>JAPJBO010000038.1:175000-551573 GCA_030068145.1 Diplonema papillatum | reverse complement strand
GTCGGGGTGGCTGGGTCCCGTATTATCGGCAAGGGTGTCGGGGGGCTCGCCGGTGCGGGAAGACTGTTCCGCCGCCGCGTCCTCTTCTCTGCAGACTCCCGCTTCTGGAGAATCGCCTGGGTGGAGTGGGCTTTTGCCCTCTCGTCGACTCGCGTCGTCGTTGGCAGCGCCTTCCTCGGTACCCCCTCCAGCACCTTGTCTTCTCGTCTGCGCTCCCGATCCCGCATTGCGATACAGAACATAGCCCTTTCCGCCTCTTTGCTGATTGGCCTGCGGAAGATGGAGTCTGTGCAGACGACGAGTTGTCCGTTGTTGGGCGGTGAGTTGCCCCCGTCGTTGTTGATTGACGGGGGGTTCGTCTGAGCGGGTTCGGCTTGGGTTGTGCTTTCGGACGGGGGTTCGAACGGGAACCCCACGGTCCGCGTAGGAAGTAGAGGTGGTTGGTGGGGGTGCGCGAGGCTGTGGCCTGCCGTGCCGGGCGCGTCTGTGTCCTGATGCCAGCTTGCGCGTCGCGTGGTTAGTTGCGGTGCTGCGTCGTTGGTGCATGTCGGGGTGTCGCGTGAGGCTGGTGAAATTATGGTTGTTGTTGATGCGCGGAGTGCTGTGCTGTTGGTTCGTGGGGTCGGTTCCGCCTTCGCGTTGTGAGTAGTTGGTGGCTTTGGTTCCTGGTTGGCTCGTGCCAGCACGTCTAGCAGCGCTGGCAGGGCGTTGACCAGGGCCTCTTGGAGTGTTTGTGCGGAGAGGGGTTGGCTCGTGGCTGGGCTGGTATGCGAAGCCGAGGTGGGGGGAGGTCGGGGTGGGGTGGTCCCTTCGTTTTCAGGTACTTGTGGGCTGCCTCCTTCTCGTCCCGCCTCGTCGTCGTCGGCCGCGCCAACCAGCTCCCCCCCAGCGAACGGGGCGCCCTCGTCGAACTCGTCGATCTCCGGGCGGTCTGCGTCGAGTGCTCCGGCGATCTCCCACACCGTTGCGGCTTTGTTGCCGTGCCTCGCTTGGAACTGCTGGAAGCTGAGGCGGTCGTTGTCCTTCGGGCGTGACGGGTCGTGCCTTCGGTGTGTCTCGGCGCTTCTCAGTTCGTTGGAGAGGCGGGGGCAGCGGTTCGGTCCGGTTGGCTCAAGCGGTAGCCTCTTCGTTCGACGGATGGTCAGTCGGATGCCGTCGTGGGTCGTGTGGTTGTATTTCCCGGGTAGAACCTCTGACTTGACCGCCCATTCGATGTGCCTCCCGTTTTTTGCGGTCTTGAAAAGTGGTTGGGCGGTCCAACCCAGGCTGTCAAGCTTGGCGCGGAGGTGGTGTGCGTTCGTACCGCATGGGACGCCGGATACCAGGAAATAGCCGACTTCCGGGGGGGCTTCGGGGAGTTGTGCCCGTAGCTGCTTTGCTTGTTCCCGACGCACCCGGATACCCAACGTCCCCCGGCAGTACGTTAGCCCCAGCTGCCAGTCGGAGATTCGGGACGCGATTTCGTGGGCCTCGTGGAGCGCCGTCCCCTCGTTGAGCATGATGTTTACGTATGGGGACGGGGTGTCGTCGTCGTGCTCGGTGCGTTCGATGAAGCCCCCGTGCCCGCTGCAGCGCAAGACCTCTTCCTCGTTCGCTTGTGGTGTCGAGAACTCCATGCGTAGTTCCCGGTGCAGTTCCCCTTTTGTGAACGAGGTCTCCGCACTGTCGTTCCAACAGGAGTTGATGATGTTCCTGTTTACTGTGCGGTGGAGGCAGCTTTGCGCCCACGAGTAAGGCTGTCGGGTGACTTCTTCCCAGCTGCCGCTGGTTTCCGTCCACGGAAGCACGTACCTGAAACGAGTTTCTGGCCACTCCCAGCCTCCGTATAGCTTGTGCCCGCCTTGCTCGTCTCTGTTGTTGGCCTCTGGTTGCTGGTTCCTTTCGGGCGTTGGCCGCTGCGTGGTCCGCTTGTCGTCGACGTTCGTGCTTCCGCGGCCACTTGTGTTCGCGTGGTGGCCCGCTCTGGGGTCGCCTCCGCCAGCGTGACCTCGTCCGCCTCGTCCTCCCGCGCCCGCCGCGCTGTGCGTCGCGTGTGCTGCGCCTGGCCGTACAACACGGACGTGGACCTTGCCCCTGCCGCCGCCGCCGCCGCCATGCATGCGCGCGCACACCGCGACTCCGGGGGACATCCCGCTTTCGAAGCCTATTGACTCAAGCGGTTGGTCGAGGGGGAGTGGGGCGCCACTGCCGCGGATGACGTACGCCTCTAAGTTCGCTGGCATGTGGCGCTCCAGCACGTCCCCTAACCGTTCGTCGAGGTGAGCTGCGACGAGGTGTCGTTTGCCGTCTAGTCCCTGGACGAAGAAGTTCGTTCTGGCTGTCGTTTGGGCGCTGGGGCCCTTGGTGCCTTCAGGGTGTTGTTCGTCTGCTGCGGTGTGGGTCGTCGCTATGTGTGCTTCCGTTCCCGGAGGGGCTGTGGACGGTGCCGCTTGCTCGCTTCCCGGTTGTGATGCCGTTGCTGTGGGGTGAGCGATTTCGGGCGCGATGCGGTGTAGCTGGCTGGTCGGGGCGTCGTTGCTGCGGTCTTTGCGCCTGTTCGTTGGTGGCAGCCCGGGCAGATCCGGGTCACCCGCCGGTGCAGTGCTTCTTGCCTCTTTCTCGTCGGCTGTCGTTTCCCCTATGTAGTAGTCCAGGGAGAGGTACAGCGGGCCGGCGGGTTGGGCGGAGTGTTGAGTCGTGGCGCCGGGAGTGGTCTCTTGTGCAAAGATGAGCATTTCCCTGCTCTGCGCCCTGTGCTCCCTTTTGCGGTTGTCCTCCTCTTGCTTCGTTCGCTGTCGGGCGAGCCTGCGGTCGTAGTCTCGGTGGAGACGGCGCTGCTTTCGAGTGAGGGAGCGGAGTAGGATGTACCGGGGAGGCAGGAGTACCGGTGTGGCTGCGGCGTGGCGTGAGAGGCTGCTAGGTCGTCGCGGGTTGGTGTTTTGTGTTCCGGCCGAGGTGACGGTTGAGGGGCGGATTGGCGGTGACCAATTGTAGACTTCCCTGGTGCTGTGAGGCGTGTCACGTTGGTGTCCTGCCTTTGTCGTGGGTTGGACCGGGGGTCTCGGCTGGTGCGTCGTGTTGCCTTGCGTCAGCCCGCCTCCCGGTTCCTGCACGTGCCCCAAGGGCTCGTCGAGCGTCTTCGTTGCGCCGCCGCCGTTGCTGTTTGGCGGCGGCGTTGCCAGTGCGGCGGCTAGTGCGACCAGGAGCATCACGCCGGGCGGGGTGTCGCCGTGTGCCTTCATGACCGTATTGTTCACACCCCTCCGCCGGGTGTGGGCCTTCACGCGCGCCGGAACGAAGGCGCTAGCCGCTGTCAGGTGGCTCTTCCCCGGCTCAGGGGTAGTCGGTGTCACGTTGCGCGGTCGGGCGCGGCTTCCGATCTGTCTCTCTCTGTGGCGGTCAGAGGAAACTCGTGCACTCGTCTTCGTTCGTGTTGTTGTTGTGTTGTTTCTTTTTGTCGGGGACTTCTTTCACCGGGGAGACCGGTACCGCTTTCCTCACAAACCCGAGGGAGGTTTATGGGTGACCACGGTAAGCCACCAATAAAGTACGAAAAACGGAAAAAGCCAGCTCCGTGCTATTATCTAGTACAAAACAATACACTTTTTTAGTGTAGAGAAAAGTGGGGTTGGCTCGAATAGAGGCTATTCACATTGCATGTTCATAGGACCTCCAGTCTCGAACAAATTTTTACCGTTCTCACACAAGTTTCAACAAACCTTACCATTCTCACACGGTCGCAACAAATTTTACCATTCTCACACAAGCTCCGACAAATGTTACCATTCTCACACAGTCGCAACAAATGCTACCATTCTCACGGGCTAATTCCCATTATAGCACATTTTCTTAACTTTGTGCCCATTATAGAACTATTCTTAACTTTTTGCCCATTATAAAACTGTTCTTAACTTTGTGCCCATTATAGAACTATTTTTAACTTTTTGCCCATTCTCGATAACTTTGTGCCCATTATAGAACATTCGCTAACTTTTTGCCCATTATAGAACATTCGCTAAAAATCGTCACTTCGGGGACTCGATACCACAACCTTCAGGACGGGTTTTGGTCTAAATCTGGTCCAAAACTTGAACAGTACGGTTTCCTGAGTTTGTGCCTACTTTTCCAACTTTGGACCCGGAAGTTTGCCAAGACTCGTGGCAAGAGTAAGTTCAAGTTTGTGTTAGCACGCAGGCGGTACTCTGCATCGCCGGCGTGGTAGAAGAGACCTGCACACGGGTTTATTACTCTTCGCGTTGATGTTTGCTTTCACGTCTCGATCGTCGCGACCAGCATTGTTCCCAAACTTGGGTCCAATGGTTGGATTTAGTCCAAATCTTGGCCGCGACTTTGGGTCCAACTTGGACTCCAAGTTTTGGGTCCGAGAAAAGCTGGGTGAAAGTCGGCTGAAGGAGTTGCCAAGTCTTCGAATCAGCTGTTTTTCGCAGGAAGATGCTTGCAACCAACGCGGAGGAGTCGGTTCTGCAACTGGGCATCAACGCTGTTGACAACGGCAGCAGGAAGTGACGAGCCTATGAAATCCATTCAAGAATGGGGTGAAATACCAAAACAGTACGGTTTCCTGAGGTTGTGCCCAAAACTTGGGTTCCAGACTTGGGTCCCAAACTTGGGTCCCAAACTTGGGTCCCACCCAAACTTGGGTTCCAAACTTGGGTTCCAAACTTGGGTTCCAAACTTGGGTTGGGTTCCAAACTTGGGTCCCAAACTTGGGTCCCCCAAACTTGGGTTGGTCATCAATAGACGACAACCAGTTCAACTTCAAGCGTCAGCTGCCAGAGGCCCAGACTAACACTACCAGACTGCACGCAGCCTGACAGCAGTCTGACTCTGAGCAGACCGCCCGGTCTGTTCGAGGCTTTTCCGTGGCATGATGACATAATCCAGGTCCAGTCTGGTTACCAGGTTACTGGCCTGGCGCTACCAGTAATTAGGCCCAGACTTCAGACCGGACCGAAACTTGAGCCCAAAACCTGACCCAAAACTTGGACCCGAGTTGGGAACCAAAATTTAGACCCAAGATTTTGGCAGCCTGGAGGTTGGGGTATCGAGTCCCAGAAGTGACGATTTAGCAATGTTCTATAATGGGCAAAAAGTTAGCGGAATGTTCTATAATGGGCACAAAGTTAGCGGAATGTTCTTTAATGGGCACACAGTTATCGAGAATGGGCAAAAAGTTAAAAACAGTTCTATAATGGGCACAAAGTTAGCGACTGTTCTATAATGGGCAAAAAGTTAAAAACAGTTCTAGAATGGGAATTAGCCCCATTCTCACACAGTCGCAACAAATACCAAAGACCAGAGAGGCGGGTTTGAACCGTCGCCACTCAAATTCTAAGATTATAAGACCCCAAACTTTCCAAAGGGCCAAAGTGACTTGAATTGCAATGTGTCAAGTTTGGGCGCTCTCACCCGGGGAATACGCGTAAAGTAGTCGGGGTTGATTCGTGCTGAGCGGTGTGCTCTTCCCGGGAGTCCCGCCTGCCGGGAGCGTGCTGCCCGTCGAAAGCGCGCGCCAGGTCGAAGGCGAGCAGCATGTGAATCGGCCTTTTTTCCGCTTGATTGCCGCCGTCACGGTGCAGAGCTGCTTCTCTGTGCCTCTCCCTACCGGAAGCCTCCGGACTGAGGAGTCCATCGATGGAGGAACGTGGGGCGGTCTTTGATAATGGTCTCCACTATCTTCCAAAGGGCGGGTGAGTGCGTTCTTGTGGCGAATCCCCAGAAGGCCCGAGGGGCTTTTTGGGGGGCCCGTCCGACGGGGAGTGACTGGTCTAAACGGTGGCTTCGGCAGTCCACACTGCAGCATCTGCCCAAGTGTTGGTAAGTGGTGGTACCGGCCAAATACCTGACTCAGCCCGGGGCTCTGGAGTGCAATGAGAGCTCCAGCCGGGGCTCCGGGCCCACACTGTCTCGAGCGCTCTTCGCTCTGCGGTTGGGGTCCTGATTGGCTTCGCTTCATGGAACCGTCGTGACTCTGGCGCCCCAGGCTTCCCTGCTGCATCACCCTCGCCGCCTGCGTGGTTGCAGCCTCACCGAGTGACCGACCCTCACTGAGGCTCGGTAGACTGCAGCGGGCCCCAGTGCACAGGGCAAAGCAGGTGCCAGGAAAACCCAAAATATGCCCAGAAAACTTCGAAACTGAAGAAATTGGGGCGAAAAGTATCCTGAATGGGCTGGGAACCCCCCCCAAAAAAAAGAGCTACAAAAGGCTACAAAAAGCTACGCTGTAGCTAGCTGTAGCTTTTTGTAGCTAAACCTCACACTGCCCTGTAGCTTTCTAATCATTTTGTGTGTACACGCGACTGTGTGAGAATGGTAGCATTTGTTGCGACTGTGTGAGAATGGTAGCATTTTGTTGCGACTGTGTGAGAAAGGTAAGAAATTGTTCGGACTGTGTGAGAATGGTAGCATTTGTTGCGACTGTGTGAGAATGGTAGCATTTGTTGCGACTGTGTGAGAATGGTAGCATTTGTTGCGACTGTGTGAGAATGGTAGCATTTGTTGCAACCGTGTGAGAATGGTAAGAATTGTTGAAAAAGTGTGAGAATGGTGTTTACCCCACTGTGGAGACACATTTTCAGGGACAATTCCCATTATAGTACACTTCCTTATGTTTGTGCCCATTCTCGAACACTATTTAACTTTTTGCCCATTCTCGAACACTCGCTAACTTTTTGCCCATTCTCGAACACTTTTTAACTTTTTGCCCATTCTCGGTAACTTTGTGCCCATTCTCGAACACTATTTAACTTTTTGCCCATTCTCGAACATTCCAGTTTTTGTGGTGAAAATGTCACTTCCCCGAGACATTTGCCTCAAGTTTCACCGCGAGAACAGCTGCGTTCACTGATTCGAAGACGGTACTCTTGCTAACTTCAGGCCGCAGCCTCTTCGGCATCTAAACTCGGGTTCTTGGTTGCTTCAAGCTTCTACACGTGACGGTGGTGTGCGAGCTACAAACCCGGCACAGACTTCACTGAGTTTGCTCGTCTTGCTTGCAAATTGCGCGGCGGCCATTGAGTGACCTTAGTTCACTGACCTACACCAGGAGAAGCAGCTTGCAACTTTGCAGCAAAGTGATTCAAAAAATTTGACCGAAATTTTTTGGCTCAAAAATTTTCGGTCAATTTTTGGGTCAAATTTTTTGGGTCAAAAATTTAGGACAAAAATTTTGGGTCAAAAATTTTGGGTCAAAAAAGTTAGGACAAATTTTTTGGGTCAAATTTTTTGGTCAAAAATTCGGGGTCCAATTTTTTTGGTCAATTTTTTTTCAGAGTTGAACAGTAGAACGGGCTGGTCACTCGCGCATACCTGAATTATGCACGAATCTGTGTTTAGAAAACCGTTTACCCGTAGTCTGCGGTGTCAATGCCCAGTGCGCAACCAGGATACGGAGCCGGGACGCAGCAGCCAACCACAATGCTGGCACCTTGTTCGAGGAACGGATCCGACGGAAATCGGAATCGGAAATGGATTTGGATGTTGGGTGGTGAGTTCGAATCCCACCCTGGGCAAATTTCAATGTTCGAGAATGGGCAAAAAGTTAGGCGACTGTTCGAGAATGGGCAAAAAGTTAAAAAGTGTTCGAGAATGGGCAAAAAGTTAGCGAGTGTTCGAGAATGGGCAAAAAGTTAAATTGTGTTCGAGAATGGGAATTAGCCCACATTTTCAACCACCATTTTGACCTTCTGGGGCTCAAAACCCATGGTTCACCTTTTTCTCGGTTGTGAGTTAGTTTTACACACGGAGCATTTCCAACACAAGGTTTCGACATTTCCTGTTGCACCCGTAATAAAATGACGAAAACGAGTGCCAGCGAGCATGAGCGAGCCCGCAACTCGCGCAAGCGCGACAGCGACAACAAACGGAGCACGAAAAGGAGGAAAGTGGCGGTGGATGAGGCTAGTGAGGAATCCGACGACGAAGTCCCGATGAAGTGTCTATGCGGTAAGCTGATGAAGCAGCTGACACAGGAGGAACTGCTGAGTCAGCGAGGGCACGAGCCCTCCTGGGAGTGCGACGCCTGTGGGAGAGCCAGAGGACCACGGTTCTCCTGCCCTCAGGGCAGAGGACACAGCTGTGGCATGGACGTGTGCGGGGCGTGCTTTGCGAAGAACCACAGCTTCGCCATCTTCGTAAACGAAACTGCCGAATCCTTTGCAAACAAGACGTCGAAACTGCGTTCGCGCATCCGCGAGCTGCTCGCCCAGCCACAGCCGCCTGCTGCAGCTCGGAGTGAGCCTGGGGCAAGGGCCGAGACTCAAGCCGCAAACACCGACACGAGCACCCGAACTGCAGAACCATCGCATCCTCCTCCAACCCCCCCACTGACAGACCCGCAGACCCCTCCTCCGTCAACGGCCCTGCGCCGCCCAGAACCGCTCCCGGCAGTCGTTGAGTTCACTACTGAGTACAGTCCCGCTATTGCCAGTGGCGACGGAATCGGCTACTTATGCGGGCCGGTGTACAGCAAGCCAAGCGGCGCCAAGGTTGTCAAGTGCAACGCTTGCCAAAAGGAGATTGCCAAAGCCAGCATCAAGAAGCATTGGCTGGCCTTACACGGGCCTGATTCTCCTCGCTCGAAAGTCTCAACTGCGGCCTCGGGCTCAGCCTATTCGCCGTCTGGCTTTCATTATCGACGGTATTGCGTTGGACCTGGCACGTCTCAAAGCTCGCTACTCACAGTGCCCGAGTGAACTTAGCGTAATCAACAGAGCCATTGAGAAATGGTCCTACAGGGTCAAACGGAACTTTTCTTTCCCAGCACTCGACGTGCTAAAATTACTGCATCCGAACGTCGATCAGACGGCCGACGAGGTGACAAGTGCAGTGAGAGCAAAGCGATGGAAGCTGCTCTCTCGGCATCTGTCACCTTTTATTGCCCGAAGAATACCCGACAGCCGGGCATTGGGATCTTTCCTAATGCAGTCCAAGGCAGCGTACAGTGAGTTCCGGAACAGGCCTCGAGACCAGCACGGACACCCGATCAAGCACGGGTATGTACACTTCTGGACCAATCATGAGTTGGCCATGCGTGACGAGAGCGAGTTTCTCAGTCTGTTTGCAAGAACGCTGGGAAGAGCAACGACCAGCGAAGCCGCTGTCGAGCGGCACTTCAAAACTCTGTCTGCCGTTATTGGAAAACTGAGGGCAAAGCTCTCGGTTGAGAACGTGAACGCGTCCCTCACACTTGCCATCAACCATAGGTTGCTGAACAGTGAGCTCTATCCAGAGTCTAACCAAGAGGTGCGGGCCGAGAAGCGCACACAGCGAGCACAGGCTACGCTTGCAACTGCGCTGCGAACAGGCCCGACTGATGAGCCTTCCATCCCGAGCCCGGGACCTACCTGTAGTGATTCCCTCGATACTGAGTCTCAGGATGAGACACTTGATGGCCTCAACGAGGTCGACCTTGAAGCAAGTGAGGCTCTCGTTGCCGAAACCAGAAGCACAACTCTCACAGAGGTGCTGCAGTTGGATATTCCCGGTATTCCGGAGAGTGACACTGACAGCGAGAACGACGAATGTATCCGGAGTCTTTTCTGATTCTAATTCAGCGAATCCATCATGATTCCATTTTCTTTTCCAATTTCCGCTCTCAACCCCATCTCGTCTTCTTCTTGCTTGGGGGGTGCTGCTTGGCACCGTTGGCCACCATCGTTTTGATGATGTCGAGTCTACCTTTTTCTATCACCCATGTTCCGCTGTTATTCTACCCTGTGGGTCCCGGTACCGCGGCCGGACTCTTTGTCTTCCGTTTTTTTTTTTCTCCGAGGGCGAACCTGCAGATACCGAGAAAAAGGTGAACCTTGGGTTGAGCCCCAGAAGGTCAAAATGGTGGTTGAAAATGTGTCTCCACAGTCGGGCAAGTCGTCAAAAAACCCCAACTGGCGGAATTGATAATTTCACCGGCGCGGCAGTGGAACGTGGAAATCCGTGGAAATTTCCACGATTTCCATTTCCACGATTTCCATTTCCACGTGGATCCACGTCCCGAACCCTGTGTAGTGCAGCCACTGGTGTACCGAACATCGATGTATTAACTACTGCACCCACTGCCACTGGTGTACCGAACATCGATGTATCAACTACCGCACCCACTGCAACTGGTGCTCCAAACATTGATGGATCAACTATCGCACCCGCTGCAACTGGTGTACCGAACATCGATGGATCAACCATCGCACCCACTGCAACTGGTGTACCGAACATCGATGTATTAACTACTGCACCCACTGCCACTGGTGTACCGAACATCGATGTATCAACTACCGCACCCACTGCAACTGGTGTACCGAACATCGATGTATCAACTACCGCACCCACTGCAACTGGTGCTCCAAACATTGATGGATCAACTATCGCACCCGCTGCAACTGGTGTACCGAACATCGATGTATCAACTACCGCACCCGCTGCAACTGGTGTGCCGAACATCGATGTATTAACTACTGCACCCACTGCCACTGGTGTACCGAACATCGATGTATCAACTACCGCACCCGCTGCAACTGGTGTACCAAGCATTGATGTATCAACTACCGCACCCACTGCAACTGGTGTACCGAACATCGATGTATCAACTACCGCACCCACTGCAACTGGTGCTCCAAACATTGATGGATCAACTATCGCACCCGCTGCAACTGGTGTACCGAACATCGATGTATCAACTACCGCACCCGCTGCAACTGGTGTGCCGAACATCGATGTATTAACTACTGCACCCACTGCCACTGGTGTACCGAACATCGATGTATCAACTACCGCACCCGCTGCAACTGGTGTACCAAGCATTGATGGATCAACTACCGCACCCACTGCCACTGGTGTACCGAACATCGATGTATCAACTACCGCACCCACTGCAACTGGTGTACCGAACATCGATGTATCAACTACCGCACCCGCTGCAACTGGTGTACCAAGCATTGATGGATCAACTACCGCACCCACTGCCACTGGTGTACCAAACATCGATGTATCAACTACTGCACCCACTGCAACTGGTGTACCGAACATCGATGGATCAACTATCGCACCCGCTGCAACTGGTGTACCGAACATCATGAACGCGCAAGCAACATGGACGGACGGCGCCTTGCTCCCAGCGGAAGCGCGACGCGCGACGCGACGACGAGCAAGCAGGGGGAAGCGC
Source organism: Diplonema papillatum (assembly GCA_030068145.1). NCBI lineage: Eukaryota > Euglenozoa > Diplonemea > Diplonemida > Diplonemidae > Diplonema > Diplonema papillatum. The sequence goes on along the minus strand of JAPJBO010000038.1, from coordinate 540,418 downwards.
CCGCAAGAAGCCGAGGCCGCAGCAGCCGCCTGCGAACGAGAAGCAGGTGGCCGCCCACGAACCCACTGTTACCCAGCTCGTCTCCGCCGCGGCTCTGTCCGCGGCTCCGAAGCGGAGCCGCGGAGACGAGCAGGTGAAACAAAACACAGGGGAGTCGAGATCTCGGCCGCGGGGACAGTGGGAGAAAAGGAAGTGCGCCGAATCATCTGGTGGTTCCTCGAGCTCGTCGTCAAACTGCACATCGGGACGTGAAGCGCGCACCGGAGACAAACAGTACGCGGGGCAATAAGCGACCGTGCAGTCTTCACAGGCATCGTCACAGATTGCCTACTACTACAGAGGTTTAGTAAAGTAGCAGCTCCGTCCAAAAACCCATTTGAAGTTGTGTCCGCCAGTCGGTTTGTGGCTACTTTGTGCCCGCCACAAAACGAGCCAAGGTTTGTGGCTACTTTGTGGTTAGATGGCCAAAAATGCGGCTGACAGCTATGCCCAGTGACAGCCCATTGTCCGTCGTCCAAAATGTGGGTGTCACAGCCACAATGCAGCGGAAGGTCTGAAGGTCGTGAGTTCGAGTCCTGCATGTGACACTTTTTCGGGGACGAACCCTGCAAGTGACACTTTTTGAGGCACCGAATGGGCAAATCTAAGAAAACCGTGCTGTAATGGGCAAATCTAACAAAACCGTGCTGTAATGGGCACCAGCCCCTATTCACATTGCATGTTCATAGGACCTCCAGTCTCGAAGTACACTTGGGGCAAATACCATTCTCACACAAAAAAAGTACGTGCGCTCGGCTAAGGCCGGCGCGTGGCGAGACTGGAGGCAGCAGTTAAAGTTCGGGGAACAGCAAAGTTCGGGCGAAGCTAAGAATGCTAAGTTCTGGTGAAGCAAAGTTCGGGTGAAGCTACGTTCGGGCGAAGCAAAGTTCGGGCGAAGCTAAGTTCGGGTGAGCAAAGTTCGGGCGAAGGTGAAGCTAAGTTCGGGCGAAACAAAGTCCGGGCGAAGCTAAGTTCTGGGTGAAGCAAAGTTCGGACGTTCTGGTGAAGCTAAGATCGGGCGAAACAAAGTTCGGCGAAGCTAAGTTCGGGTGAAGCAAAGTTCGGGCGAAGCTAAGTTCGGGTGAAGCAAAGTTCTGGTGAAGCTAAGTTCGGGCGAAACAAAGTTCGGGCGAAACAAAGTTCGGGCGAAGCTAAGTTCGGGTGAGCAAAGTTAGGTGAAGCAAAGTTCGGGCGAAATCCCCCCCCCCCCCCCCGGGCGGCTTTTTTTTTTTTTGTTGACGCCCGCTCGGCGGGAACGGCTTTACTGGGCCGTGTTACTGTCAAGTAACATGCCACGCAGGTTAGACACAATGTGCCGCACAAGGCACAGGCTAGGTTGAGGTGGGCTAGGTTGCTTGTAGTAGGCTAGGGGGGTGCTTTACCGCGTCTATTGTTTCAGTTTAGCGCAATTATTTCTTTCTGTTCCACATCTGGAAGGTCCTTGCGTTCAGTTCGCGCTTCCTGTGGGCACAAAGACAGTCGATGACTTCAGGAAGGAATCAGCCATTCTTGCGTGATGTAATGTGGAGTGCAGATTCCGTTTGTTGTCACCTTGGGTTGTCAGCCCAGTCCTCCCCAGTTCTGGGTACGGTCCGGGTCCCGTGAAATTAGGTGAAATTTGTTCCGAAACTGAAAATTTGTTCCGGGAAGTGAAAATTTGTTCCGGGGTGAGTTTTTTTTCTGGGAGGCTCACTGATCGTGTCAGCCATTTTTAGCAGGGGATTATACGGGCTTAGTTTAGCGGTCTGAGAGACCGGAACTCAAATTCTTCCGGTCTGGGGAAAAAAAAAAAAAAAACCACATAGCGTTCGGGTTGGGGCTTACCGGGTGGGAGCGGTAACGGAAGGGCCAGTATGCCACCAAAGAAGCTACAGCGTGTGGATCCAAAGAAGGAGGGGATTCCCCGGGACATCGCAAGCATGTTCGGGCTCGCATCTCGGCAAACAGGACGGCAGACCAACGTCCCGAAAGAGGGGACAAACACGGAGTACGAGCGGTGGACAAAGGAGTCGTACTCAGAAGTTGAGAAGGCCAACTCCCTGCACGACTTTCTGCACGAAAATCACCCGACCTACTTCCTTTGCGATGTCGTGATAAACCGCGCAACTGAAGGTTTAGCAGGCTTTACCCGCGTGACACCCCAGACAGTCCAGGCCTATCATGCCGAAGTGGCCACGCCCTACGTTAACGGGCTAATCTCTGACCTTCGTTCGGGTTTGAAGAGCAACCTGGGTGTCATGGAGGGATTCAGCCTTTTTGACCTGAGTGGGCCTGTGGCTGGAAACCAACCTGAGGCGGTCAGACTTGTTGATATTCTTGTCGCCCATTACGGCGAGGAAAAGGTCCGACCAACCCAGGAAGGCAGATCCGCACGTTCTCCTCCCTTTCTCAATGCCCGCTTCATTGCAGATTTCAGGAATGAGGTTTTTCCCCGAGCCGATGACGAGCACAGATCTGTTCTCGAGGAGCTCAAAACTGTTGCAAACACACTGACTCGCTACAGCTATACCGCAGCCCTAAAGCTGTTTCTCATGGATGTCACACTGACCTCTCTGTACCCGTGCACAAGCCTCCTCATGAACGCGGCCCTTTCGACACCTCTCGGAACGGCATCGGTTGAAAGACTGTTCAGTCTGATGAAGCTGATCAAAACGAGACAAAGATGGCATACAGCATGCAGTTGCAGCAAAAAAAAAACACGCCCAGACCGGAACTCAGGATTTTTTCGAAGCCCCGTATAAACCCCTGATTTTTAGCCCAGAAATGAAAAAAAACTCACCCAGGAACAAATTAGTCAGAAAAAAAGTCCACCCCGGAACAAATTTTCAGTTCCTGGAACAAATTAGTCAGAAAAAAAGCCCACCCCGGAACAAATTTTCACTTCCCGGAACAAATTTTCACCTCCCGGAACAAATTTTCACCTCCCGGAATAAAAAAGTCGGAAAAAAAGTCGGAAAAAAAGCCACCCCGGAATAAAATAGCCCCACACCCCCCCCCCCTTTTTCGACGGACAATGTCCGTCGGTATTCCAAAAACGTCATCCCCAGATCAAAGATTTTTTAACCGGGATTTTTCAGAATTTCGGGGATGAGAATAACCCCTGGGTGCCTGATGGAATAATACTCTCCTCCTCGCCCGTCTCGCTGCTCCGTACTCGCTGCTCTCGTCCTTGCTGCTGCGTGATGTCAGATTGATGGTGCGTAACAAACGTAGAAAGGTCATGCAGAGATTCTCGTGTGTATGCCACGAACTTCTTCGTGACGCCTCAGGACACTGGACTAGAAGATAAAAATGGGCAAGGGTGGGTGGGCAAGCGAGGGGTAAAATTACGGTGTTCTTCTCGAGAGCGACGGGGTAATAACCTTTGTACAAGTGTTAGTTCTCGTCGGAATAGTATTAATCTTCTAAGATCTTCGATCTTATACGACTAATACTCTCCTCCTCGCCCGTCTCGCTGCTCCGTACTCGCTGCTCTCGTCCTTGCTGCTGCGTGATGTCAGATTGATGGTGCGTAACAAACGTAGAAAGGTCATGCAGAGATTCTCGTGTGTATGCCACGAACTTCTTCACGTGCGCGGAGTCGCTGCGTTGACATAACAATGATCAAGATGTAAACTTTCAGAGAAGTGTCCTGGGCTAAAAATCCATTTCAAAACCATGATTGCGGCGTTGGTAGACCGCGCGATAGCGGGTCGGCGAGCTGCTCCTTCGTGGAAACATACGCCAATTCCAGCCGCTGTTCTCTGAGGGCGGCAGTCCTCTTCGCCGACCTGAGCACCTCAGCCGTGAGGAAATCGCGGCATCGCCCGCGCGCCGCGGAATGAACGCATACGGTGTTGTCCACCATCGCCCTTATAGTCGCCCTTCGTGGAAGGAGGGGTGAGATCCGCACTACGCCTTTCAACAAAGCGCGGGCCTCCAGCCTGTGTATTGGCTCGCCCGACTCACAAGCATCCCATGTGCCCCCTTCAGCGAAGAAACCAGAAGCTAGAATGCCCCAACCGGAGAGGGAGGCATCCGTGTAAAGGAGGAAGACGCGCCCCCGGGTCTTCTCTGGCACGCTGTGCCACTGGCCAATTTCCCGTGTGACCGCCCGGAGCGCCGAAGCAAAGGAAGGCCATATCGGACAAGCCGTGTCCCAGAGCCGCGGTTGGTCAGCTAGGAGCCTGCCGAAACGCGACTGGAAACGAGACAGTGTCGGGTAGTCCCACGCATCAATTCCTAAGAAATACATGTGGAAATTTACCGTGCCCAACACCCGGTAGGCCTCTCTGAACGTGCAAGCGCGCTCCGCCGCGGCGACGGCGTCCGTGAGGGCGTTTACTACCTTCGAAGGGGCTCGAAGAAGTGTGAAAACGGGTTTTTGCCTAGAAGCTTTTCGTGTTATTCTGCAGATGCTTTGGGCTATCTTTGTGTCTATGCTTTCAGTTGTCTTCTTAACCATGGTTAAGTGCGCAAATGGTGTCAGCCGAAGCTGGTAAAGCTTCGGCGCCGCCCACGTTATGTTTGTTTAGCAGCGGCTGCCAAACATCCCGTGACACCGCGCGAGGTGGTAGAACGCTCGTTTATTTTCTTTTCGATTGCTTTTGATGGGGCATGCAGGCCTGAAATGCAAGAATGGAAAGGAGACGGGGGAAAAAAAAAAGGGGGGGAAAAGGTTTGTGCCCTCGTAGCTCGCCGGGCCAGCGCTCCAGATAGGACTGGGCTAGGTACTTTGGTGGCATGCGGGGTTTTTTGCACAGGTGCGCTCGTGGATTTCGACACCCCGTGCGTTGGCGAAAGATCCGCCGCTCAGTTTTTCGGTTGCCCCACAGTGGGAACATTCCAGTGGCTGAGCGTTACCTTGAGATGTCTTATCAACATCCTGGTCGGACCGTGTCTTCTTCGTGTCCGGTTTCCCGCTTGGTGACTGGCTGGCTGTTGGACTGGCTGTTGGCATGCGTGGGCGTTTTCTGCGAGGTGGCGACTCGGGTTGCGACTGCGATAGGCCTTCAAGTACTTCGTTGAAGTAGCTTGACCCGTCCCCAGTGGGATTGGGAACGGGACCCATGTTCGACGACCGGGTGATAAACCGAGTTTTTGTGTCATCGTTCATGTTGCCCTGGACTGGTATGAAATGCCATTGGGCAATGTGGCCAAGCAATTGGCGGTTAGAGCCGTTTCCTACTTCGCTGTACTTGTAATCACCCGCTTCCGTGATCTGGAAGATACAGAGTTGGGTGTCTCGCAGGCGGGAGAAGCCTTCAAGGGCGAAGTGGTCTCCCCACGCGAAGGTTCTTGGCGAGATCGACGTCGAGTCCCAGCCATGTCACACGCGAACGCGGAGCATACTCCTCGTCTTTCGTCTTCAGGCCAACAAAACTGGACACCGCTTTCCAAGTTTTCCACACACTCAGCATCGTGCGTGAATCGGGGGCTGAAAGGAAGAAATTGTCCACCCAGGGAGTGACGCGTCCGGCGGGGCATTTCTGCCTAACCACTCGCGCTAACAAATCGGCCAGGTTTGTCGCGACACCCATCGACTTGTCCCAACCCATGGGCATCACTTTGAGGACCCTCTTCCCATGTATCGGAAGTCGCATCCCAAAAGCTAGAGAAATGGACTGGTGCAAAGGAAAAGCGTGGAAGTAGCTCACGGCGTCCACCTCGAGGCCCATCACCGATGCACGTATTGTGTCCCACACCTCTTCCCTTGAGGGTAGGACCGTGGGGGGTCCGGGGTCCGGTGTGGCGTGCTCGTTGAGCGCCTTCGGCCAACATATGAGGCGCCCCTCGTCCGGTGTTTTCTTCGCGACGGTGAACAGCCTCATCTCGGTGATGGGGGTGGCCTTCGGCACTCGTCCGGTGATCGACGACATTGCCACGTCGGCAGCGTGGTTTGGGTGGAGCCTTGAGAGCGGCTCGAGCAGCCGTCGCCCCCAGAAACGCTGATAGTTAGCATAAAAGAAGTCCGGGTCGCGGATCCACCTCGACGCCTCGATCCATGCGTGGCCGCCGACGCTGTGCGCTAGAACATCTGCCCGAACAAAATTTAGCAGAGGTGGTGATGACTGAGCGATTCTAGCAGTCGGAAGTGCGGGAGGGTGAGTCTTACACGCCTTGCTCGCGTTTGAGTCCCATAGCAGGACCGCGTTGCTCACCGATGGCTTCACGGCAGCATCATCGTGAAGAAAGGAGGCAAGTTCATCTCCTTTTAATTTTCCGTCAGGGCTCGGGAGGCGCCGAGCTGTGTCCGCACGTGACACCTGGGGGCGTAGCGGATGAGTCCGTTGAGGGTGGCGTGGAGGGTCAGGGTCCTGACAGCCTCGGGATCGGCAGCTGTGAGGGCGTGTTGTGCGGCTCCTCTCCGGATGGAGTGAGCCGTGAGTCCCTTCGGCAGAAGTGCTGCGTACTGCGCTGTCGTCCTGTCGCCCCCGAGTGTTTCGTCCGGCAGCTTCCGGGACAGGTACGTCGTGATCATGTGCCGCAGCTTTCCGGACCAGACTTGCGTCACGATCCCGACGTTCCGCCAGTCCTTCCTCTCCGTCCACTCTATCTCGAGCACGCCGTCTGAAGAGCACTTCACCGCTCCCACGCGCTGTCTCCTCACGTCTCCGACTCTCGACGCTGTCAACCATGCGACCGCGAAGATCACCGCCGCCTGAGGATCGCTCTTGACCAGCCGGTCCACCGTCCGATACAACACGTCTTTCGATATCGGCGCCGCCTGTCGGGGCACGCCAGCTTTCAGCTTCGCGAGGCCTCTCTGAGCCATCGTGATCCGATAGTCGTTGAGGACAACGCCTTCCATGCGCAGTGTCGCGCGGATGTTGGCGACCTCGGTGAGTATCGAAGTGGGCTTTAGCCCCTCGGCGTGGCACCACCCGATGAACGCCAGCAACTGGTCTGCCGGCGGGTGGCTCTGGAGTCGGGCTTGGACCACAAACCTCGTCCACTTCGCGGCGGAGTACCCCATGTTTCGCCACGTAGCCTCGGCGTAGGAGGCGCTGTACACGCGGTGGAGGGCGTGTGTGATCCGCTCTTGCGTCGCGTTTCGAAACGTCTTTAGCGGTCGTCCCGGACGCGTGCTGCGGCTTCTTGGCCCCAGTGGAACGACGCTCATGAAGGGGTAGCCTTCACCAACGATTACCCCTCCCCGAGTTCCATCCGCCTTTTCCGCCCTTTCCGTTTTTTCGTCCGTCGCCCTTAAACGACGACTCGCGGGGCGCGCTGTGCCCCCTGTACCCCTTTCCGCCGTGCCGTAGACGGTGTTCTGCGCCCCTGGACCGGAAGCGGGACGGCATCTTCTTCATCTCCTTGTCGTAGGCGTCCTTGAGCTCCGAAATCTCGGACGGGAACTCCGCCCACTTCGCCCGCTGTTCTGCCGCCGCCAACGCCCTTGGGTTCCATCTCCTTGTGATGGCATCGCGTATCAGGCCGCCTATGACGTCCTGAATGGCGGGGTCGCGCATACCGGGGACGAGCTGACGAATGACTTCAAACGCACGCGCCACCTCGCGTTTGGCGCTCGCCGCTCTCAGCGTGGACGGACCCCAGGTCCGCTTCGCCTCTTCGAACGCGCGCCAGGGATCACGGAGCCACTCAGCGGGGTCGGCCAGTTCCCCTTCCGAGAACGGGGGTCTCGTATGCCACTGCGGCTCAGGGTGAAAGGGTAGGGGGGCCTGCGCCTGGCTCGCTTCTGCGTGCGCAACGCGCGCCCTTGCCTCTGCCTGATCGTCGGCTTGCCCGGCTGCGTCGTCCGAATCTTCGTCTCCGTCTGTCTCGTCGTCACTCTCCTCTAGCGGGGCGCCGTCTTTCTTCTCGACGATGCGAGCGGCGACGTCGGCCTTCGAACGCAGGCCCTTAACGTCGACCCCGAGTTCGGCCGCGATAGCGCGCAACTCGACGAGCTTGAGGGTTGCCAGATATTCTGCTGTGACCTTTTTCGGCATCTTTACTTGAGGCAAGCGAGGGGTAAAATTACGGTGTTCTTCTCGAGAGCGACGGGGTAATAACCTTTGTACAAGTGTTAGTTCTCGTCGGAATAGTATTAATCTTCTAAGATCTTCGATCTTATACGACAAAAAAAAAAAAAACGACACGAAAAGCTTCTCTGTGCGCGGTACCGAGATTACGGTCACTTCCGTGAGTCATTGATGTCCGTGACCAGTTACGTCAATATGATCGAAGTGCTCGGAATCGAACAGGTGATTGAGGTGAATGCGCTTGCACAACATGGAGGAAGGGAATCACGTAGAGATGGAGAGGGTGCATGCCCATATTTTGATGCTAATCGAAATTTTGCGGGACTTCACCAACTACTCAGAAGAAGACTTCTGTAGTATTTGGCGTGTGGTTCCGCAGGGCTACTGCCTGCCAACCCGTGACGGGTTTGATATTTTCGTCAAGGGGAGAAGCCAGACGCGCCCGTCTCCCAAAAGACCGAAGCGCAGCGGGCCCGACGAGCCCGCATGCGTGGCAAGCGCCGCCAGAAGATTGAAGTAATGTTTTCTTTTGAACATAAATTGCGCGGCACCGTGGTGCCAAACAGTCAGGTCCAAGAAGCTGGGGCATAAACATTACTGCAGAGAACAGCACGGCTGTGGCCGCACCTTCAAACATGCAAACCCGGCTGATTACAGCACAGCGAGCGTTTTCGGTGAGCGTCTAAACCGAGACTTCTACTTTCTTTTAAAGCAGCGTTTTCGATTAGCGTCTAAACCGACACTTTTCGTTTTCGGTCAGCGTCTAAACCGACACTTGCGTTTCCGGTGACCGATAAACCGTGTTTTCGTTTTCGGTGAGCGTCTAAACCGAGACTTCTACTTTCTTTTAAAGTAGCGTTTTCGGTGAGCGTCTCAACCGAGTTTTTACTTTAGCGTTTTCGGTGAGCGTCTAAACCGACACTTTTATTTTCTTTTGCAAAGCGCGGTTGTCCCCAGCAACGCTGGGGCAACAAACCACCCGTCCAGTGACAGAGTCGAACAGGGCGGGGCGGAAAGAGTGGGTACGGTAGGCAAGTGTGCCTGCAATCGCTAACCAACGATTTAAAAGCCGAGTTTCTGCACTTAACAACACCAAGCACCATGCCTACTCGTTTCGCGCTCCTCCTGTTTGCACTATCTGTGCAGTTGACGGTGGAAGGGAGAACGTTCAGCAGCTTGCTGCTGAATGAGCGCGCCAAGAGAGCCTTCGAGAGGCAGACGAGAGCGGTCAGCGCGCGAACCGCAGGAGTCCAGCAGGCCCAAGGCCTCGTCAACACAACACGGAAGGCGGCACCGACCCATTCGCCGGACCGCGCGGACACAGCAGGTCAGCGACGCACCAAAAAGAAGCACAACAAGGGCACTTCAAAGGGCGGCAGCATCGCACAGACTTGCAAAGACGCAGAGTCAGAATGCGCAAGGCTGTGAGCATTCATGCACGATGGACGTACAGCCAGGCGGCACACACGTCTGCATCACGCTAACTCACAATGCTTGCTTCCAGCGTCCTACTCTGCTCTTTTTCGGCCCCAGCGTAGCTTCTCACGCAAGTCTCTTCCCGAAGCATCGCCACAGTAGAGGGATTAAGGAATTTGCATGGTGCAAGGACGGCTTCGCGTGCCCGAACGTGGAACATTACGCGGCACTTCAACGAACGCGGGCGTACCTGGCTCACCGACCCAACGAAGAAAGGGACGCCCTCCCTGTAGCAGGCTTCCGTCGAAGGCCCCCCCGACAAACAGCCGTGGGAGAGGACATACTCTCGCAGATCGACGTGATGCTGGGCCGGGAATTCTTGTTGACGCATGATGTTGTGGTGGCGAGCGATGGGGGTTTTCTCGAGGACGAATCGCGCGGGTCCGCCGGAGTCAATTTCGGAACGATGTCCTTCGGCTGCCTGCTAAGCGGAACCGTGACCTCGAGCACGGAGACCGAACTGGCGGCAATGATGCTGTTGGCAACCGTGCTGAGACGGTGGGATGTCGCCCCCGAGAGGGTTTCGTGGTACAGCGACAGCGAAGCGGCCATCCTGCGAATCCGCCGAAAGGAGCCCGGTGACCCCGTGGCAGGCGTGGTCGGCGAGTATGAGCAGTGCCTCCGATGGGGTAAGGGACACGCCGACAACACCGACATCAACGGCGCAGATGAGGCGGCGACGCGGGCCCTCCAGGAGAGACTTCCGGTTCTGGACGTTGAGCTCCTGTATCGGAAGAACGGGGTAAGAGCTGTTTGCTGTTACGCCGCAGAGGACTTCCCGCAGCTGGAGAGCCCCATTCGGTACGTGAAGCGCGTGTGGCAGTACAGCCGGACAAAGACGGCGACGAGGAGCATACGGGAACTTGCGTCGGCGGAGACAACGAAGGGGAGTACGCTCCGCTCCCTCGAAGCACTGCCCGGCGCCGTGGACCTCTTGCAAGCGATTATCCGAATTGGCCTCTTGATGAAAAGGCATGGTGCGCAAACGAATCAGACCGTTTGCTAAATCTGGACGAAGGGCGCCTGAAGACAACTCAGAAGGTTGCTGCAGAGGTGCGTGTGAACTGCGCACTCAACTTAATAATTCGGTTCTCGTTGCATTGTTTCTTCTTTCAGTTGCATCTCCTATCCTGTCACGCTTCAGTGCCCAGTTGCAACGTGCGGACTTGTGCTGGGCAGAGGTTGGGTACCTAAAGGGGTTCTATGTGAACGAGCTCAAGACCCTAATGGATAGCCCAACAAAGTTTCCTGAGTACAGCTCCTGCCATTTGCAAATCAACTGGGCGAAGCCTGCCGACTGGGGAACACCATCCGTCACACACGAGTTTGTGGAGCAGTTTCACATGCAAATAGGAAAAACGTTCATCGACTCTCTTATCAAGGCAGTGGACAAGAGGCTGAGCGGGTTGCCGGTCCTGCAGGGCCTTGGGGTATTTGACCCCCGTGGTCGCCACTTCAAGCGGGCTTTTCAAGACGTTTCCCTTCATGGAACGACACCGGAAGTTGTTGCCCGCATCCAACCGGGAAGCCTAGAGGCGCTCGAGGGAATGCTCGAAGCTGCCCTGGACCACTTCGGGACCGAAAAAACAATGGCCGTTGAAAACGCTGCAGGAACGGTGGCTGAAACCGAGACCCCCGCGTTTTTTGACGAGGGTACGATAAGCGACACCCGCACGGAGTTTCCTTCTGCCCTTGTGGAGTTTGCTCGAATACAGGCAAGTGCCCCCAAGACTTCGTTCACAGAATACTGCAAGGAATTCCTGAACAACCAGGCATTGCGATTACAGTACCCCCACACTACCCGCCTACTTCGCATTGCCCTTGTGTTGCCCCTCGGAACAGCATCTGTTGAACGCTTGTTTTCAAAGGTCAAGCTCCTCCGAACCTACCTTCGGAACAGGCTTGCAAACAAAACTGTCCGCATGTGCCTGTTTGTGTCTTACAACGTCCCGAAGATCACAGAGGAGTTCCTCGATTTGCTTCTGAGGGAGTACCTTGCGACTCCTCCAAGGCCCGAAGGTAACGAGAGCGAAGAGGACGATGACAATATTTCGTACACCAATGTGCGAAGAACACGACTGCAATTTGCGAAGATTTCGGTCTACTTCGAAGCGGCGAAGGCCATTCTGGCTTGGAGATCGCGCAGGGAGCAGAATCCTGTGTCTTTGGTCTAGTCTTTCGGCCTACCTCTTTTTCCAAGCGGACCAAGCGCCCCCCCAGCGACCCTTGATCGTCGTTGCTTCCTTTTCTACACCGTCATCCCTTCTTTCCAGTGTCGTTCACTCCAAGCTGGGCGGTCAGAGGTAGCATGACGACAGAAGCTCACAGCATGCTATCAGAAGTAGCAGTACTAGAGGCAGTAAATACAGCCTTTGTTACGCTCATCCCGAAGGGAGAGAAGCTCTGAGGTTGGGCTGGTATGTTGGACTGGGCTGGGCTGGGTTATTGGGCTGGGCTGGGCTGGGCTGGGCTGAGCTGGGCTGTTGGACTGGGCTGGGCTGGTTATTGGGCTGGGCTGGGCTGAGTTGTTGGGCTGGGCTGGGCTGGGCTGAGCTGTTGGGCTGGGCTGGGCTGGGCTGGGCTGGGCTGAGTTGTTGGGCTGGGCTGGGCTGGGCTGGGCTGGGCTGGGCTGGTATGTTGGACTGGGCTGGGCTGGGTTATTGGGCTGGAGTTGTTGGGCTGGGCTGGGCTGGGCTGAGTTGTTGGGCTGGGCTGGGCTGGGCTGGGCTGAGTTGGTTGTTGGGCTGGGCTGGGCTGGTTATTGGGCTGGGCTGGGCTGAGTTGTTGGGCTGGGCTGGGCTGGGCTGGTATGTTGGACTGGGCTGGGCTGGGTTATTGGGCTGGAGTTGTTGGGCTGGGCTGGGCTGGGCTGGCACGGTGCCTGTTGACTACCAATTCTAATTAATTTTGGATCCGGGACAGGACCCCGAGGGGAAAAAGGACTTTTCTTCAGAGGAGCAAAAGCTATATAAATCCCTGATCCACACGTGGGGGAAAAAAAAAAAAAAAAAAAAAAAAAAGGAAATCGGGGGCGGGCTTGGGGAGGGGTACACTACCTCGGATTGGGTTTTGGCAGGTCTATACTGGGTCTGCCTCAGTAGAGCTACGGACAGAGGCCTGTCGTGGCTGCAGGGCAGCCGTAGTCGCAGGATGGGCTTTTGTCGCAGGATGGGCCTTTGTCGCAGGATAGGCCTTTGTCGCAGGATGGGCCTTTGCAGGGTTTTGCCAACACCCCGAAAAAGAGAAACCAACTTTTGGAGAAACCCCCGGACAACCCGATTCTTGCTAGAAAATCCCTCACACACATTGGAAAAACAATCGGCTTTCGGACTCTGGCAGCATTTTCATACTCAACCAGGAATACCCGAAAGAAAGAGCAAGCAATGAAAAAATGAACGCACTCTTTGGGGGATGCTCGCGAAAACCTGGAGTTACAGGTCCAGGAGGCCAGATTCCATCCCTGGCCTACCACACAGAGTATGAGCTATGGACCGCAGCGGACTTCAAGACCATTCCTGTGGTGCATCGCTCGTACCCCAAACCATGGCCTGGAAAGAATACCCTCTTCTCCGTCAAGCCCGCAAAAGTCGGCACTGAAGTTGCAGACGTGAAGGAGTTCTTGAGCCTTCAACTTCTAGTTCGTGGGTTTTCCAGTTCCCAGAACTTCCCTCAGCCCAAGAAGGTGTGGTTGCTGAAGAAGGCGGACGAGCTTGCTTCAAGTGATACCGGCGGCAAAAAGACATGGGTGCAACTTGTGGGAGAGACGGGGAAAGCCTGGGTGGCTGAGGAGAAAAGGATTGCGGCGGAGAAGAAGGAAGCGGTTGAAGCTGCAGCAAGAGCAAAGGCGGCGCAAGAAGAGCTGGAAAAGCAGATGGCCGCAGAAGTAACTGCACGTAGGCTGTCAGAGGGAGAGGTACAAACAGCCATGGAAGTCGAAGCCGAAACACCGAACGCTGTATCTACTCAGGCAGCTCTTCCTAGCTTCCCCACAAGTGGACCTCAGGAACCAAAGAACCTGTACCTGAGTGATGCCTACCTCCGTCAGCTGGTGCTTCTGGTAAAGGAGCAGTTCACCCGTGAAACCCTGGAAGAGAGGATAGCGCTGCGTGAGATACTGGCGAGCAGGTCGGCTGGAAAGCGCAAGCAGGCAACGAAGCCCCGGGAGTACAAGCGCATTGCAGGTCCTGCGCCATATGTGTCGTTGCTGGACTACGAAGTAAGCGCCTTCTTACGGTCCAAGTACGGACTAGACGATGGTGCTTGTGTTCCGCAATTTGGTGGTACTGGCTCGATGTTTCCCACTGACTTCGAGCTTTTGTGCATCCCTCCCGACTTGTTCTCCAACAAGCGTTTCCGAGGGGTCTTGAAAGCGAATCCGTGGATTCTGTGCACAAGTCAAGGAATGTATTGTCGATGCTGTCGTAGACAGACAGCGGGTAAGAAAAAGCGTGCCTTCATTAATCTGTGCATTCCTTTTGAAGTCTTCAAAAAGGGGCTCCTACCACAGTACATCGAAAAGCACCGGAAGAAGACCGTGGGTCATAACAAGGCCTGGAGTTCATTTCTGAACTTGTTGGAAGATCAGATGCGTCTTCCGTCTTCTTGCCAGCTGCCTTCCACTTTGGAAGACCTCAAACAGCGCCTTATGAACACACAACACCTGGTCTTCGTCATCCAGACAATTGTTGATACCATCAAGCGCGACCTGCCCATGTCCAGCATTCGTGACACGTTCAGTCTGGTATCCCTGTTTGACGATTCAATTCGTTCGTTCTGCAAGACGCGTTTGAATATGTCGTCACCGTACTTCCTAGAAGTAATTGTGGATTCTTTGTACTCGTGGTGCAAATCCCATGTGCTGGAGAAAATTCAAGCGTCAGAGTTCACGAGCATCATGTTTGACGAAGCAGAGGACGTAAAGCGCTCAAAACAACATGCACTGTTTTTCAAAATACTGTCGGAAGAGGGGGTTGAAGAAGTCTTTTGGGACATACTTCCTTTGCGCAAATCAGCGACTGGGGAAAACGTCGCAGCTCACATTGCGGGCATGGCAGATAATGTTCAAACGTGGACAACAACTATGGGCATCGCAACTGATGGCTGCAGTACAATGAAAGGCGACTACAAGGGTGTACAGACACGCCTGCGCGAACAGTTGGTACCATTTGCCATTTGGATTTGGTGCTTGGGGCACAAACTCAACCTCGCCTGCATTGAGGCGTGTCGTAGTGCTCCGCAGATACAGGCATCAGTCACTGCAACTGAAGAAATCTTTTCGTTGTTTCGGAAAGGACAGGGTGATATTTCGTACAAGACACGAAAGTTTAAAGAGTGTAAGGAAGCCTGTTCTGTGACCGACAACTTCTTTGTCTTCCGAGATTTGGAACTTGTGGAACCTGGCGACACAAGATGGGTTTCCCATGAACGCGCCGCTCAAACAATAGCAGAGTGCATCAAGCCCATTCTGCTTGCGATTGCCCGGCTTTGCGAAGAGAAAGACATACCACAAGCCCTGCATCTTCGCGAGAAACTGAATCACACTGTTTGCTTACTACGGGTTTGCGCGACTCTGATGACGACTCGGCTGGCCTTGCTGGTGAGTTTGAAGATGCAAAAGCTTCCAGTGACACCGATTCAAGTACGGGGTCTGAAGACGAGCGTTCCGTTCTACTTCACTCTGACAATCGCAAGCTGAAGTACGCGTCCTATCCTTTTTACACAGAGGCCAAAGACATCATTTCGTCTTGGCGAAGGGCTTTTTCCTCCAATCCTTCTCTCTACTTCAATCCGACGGAGGCCCAAGAACACGTGACAAGCGCACGCAACGTGCGCCAGCGTGTTCGATGAGCGTTCTTTGAGTGTTCAGAAATACTTGTGCTTTCATTTATTTCTTGTTTTCGATTTTGTTTTGAGTAATTTTCTTTTAGCGCCTGCGCGACCAGTTGGTACCATTTGCCATTTGGATTTGGTGCTTGGGGCACAAACTCAACTTCGCCTGCATTGAGGCGTGTCGTAGTGCTCCGCAGATACAGGCATCTGTCACTGCACGGCTCAAAACGGACTAGTGACGTAAATCTGCGTCGGTGCTCGCGCCCCCCAGGCAGGCTCTTGGTGGAACCCCAAACGGGGGGGTTCTCCCGTTGAACAAGCGTGGCGCAAAGAACGCATGTCTGCATAATGACCTGCCCACACCCAGCAAAAAAAAAAAAAAAAAACGACACGAAAAGCTTCTCTGTGCGCGGTACCGAGATTACGGTCACTTCCGTGAGTCATTGATGTCCGTGACCAGTTACGTCAATATGATCGAAGTGCTCGGAATCGAACAGGTGATTGAGGTGAATGCGCTTGCACAGTACCATCGGTACATGGAGGAAGGGAACCACGTAGAGATGGAGAGGGTGCATGCCCATATTTCGATGCTAATCGAAATTTTGCGGGACTTCACCAACTACTCAGAAGAAGACTTCTGTAGTATTTGGCGTGTGGTCCCGCAGGGCTACTGCCTGCCAACCCGTGACGGGTTTGATATTTTCGTCAAGGGGAGAAGCCAGACGCGCCCGTCTCCCAAAAGACCGAAGCGCAGCGGGCCCGACGAGCCCGCATGCGTGGCAAGCGCCGCCAGAAGATTGAAGTAATGTTTTCTTTTGAACATAAATTGCGCGGCACCGTGGTGCCAAACAGTCAGGTCCAAGAAGCTGGGGCATAAACATTACTGCAGAGAACAGCACGGCTGTGGCCGCACCTTCAAACATGCAAACCCGGCTGATTACAGCACAGCGAGCGTTTTCGGTGAGCGTCTAAACCGAGACTTCTACTTTCTTTTAAAGCAGCGTTTTCGATTAGCGTCTAAACCGACACTTTTCGTTTTCGGTCAGCGTCTAAACCGACACTTGCGTTTCCGGTGACCGATAAACCGTGTTTTCGTTTTCGGTGAGCGTCTAAACCGAGACTTCTACTTTCTTTTAAAGTAGCGTTTTCGGTGAGCGTCTCAACCGAGTTTTTACTTTAGCGTTTTCGGTGAGCGTCTAAACCGACACTTTTATTTTCTTTTGCAAAGCGCGGTTGTCCCCAGCAACGCTGGGGCAACAAACCACCCGTCCAGTGACAGAGTCGAACAGGGCGGGGCGGAAAGAGTGGGTACGGTAGGCAAGTGTGCCTGCGATCGCTAACCAACGAAAAGCCGCAGTTTCTGCACCTAACAACACCAAGCACCATACCTACTCGTTTCGCGCTCCTCCTGTTTGCACTATCTGTGCAGTTGACGGTGGAAGGGAGAACGTTCAGCAGCTTGCTGCTGAATGAGCGCGCCAAGAGAGCCTTCGAGAGGCAGACGAGAGCGGTCAGCGCGCGAACCGCAGGAGTCCAGCAGGCCCAAGGCCTCGTCAACACAACACGGAAGGCGGCACCGACCCATTCGCCGGACCGCGCGGACACAGCAGGTCAGCGACGCACCAAAAAGAAGCACAACAAGGGCACTTCAAAGGGCGGCAGCATCGCACAGACTTGCAAAGACGCAGAGTCAGAATGCGCAAGGCTGTGAGCATTCATGCACGATGGACGTACAGCCAGGCGGCACACACGTCTGCATCACGCTAACTCACAATGCTTGCTTCCAGCGTCCTACTCTGCTCTTTTTCGGCCCCAGCGTAGCTTCTCACGCAAGTCTCTTCCCGAAGCATCGCCACAGTAGAGGGATTAAGGAATTTGCATGGTGCAAGGACGGCTTCGCGTGCCCGAACGTGGAACATTACGCGGCACTTCAACGAACGCGGGCGTACCTGGCTCACCGACCCAACGAAGAAAGGGACGCCCTCCCTGTAGCAGGCTTCCGTCGAAGGCCCCCCCGACAAACAGCCGTGGGAGAGGACATACTCTCGCAGATCGACGTGATGCTGGGCCGGGAATTCTTGTTGACGCATGATGTTGTGGTGGCGAGCGATGGGGGTTTTCTCGAGGACGAATCGCGCGGGTCCGCCGGAGTCAATTTCGGAACGATGTCCTTCGGCTGCCTGCTAAGCGGAACCGTGACCTCGAGCACAGAGACCGAACTGGCGGAAACGACGCCTCCCCAAAAGTGGCAGAATGAGACCTTCTCGAAGCCATCATTATTCTCTAGTGCTTATTGTATCTCTCCTGCGACAAATTGGACTACTGCCAGAAGGTGACCGGAGAAGCCCGGGGGGAAACATCCTGCGAAACGTCAAAACAACAAAAAAGAGCCTTGCCGTCAAGTCGAGGGAATCACCGAACAAGTCGCAACCGAGAGGCGGGCGGCAGAAAGGCAACCCAGCACAGCGGCAGTAGTACTCGAGGGGCTGCCTTGTGCTTTGGCTAGAGGGGGAGAAACAATACAGGGTCTTTTGTTGAACGATTACGCCCGCCACTGAACCCAGATTCACCTGTGTTTCGTGTTGGGCTACAGCACATTTCCCTCCTTTGATCTTTTGCAGCTGGCAGCCTCAAGTATTTCCTACAAAGCAGGTGCTTATACAAATAATACTCTCCTCCTCGCCCGTCTCGCTGCTCCGTACTCGCTGCTCTCGTCCTTGCTGCTGCGTGATGTCAGATTGATGGTGCGTAACAAACGTAGAAAGGTCATGCAGAGATTCTCGTGTGTATGCCACGAACTTCTTCGTGACGCCTCAGGACACTGGACTAGAAGATAAAAATGGGCAAGGGTGGGTGGGCAAGCGAGGGGTAAAATTACGGTGTTCTTCTCGAGAGCGACGGGGTAATAACCTTTGTACAAGTGTTAGTTCTCGTCGGAATAGTATTAATCTTCTAAGATCTTCGATCTTATACGACTAATACTCTCCTCCTCGCCCGTCTCGCTGCTCCGTACTCGCTGCTCTCGTCCTTGCTGCTGCGTGATGTCAGATTGATGGTGCGTAACAAACGTAGAAAGGTCATGCAGAGATTCTCGTGTGTATGCCACGAACTTCTTCACGTGCGCGGAGTCGCTGCGTTGACATAACAATGATCAAGATGTAAACTTTCAGAGAAGTGTCCTGGGCTAAAAATCCATTTCAAAACCATGATTGCGGCGTTGGTAGACCGCGCGATAGCGGGTCGGCGAGCTGCTCCTTCGTGGAAACATACGCCAATTCCAGCCGCTGTTCTCTGAGGGCGGCAGTCCTCTTCGCCGACCTGAGCACCTCAGCCGTGAGGAAATCGCGGCATCGCCCGCGCGCCGCGGAATGAACGCATACGGTGTTGTCCACCATCGCCCTTATAGTCGCCCTTCGTGGAAGGAGGGGTGAGATCCGCACTACGCCTTTCAACAAAGCGCGGGCCTCCAGCCTGTGTATTGGCTCGCCCGACTCACAAGCATCCCATGTGCCCCCTTCAGCGAAGAAACCAGAAGCTAGAATGCCCCAACCGGAGAGGGAGGCATCCGTGTAAAGGAGGAAGACGCGCCCCCGGGTCTTCTCTGGCACGCTGTGCCACTGGCCAATTTCCCGTGTGACCGCCCGGAGCGCCGAAGCAAAGGAAGGCCATATCGGACAAGCCGTGTCCCAGAGCCGCGGTTGGTCAGCTAGGAGCCTGCCGAAGCGCGACTGGAAACGAGACAGTGTCGGGTAGTCCCACGCATCAATGCCTAAGAAATACATGTGGAAATTTACCGTGCCCAACACCCGGTAGGCCTCTCTGAACGTGCAAGCGCGCTCCGCCGCGGCGACGGCGTCCGTGAGGGCGTTTACTACCTTCGAAGGGGCTCGAAGAAGGTTCTTGGCGAGATCGACGTCGAGTCCCAGCCACGTCACACGCGAACGCGGAGCATACTCCTCGTCTTTCGTCTTCAGGCCAACAAAACTGGACACCGCTTTCCAAGTTTTCCACACACTCAGCATCGTGCGTGAATCGGGGGCTGAAAGGAAGAAATTGTCCACCCAGGGAGTGACGCGTCCGGCGGGGCATTTCTGCCTAACCACTCGCGCTAACAAATCGGCCAAGTTTGTCGCGACACCCATCGACTTGTCCCAACCCATGGGCATCACTTTGAGGACCCTCTTCCCATGTATCGGAAGTCGCATCCCAAAAGCTAGAGAAATGGACGGGTGCAAAGGAAAAGCGTGGAAGTAGCTCACGGCGTCCACCTCGAGGCCCATCACCGATGCACGTATTGTGTCCCACACCTCTTCCCTTGAGGGTAGGACCGTGGGGGGTCCGGGGTCCGGTGTGGCGTGCTCGTTGAGCGCCTTCGGCCAACATATGAGGCGCCCCTCGTCCGGTGTTTTCTTCGCGACGGTGAACAGCCTCATCTCGGTGATGGGGGTGGCCTTCGGCACTCGTCCGGTGATCGACGACATTGCCACGTCGGCAGCGTGGTTTGGGTGGAGCCTTGAGAGCGGCTCGAGCAGCCGTCGCCCCCAGAAACGCTGATAGTTAGCATAAAAGAAGTCCGGGTCGCGGATCCACCTCGACGCCTCGATCCATGCGTGGCCGCCGACGCTGTGCGCTAGAACATCTGCCCGAACAAAATTTAGCAGAGGTGGTGATGACTGAGCGATTCTAGCAGTCGGAAGTGCGGGAGGGTGAGTCTTACACGCCTTGCTCGCGTTTGAGTCCCATAGCAGGACCGCGTTGCTCACCGATGGCTTCACGGCAGCATCATCGTGAAGAAAGGAGGCAAGTTCATCTCCTTTTAATTTTCCGTCAGGGCTCGGGAGGCGCCGAGCTGTGTCCGCACGTGACACCTGGGGGCGTAGCGGATGAGTCCGTTGAGGGTGGCGTGGAGGGTCAGGGTCCTGACAGCCTCGGGATCGGCAGCTGTGAGGGCGTGTTGTGCGGCTCCTCTCCGGATGGAGTGAGCCGTGAGTCCCTTCGGCAGAAGTGCTGCGTACTGCGCTGTCGTCCTGTCGCCCCCGAGTGTTTCGTCCGGCAGCTTCCGGGACAGGTACGTCGTGATCATGTGCCGCAGCTTTCCGGACCAGACTTGCGTCACGATCCCGACGTTCCGCCAGTCCTTCCTCTCCGTCCACTCTATCTCGAGCACGCCGTCTGAAGAGCACTTCACCGCTCCCACGCGCTGTCTCCTCACGTCTCCGACTCTCGACGCTGTCAACCATGCGACCGCGAAGATCACCGCCGCCTGAGGATCGCTCTTGACCAGCCGGTCCACCGTCCGATACAACACGTCTTTCGATATCGGCGCCGCCTGTCGGGGCACGCCAGCTTTCAGCTTCGCGAGGCCTCTCTGAGCCATCGTGATCCGATAGTCGTTGAGGACAACGCCTTCCATGCGCAGTGTCGCGCGGATGTTGGCGACCTCGGTGAGTATCGAAGTGGGCTTTAGCCCCTCGGCGTGGCACCACCCGATGAACGCCAGCAACTGGTCTGCCGGCGGGTGGCTCTGGAGTCGGGCTTGGACCACAAACCTCGTCCACTTCGCGGCGGAGTACCCCATGTTTCGCCACGTAGCCTCGGCGTAGGAGGCGCTGTACACGCGGTGGAGGGCGTGTGTGATCCGCTCTTGCGTCGCGTTTCGAAACGTCTTTAGCGGTCGTCCCGGACGCGTGCTGCGGCTTCTTGGCCCCAGTGGAACGACGCTCATGAAGGGGTAGCCTTCACCAACGATTACCCCTCCCCGAGTTCCATCCGCCTTTTCCGCCCTTTCCGTTTTTTCGTCCGTCGCCCTTAAACGACGACTCGCGGGGCGCGCTGTGCCCCCTGTACCCCTTTCCGCCGTGCCGTAGACGGTGTTCTGCGCCCCTGGACCGGAAGCGGGACGGCATCTTCTTCATCTCCTTGTCGTAGGCGTCCTTGAGCTCCGAAATCTCGGACGGGAACTCCGCCCACTTCGCCCGCTGTTCTGCCGCCGCCAACGCCCTTGGGTTCCATCTCCTTGTGATGGCATCGCGTATCAGGCCGCCTATGACGTCCTGAATGGCGGGGTCGCGCATACCGGGGACGAGCTGACGAATGACTTCAAACGCACGCGCCACCTCGCGTTTGGCGCTCGCCGCTCTCAGCGTGGACGGACCCCAGGTCCGCTTCGCCTCTTCGAACGCGCGCCAGGGATCACGGAGCCACTCAGCGGGGTCGGCCAGTTCCCCTTCCGAGAACGGGGGTCTCGTATGCCACTGCGGCTCAGGGTGAAAGGGTAGGGGGGCCTGCGCCTGGCTCGCTTCTGCGTGCGCAACGCGCGCCCTTGCCTCTGCCTGATCGTCGGCTTGCCCGGCTGCGTCGTCCGAATCTTCGTCTCCGTCTGTCTCGTCGTCACTCTCCTCTAGCGGGGCGCCGTCTTTCTTCTCGACGATGCGAGCGGCGACGTCGGCCTTCGAACGCAGGCCCTTAACGTCGACCCCGAGTTCGGCCGCGATAGCGCGCAACTCGACGAGCTTGAGGGTTGCCAGATATTCCGCTGTGACCTTTTTCGGCATCTTTACTTGAGGCAAGCGAGGGGTAAAATTACGGTGTTCTTCTCGAGAGCGACGGGGTAATAACCTTTGTACAAGTGTTAGTTCTCGTCGGAATAGTATTAATCTTCTAAGATCTTCGATCTTATACGACAAAAAAAAAAAAGGATTTTCTGCGGTGTGAGTCTGGTTTGTCAGACCGCCCACTTCTTCACTCCTTCAAGACGATGGCCTTCCTCAAATGGGAGGTGGGCAAACAGCGCTGGCTGTTCCCGGCCAGTTTTGACTGGATTGTGGCCGGCTTACAGATTTCGCACATCGGTGAGTCGTTGATGAGTTTGACGCCTGGCGTTGATTTGGGGCACAGCGCTGCTGGTTCCTTGTTGACGCGCATCGGTCTGGTGAAGCATCTCGAGAAAGGTGGTGTCTGTGTGAACCTTGATGGTGTTGGATTCAAACAGCGGCACCGCTGGCCGCTAAGTTGGCCGCCAACCATTCATTCAGATCGGAAAAGGCAGACCTCCCGCGGTAACTTCCGTGGATCCCACTGCCATGCGCAGCCAGCGCCTCATCCACTTTTGACATGGATTTTGCAAACGCAAACGTTTGTACAGCGAGGGTAACGTGATGTGACCAGTTGGATGGCCTACAGTGTCAGAAAGAACAGTCCTAGACAGAATAAACAAAAGTACACAATGAAATTGGCAGCCTAACGGGTGCAAGACGGGCTTCGTCGCAAAAGGAGGAGAAAGATATGCCTGCTAGGCTCGCGCGAGTGCCTGCGGAAAAGACGCTGCCTGAGAAGAGCGCATCCTCCGAAGTGGGAGTCCCTCAGCTGGCATCTGATGGGTAAAACATCAGTGGAGCGTCGCGTTCAGGCGCGCGCGCTTGGCGCTTCGCTTTTCCTTCGTCTGCCCGGTCGGCTTCATCAAGGGCGCGTCGACAGCTGCTTTTTTACGCGGCTTGAGGCGATGTTTGCGTAATATTTATTCAGCTTAATAAAGGGGGGGCGGGTCGAATAATAACAGTTACTTGACACACGTCTGGTTGCCTAAAAACATTACCACTACTTGATCCTGCTACTGTTCGGCTACCCGGAACTTCTTTCGAGACTGGAGGTCCTATGAACATGCAATGTGAATAGCCTCTATTCGAGCCAACCTGAGCCAATTCACCTACCCCCTGATCGAGTGTAATCGAGCGTAATCGAGTGTAATCGAGTGTAATCGTTTGGATTAGAATGCAAAGAATCTGTGGCGATAATCTGCATCGCCGACGGCGCGGTTATCTCTTCGCACGTGATGTGTCATGCTTTCGCCTCTTTAGCTCGTCTTGATCGTCGCGCTCAGGCGCGCGTTTGGTGCTTCGCTTCTCCTTCGATTGCTCGTCGAGGTTCATCGGTTGCGCGTCGATTTCTGCTTTTTCCCAGCGCCTGGGCGATGGTCGTGGCGCATCGACGCGTCCTTTGCGTCTTTTCGGTACCGGCTCCGCCGCGGAGTCCGATTGCCGCTTCTTCGCTGGCGTTGGCGCCGTCTTCCCGACCTTCGCTGCTGATGTCGGCGTTGATGTTGCGGGTTCTCGCTCGTCTTCCTCTGCTTCCGGCAGAACGAGCACCACGTTCTCACGTTTCGCCTGTCTCGGCGCTGGCGCGGGACCCTCCGGCTCCGCCTTCCTCTTCTTCGCCGTTGTTTCTTCACCTCTCGCCACGGCCGCCCGGTGGTGCCCTTTCCTGCAGCAGTGCCCGGGTCTCCTACTCCTCAGGTCGGCGTGTTTCTTACAGCCGTCGCACGTCGGCATGCCATGATCGAGGCATCGGTGGTGATGGTTGCGACAGCACTCCGCTGTCGTCTTACACGTGGCGCACTGCGTCATCCGGTGCTCGGCACACATTTTTACGGCTAGGCCATCACCCTCCCTGTGATGGGCCTGGCAGCACCACGCCACCGACTTGCCCCGGCGCTTACACACGTCGCACTTCACCTTTTGGTGCCCGGGGCACACCCGCTCACCCCACTTTTCGTGTCGGGGAATCCCTTCCGGCACGAGCCACGGATCCCCTCCGACGACAGCCGACTTCTTCCCTTTCCTCTTCTCCGTAGCGTCATCGAAGGCCGCCCATCTCGCCGCACGCTCCGCCCTTTCTCTTCCGTACGTCGGGAAAAGGTCCATCCCCCACGCCTCGCCGGTGAACGCATGCCGGCTCGCCTTCAGCTGCGTCTCCAAGATTCCCATCGTCTCCTCGCCGCCGCGGAAAATTGGCCTCATCTCGTAGCCCGTGAGGCATGGGGGGGCCCCTACCGTTCTCAATGAACCTATCTTCTCCAGCTTTCTACCCGGCAGAAGCGGCCCCACCCCTTTCCGCTCAAGCGCTTCCCCGATCGTTTTCAGCATCCGCGCCAACATTCTCGCACGGATACACAGCGGCGTCCCACCTGTCGTCGCCACTAAACTGCCCGGTAGATCGAGCCCGGTGTACACTTCGAAGTCTACTGCGAGCTCTGCCGTCGAGACGTCACCCGCTACCGACCAGCACATCCCATCCAGCCAATACTGCAGCGCCCGGAACCACCTCTCTCCTGCTACCGCCGTGAAGGTCCCCGGTCCAGCGATCGCTTCGAAATTCAGCCGGCGCGGGGGGCAGTCGTCAGGGTGCAGTTGTCTCCAGGGGTGGCCGACTGCCCGGTCTCTTCCTTCTCTCTCCAGCCGTCGTCTCTCTTGCATGACTTCCGCCATGAATGTGTGCAGCACTTCGATGTTGATCCGACTTCCCTTCGGCAGAATCCCGTGTTCTTGCAGGCACGGAGGCCAAGTCGAGCGATCTGCGTCAACAATTTCGGCATACTGCTGTTGCATTCGGATTCGTTCATACGCCCGGCACTGCCACCAAATGTGGCCCAGAGTTTCTTCCGTCGCCTCGTCACAGCGTCTGCACAGCCCGTCACCTCCCCACAGCTTGGCAGCATGTGATTCCGTCATCACCGACCCTGCTACGACCTCGGCAACGTCCCGCGCGGCCGTCAGCGTTGTCGACGCCTTCAGCCCGTAGGCATTCGTCGCGGTGTAGTCGACACCCGCCCGTACCCCTCCGAAGTTTGTGCGCCTCTTCTCGAGCTCCCCTAGTCGCCAGCCGTGAATCGCCTTTCTCAGGGTGTGCCCTCGCTCCCCCTTACTCTGTCGCACCAGCCTCAGCACATTCCCTGCCTCGTCCTCGGCGTCGTCGAGATCTTCTGTCCATCGTATACCGAGCTTCTTTGCATGCTCGGCCGCAATACCGATCGGTCCCCATGCGCGGATTCTGCTGCCATACGCCCTTCGAACTGTTGCGACGCGGGCCCTCCATACCGGCCTCTTTCGGCACACTTCTGCGATCATGCCGAGCGACCGATATGGCAGCACTGTGTAGGGGTCGAGCATGTGGGCCTTGTTTAGAATGCCCAACACGGCCTCCTGTGCCCGATGCAGCCTCACCGGGTCCCAGACGCCTCTGAGCAATGCTGCGGTGAACTTCCCCAGCCCCCGCACCGTCGGAAGCGCGAACTCCGAGCCGTATGTCGCCGCCGGTAGAACCGCCATCGCCGCTAGCCCCGACCTCTGCGCCCTCGAGATCGGTAAGGCACCCAACCGTTCGGCCTCCTCTGCACGCTGGTCGTAGCGCAGGTCCGTTGTTCTGCGTGTCCGCTTCGTGCCGACCAGACATCCTACGATTGTAAGCTCTTCCTTCGTCACGATGTCGGTGCCACCTATCTTCAACTTCGCTTCGTACCCCTTCGGCGTCCCGAAAGCGAACGTCTTCGGTATCCCGATCGACATGCCGGTGTTCGCACAAAACCTGTCGACTTCCACCAAGGCGTCCTGCAAGCATGCTTCTCTGAGACGCGTCAGGAGGGTGAGGTCGTCCGCGAAGGACTCGCTCGTCACCCCCCCCACGTCGTCCACTCTGCGCACCACGATGGACAGCAGCGCGTTGATGAGGATCACGCTCAGGGGGCAGCCCTGCAGTATCCCGTTGGTGGTGTAAAAGATGTCTCCCAGCCCCATGTGCAACTTGTACCGCCTTCGTAGTCGCGCGTAAACATCGCGCAGCGGCCCGAGAATTCTCTCATGGAGGCCAAGATCCCCCACCAGCTTCAGCACGACGTCTCGTGGCACTTTGTCGAAGCACTTGGCAAAGTCTAGGGCCACGCCGTACAGCTCCTTTCCCGTCAAGAGAGCCTCTTCAATCTGCGAGGCGATTTCAAACACCACGTCCACGGTTCCGTGTTTGGGCCTGAACCCGTGCTGGCTATCTGCTATCCAGCCTTCTTGCCACTGGACGACGTCCCTGAGCCTCGTGCTCGCCCACAAGCGATAGACCGCGCTTGTGACGGTGATGGGCCGCAATGCCAGCGGGTCGAGGGTTTCGTCTTTCGGGATCAGCGTGACCGCGGCTTCCAACAACGCGTTCGGCCACGTTCCGGTCGCTTCTATCGCGTTGAACACCTCCGCCAGGGCGTTCAGCAACGGCAGTGGCAGCTTCTTTAACTCTGCTGTGCTCCATCCGTCCACGCCCGGGACTCCGGCACGCTGCTTCTTTCCAAGAACGCTCCTCAGATCATCGCCCGTCAAATCTCGGCACACCATCGGTCGACATCGGATGTATTCCGCATACTCCGCCTTGAAGGCTTCATAGCACGGTTCCGGTCTACTCGCGTACATCCGGTTGATGGGCGCCCATTCTTTCTGCAACGTCGCGTCGATCTCCCGTAGATTTGCCGTGTAGCGGCCATCCACTTTCAGCGCCACCAGACCGTCCGCCTTCTTCCTTCTGCACCACGGAAGCAGTTGCGCCCTGTTTGCACAGTGGAAGTTCTGCATCTTGCTCTCCAGCTGAGCTATTCTCCCCTTTCGCGCCTGTGCTGTCAGTGACCGGCTCCTCGCTTCCAGCTTCTGCCTCAAGGTCTGGGCGACGCTCAAGTCCGGCGGGCGTCGCGGCAAATCGCGCACCTTTGGTACTCGTCCGGCCATTGATTCCAGTCCCGATACTACGTTCTCCCACGTCTTCTCCAGCGATCTCGGCATGCACCCGGGTCCTTCCCCACTCAGTGTTTGCAGCCCTCGGATGTAGGCGTCGAGGCCGTTCAATATCTTCCGGAATCTGCTTGAGGCATACGTACCCGCGCCCGTCCCGGTGTCTGTCACGGACGCAAAATGTTCTCTCTTAGGCTTTCTTGTCTCACCCCGTCCTTGATAGGCGGCAACGGGCCCGTCGAGCAACCCCTGTTTCTCCGCCAGCTCGACCAGATACCCCTCGCACGCCTTAGTCGCCGACACCCAGAGCGCTTCCACGTCATCTGGTGCTGCATCTTCGAACCGGTGCTTCACTAACAACTCTTCCGCCCGCGCTGCTGCCCGTCCTTCGTGCGTCACGTCTACCTGGCTCATGGACCTTGGCATGCGGTACCTCTCACATGTGTCTGCAAACGCGGTGATGTCCAGCTCTAC
Source organism: Diplonema papillatum (assembly GCA_030068145.1). Lineage (NCBI taxonomy): Eukaryota > Euglenozoa > Diplonemea > Diplonemida > Diplonemidae > Diplonema > Diplonema papillatum. The sequence goes on along the minus strand of JAPJBO010000038.1, from coordinate 513,099 downwards.
CGTCACCATCTTGTGGCTGGGCACCCGCTGCCCTTCCGCGTCTACGACGACGGTGGTTTCGCTCGCTACCAGTGAGTGTATCGCGACGTCGTTCAGCAAGACGTGATCGATGCGTGTGCCTCGCGTCCCCGTCTTCTCGTACGTCTTCGGGGCACCGCCATCGGTGCAGATCTCTGCGGCGTCGTACCATCCCGATCGCAGCATGCACGACATCGCCGCCGACGACGAGGGCTCCGCATTAAAATCGCCGGCCACAATGACCGGTACTCGTCCGAGACTTGCTGCTTCTCGGTGCACCTCCGCAATAATCTTCTCCCTCTCCGGCGCCGCCTTGTCCCCCGAGTTCGCATACAGTGTGAAGACATGCAAAAATTGGTTTCCTCTTCCAAGTCCGACGGCCACGTGCACCCACCTCCGGCTCGGTGACGGCTTCCCGACCACGAAGGCCGGCGCCGGTTTCTTCGCGAAGACTGCAACACCCGCTCCGCCGGCTTCCGCTATCCACGGTGATGCTTTGCCCTGCCGGTCAAGTCGCTCCCGACACGGTTCCCCCCACAGCGACTTCCAGTCTCGCCTGACGCCGTCCTCGAACTCCCTCTGACCCCAGTCGGTCAAAAGCGTCTCCTGTACCGCCAGAATGTCGACAGCGGCACAATCCAAAAAGTGTGCCCTCCCCCCGAGAGATGTCATGTTTATCGTCCCGAACTTCAGCGTCTCCCTTCCTCCTTGTAACACGCCCCCGTCCCGCTTCGGCGGCACCTGCTGCGACCTGGCGTCCGTTCCTTCATGTGCTGCGACCCTCACCGCGTGCTCGACCCGGCTCAACTCCACAGTTTCCACCGTGTCTGCATGTAGCGCCAGCTCCGCCAATGTGGTACCCGGGAGCAGGAGCCGGTCGTAGTGCTCCGGAACGTACGTGACCGCCGTCTGCTGCCCCGTGGCGCCCACGCGAGGTGCGTATCGTCGCAGGATGTGCGGCCTCCTGCTGTCCAGCACCCAGAGTACCGCTCCGGTGACCGTCGCGGCTGCCGTCAACGTCATCTCGTCCCCGTACTCGTACGGCCCCCGCATTGCCTCCACGTAAGCAAACCAGCTGCCGTACCTTTCGGACGGCGCGAAGTGTGCTTCGAATGTCGGGTCTTTTAACATCGCGTCCACAACCCGTGCACGAAGTCTCCTTACCGACCACCCCGGCAGTCCGGCTGCGACCGCTGCGAACTGGCAGGCCCCGTCCCCAGGGACTTCTTGCACACTCGCTCCCATCGCGTCCGCGGCTTCTCTCAACCTTAACCCCAGCGTTTCGTGCGTCTCTCCACCGCCACGCATCCCGTCGTTCCCCAGTCACGAACGCTTCGCCGCTGCTGGTTGGTGTGCCTTCTTCGTCTTCGCTAACGGTGACTTCCCCGGCGTTCCCAGCGGACGCTTCGGTTGCGTCATGTGGACGTCTTGAGACGGAGCCTCGGCCCGTCCCATCTTCTGCTTCGTCGGTGTGGCGACGGGCGTCTTCGGCGCCTTCTTCTTGACCGGGGTCCGGTCTACGGGCATCGCCGGGGGTGTCTTCGGCCTCATCGTCGCGACCATCTCCGTCAGCTTCGCCATCTGAGCACTGAGTGCTGCGATGTCACCTCGCAGCGCGTCGTTCTTCGCGCGTAGCTCCGCGTTCTCCGCCCGGAGCTGTCGCACCGCGCCATTGTTGTCGCCCGCGCCCTTCGGTTGCTCGGGTGTGCTCGTCTTTTCCTGACCCTGCCGTCGCAACGCCTCGAGGTACGACGAGACCTTCGGCGTCCTCTCCGCCCTTGCATCCCACACCTGCGATTTCGGCCGCCGTCCGGACCTGTCTTCCTCGGTCTCGTCATCGACCTTCATCAGCGCTCCTCCCGCGCTTATCAGTCGATGCGGGGGCGGCTCCTCGCTGGCGACGACGCGCGTGTCCCCATGCGTCTTGCTCCGGTAGGACGCGACTTGGCGACATGTCCATCCCGCCGCCTTCATGGTCGCCTCAAGATCCGAAGCGGCATCGCGCGCCTGTGCCCCCCTCACCAGGTAATGCATCGCGGGCGGACCCTGCTTCGCCGCCGCTTCGCCCAGCGATTCCCGCACCCGCTCGGACATGCCGTCTTCGACCCTCACCCCCAGCCGCGCGCGACTACGAGCAAGGCCCAGGCAGCCTTTCCCCTGCGCGAGCACGAGAGCGCTCTTCAGCGATGCTTCCTCGTCAGCTAGCCACACGACGTCGTTCGTCTCCGACCCCTCCTTCCAGCGCGGTATGCGTAGAAAGAGACCCCTCCTGCCCGAAATTCTCAGCAACCTCCCGACCTGCTCCTCTTCGACGCGCACCATCATCTGAAATACGCGGTTTACCCGCCGCACGTTGAACATGCTGTGCGGACTCAGGTCCACCTTCGCCTCTCCCGCGAGCCGCCTGCACTCCGCCTTCAGCACCCGCCCCCCCGATGGCTCCTGCAGGGCCGCCAACGTCTCTGCCCCGCACCATCGTGCATCTATCTCGGCGCAAATCAGCACCGTCGATGTCGGCGGGCGGTCAACCTTCTTCACGTCCGCGGGCGCGTACACCACGTCTCCCTCCGGGGACCTCGTCACGTACCCCGGCAGCACTTTCTCCGCGCCGTCAACTCGGCACACCACGTCCGTCCGCCTGCTGCCCTCCAGAGCCGCCACCGTGACCACCGCCGAGCCCTCCGGCATCCCTTCACGCCGTATCCTGCGCGCGCTCGCCATGGGCGCGAACGCCACCGTCGCTTCCGCCAGCTCGGTGTGGTCAACCACCGGCACTCCCCAGTCTTCCTGCCTCAGCTCTATCCTCGCCTTCCCCGCCCCTCCGACTGCCTTCTCGCCTTCTTGTGCCTTCTTCTGTCCGTCCTCTTCCATCGCGCGCGCGGCCGTCGGCTTCTTGCCCGGCACCTCTTTCCACCCTCCGTTGCGCTTCTTTTTCTTTTTCCCCTGTTTTCCACCCGACGCCTCTTGCTTCGCCACGCCGTCCCCGCCGCCGCTGGTTTCGTCGTTCTCACCTGCACTCGCCTTGCCTTTTCCGCCTTTACCGCCCGCTTTCTCTGCATCTGAACCCGCGACACCGTCACCGCCGTCGTCCCAGCAGAGCTCGCGCTCATCCCCCTCGTCATCCGCCCAGCTGGGAGCGTTCGTCGTACTCTGCTTCTTCGCGCCATCCGTCTGAGCCTGCCTTACCAGCCCGCTGACTGCGGCCATCAGATCAGCCATCTGCTTTCCCTGAGCCTGCACCTGGGCGGCGAGTTCCTTGAACCCCGGATCCGTCATTGCGCGCTCTCGGGGTTGTACCGCTTGATGTGTACGCGTGTGTGTGTGTGTGTGTGTCGTCGGTCTTCTCTCTTTGTCTTCGTCCTCTTGATACTTTCTTGGTGCTTCCTTTTACCGGGACGGATCCCGGTGCCGCTCTCCTTCGAGAGTGTCCACGGCAAGACACCAATAAAGTACAGAAACTGTAGCTTTTAATCGAGTGTAATCGAGTGTAATCGAGCGTAATAGAGTGTAGTAGAGTGTAGTAGAGCGTTGTAGAGTGTGATCGAGATTGACACTAGTATTTTGGGTTCGACCACTGGTGGACCCCTGACTGGCCCATGGGCGACCATGTTGACCACTGTCTGGCCCAAGACGTGCCAAGCATAAGCATACGAGGGACGGAAACCGCAGGCAAGTGGGCGATGTGCATATGAGACCGGAAGCTCTCGAGATGAAGATGTTCTAAATCATGGCAGCAAGCACGGGGACTGCAGGCGGGTTGGTGGCGAAAAGGGACAGAAAGATCTTCGAGCGACTGTGAGCAGCCTAGCAAGACGGGATGATGAATGATGAAGAAGCGCTAAGTGATCGCAAAGGTCCTTGTCTGGCGACCGACCTTCCTTGAAAGGAAGGTCGGTAGCCAGACATTTTTGGACGGCTTTGTCAGCAAGGTGCAGGCGATGCACGGGCTCCATGATGACCTCGTCAACGGCCCCACAGGCGTACACTCACTAGCCGTCGTGAAGAGGCCTCTGTCTGTAACCACCTTTTTCATCCTTGGGAGCAGTGCATCGCCAGGGAGATCGAACCCCAAGGCAAGGAGCGACTCTTGCAGCTTCTGAAAGTAATCCAGCACGTACTGGAGATACTTGGTTGTCGTTGCTGGATCCTTCTGCCGCACAAGTGCTGCAAACACAAGCCGCATCCTCCATCTCTGCTCCATCGTGTCCAGGTACGAGAACGTCAGGCAGAGGATATCTTTGCTCCCCGGAAGCTCTCCTGCATCCCCGGCAATGACGAAGTCACCACCCCCAAGCCGGAGCAGAAACTCCATGTCACCGAGGACAAGGTGCCTACCGAGCGCTCGGCGAACACCCTATCGCCTGGAACTGGCCCGCACGGAATGCCTAAAGGCTCAAGTACTAACTGCGCTAAATTTAATATATGCGAGCTATTGCGAGATAGTGTGGTACTCATTTGCATGCAAATGACTCCCCACTGACGCAACAAGAAGACGCCGATGCTCTATCGAATCACGCGATGGATGAGGTTCAGAGACGAGCGACAGCCGAGTATCGGGACTCGGCGACCGCGAAATCGTACGCGATGAAGAGCGCGATGCGACGGCTGACGAGTATCGTGCAGACGCCGATTCACCCGGCGCTTGAGATGCAAGTCAACGTCCTGACGTCTCTCGGAGGCGGGAACATGGCCGGACTCAACAAGAGACCACAAATAGCAAACCAGCAGGCGTTTGAAGCTGTGATGCGCGCCTACGAAGCCGCCGCACGAGAGCAGACGGCGAAGTAGGCCGGCGACAAGGTGCGAGCCGTACCGCAGGCTGGGCTCCGCAAAGCTGCAACACTGAATGGCAGTTTTCGACCGCAGACGCATTACCCGTCGGGATGGGAGCGCAAGCAGGCTCGATGGAATCACGAAGTCAAGCAGGAGAGACGAACTGCGCAGACTGAGCGCAAGACGTGCACCAAGGGCAGACCAGGACGTTGGGACCGTGCGAAGTCGAAGAAGGAGTCCAAAAGCGAAGCAACAACACCAACGCGGAAACGCAACTCGAAGGCAGCCAAGCGGGCCTCCAGTGAAGTAACGAAGCTCATCCGAGTGTCCGATGAAACCCCTTGTCAATACCACCCAACGACTGCGACGCGCGTGCGAAATGTCGGACGCTAGCGTCTGTCAAGAGCATGCGTGACTCAGCCGTGTTTTAAAGGTGAGATGAGAGGCACCGGCTCACTCTGTCAAAGGACTATACTAACGCAACAAGAAGACGAGCTAATGCGAGATAGTGGTACCCGAGCCCGTACGCACTCGACAACCTGCTTCCGTGAGTCAGCCCGAGCTTCCTGGTCTCCAGCTACACTGCCTGTCGCGGTCATTTTTTCAGACTAATATTCTTGTTTTTATTCCAATTTCAATATCCTGTCATCAGCACCTTTTTAGCCCCGGAAGAAGGTGCGTTAGTGGGCCCGTTGAACCGGCCTATCAAGATTGGCTGAGTGTCACGCCTTTAATCAATTACTGCAGTACCCCCCCAATTCACCCAAATGTTGATCGAGTGTAATCGAGCGTAATCGTTTGGATTAGAATGCAAAGAATCTGTGGCGATAATCTGCATCGCCGACGGCGCGGTTATCTCTTCGCACGTGATGTGTCATGCTTTCGCCTCTTTAGCTCGTCTTGATCGTCGCGCTCAGGCGCGCGTTTGGTGCTTCGCTTCTCCTTCGATTGCTCGTCGAGGTTCATCGGTTGCGCGTCGATTTCTGCTTTTTCCCAGCGCCTGGGCGATGGTCGTGGCGCATCGACGCGTCCTTTGCGTCTTTTCGGTACCGGCTCCGCCGCGGAGTCCGATTGCCGCTTCTTCGCTGGCGTTGGCGCCGTCTTCCCGACCTTCGCTGCTGATGTCGGCGTTGATGTTGCGGGTTCTCGCTCGTCTTCCTCTGCTTCCGGCAGAACGAGCACCACGTTCTCACGTTTCGCCTGTCTCGGCGCTGGCGCGGGACCCTCCGGCTCCGCCTTCCTCTTCTTCGCCGTTGTTTCTTCACCTCTCGCCACGGCCGCCCGGTGGTGCCCTTTCCTGCAGCAGTGCCCGGGTCTCCTACTCCTCAGGTCGGCGTGTTTCTTACAGCCGTCGCACGTCGGCATGCCATGATCGAGGCATCGGTGGTGATGGTTGCGACAGCACTCCGCTGTCGTCTTACACGTGGCGCACTGCGTCATCCGGTGCTCGGCACACATTTTTACGGCTAGGCCATCACCCTCCCTGTGATGGGCCTGGCAGCACCACGCCACCGACTTGCCCCGGCGCTTACACACGTCGCACTTCACCTTTTGGTGCCCGGGGCACACCCGCTCACCCCACTTCTCGCGAGCGTAATCGAGCGTAATCGAGCGTAATCGAGTGTAATCGAGTGTAATCGACGCGTAATCGAGCTAAAGTCACTTTCAGGGGGGCTAGGTGAATTGGCTCACAACCCCACTTTTCTGTAAACGAGTTTAAAAGTGTATTGTTTTTGACTGGAATTAGTGCGGAGCTAACTTTTTCCCCTCCTGCCGTACGTTCCGACGTATGAAAACGAAAACGAAAAAAAGAATAGGCGTGTGCTTGTTTGTACGTGCCGGGGGAGGATTAGCCTGATAGTGAGTGATAGTGAGTGAATATGATCGGTAGGCTAATCTTCTCCCAAACACGCTGCCAGCGTTCTCTTTCGTGTTTACAAATAATTGTTACTACGAAAAAAAACTGCCCAAATGAAAATGGGTGGCACAGTGAGCGGGCGGTGGCCTTCAGGCCGGTGCGCCCGGATTCGATCCCCGCCCATGACACTTTTTTGGTCGAAGATTGTTTTCGACGTTTGTTGCGTTCCGAAATTTGCGTTTTTTGCGGAGTTTCTCAGTAGTCCGAGAGGGGCGGCGGGGGGGGTCCGGGGGGGGCGGCCCCCCCCGGGTACGAGCGCAGAACTTAGCTTCACTTGCCGAACTTTCCCACATTCGATGGGTCAATAGATGCCCCGGAGGGCGCCCCCCCCTCGGCTCCCCTCCTGGGATCCCCTCCCGGGCCCCCGTCTCGGGTGGGGCGGGGCCCGGACGGGGGCCTCCGGACGGGGGCCCGGGAGGGGATCCCAGGAGGGGAGCCGAGGGGGGGGCGCCCGAAGGGGCTGGTACGAGCGCAGAACTTAGCTTCACCCAGAACTTTGCCCAACGGAATCGAACTTAGCTCGTTCCCCGAACTTTTTTTTGCACCAACGGAATCGAGCTTAGTTCGTTCCCCGAACTCTTTTTTAGTACCAACGGAATAGAACTTAGTTCGTTCCCCGAACTTTTTTTTAGCACCAACGAAATGGAACTTTCTTTTAGTACCAACGGAATAGAACTTTTTTTTAGCACCAACGGAATAGAACTTTTTTTTAGTACCAACGGAATGAGCTTAGCTCGTTCCCCGCATTTTTTTTTAGTACCAACGAAATGGAACTTTCTTTTAGTACCAACGGAATAGAACTTTTTTTTAGCACCAACGGAATAGAACTTTTTTTTAGTACCAACGGAATGAGCATAGCTCGTTCCCCGAACTTTTTTTAAGTACCAACGGAATAAAACTTTTTTTAGTACCAACGGAATAAAACTTTTTTTTAGCACCAACGGAATCGAACTTAGTTCGTTCCCCGAACTTGACCACCTGCTTCCATTCCTCGCCCCCAGCTTCTCACCATGCTGGAGCTTCATTTATTGGCAGGATTTCAACATAGTTACGAAAGATTCTTCAAGATATGTAAAATTGAGCTGCTGGGAATAATCTCCTTCTTTTCGCTTTCGAAAATAGAAAGACTTTTTCTTTTGTGAAACATAGCCTTTTTTTCTATTTTTTTGGTGACTGCATAGATGTGAATAAAAGCTCATAAAATGAGAGAGAGAGAGAGAGAGAGAGAGAGAGAGAGACGAGTTAGAGTGCAGGGACCATCTCTCCGAGGAGTATCCGGTCGCCCCACTACTATCCCGTACTACTACGGCGGGCGCAAGTCGTTGCGCCGTGGGCGCGGAGCGAGCCGTGGCCCTGTCAAAGATGATTGTTGCACCGATGGTGGCGCAGCCGGGGGCGTTCTGACTGGCGGACGAGACCGCCTGGCAGGCGTGTGTTGACACGTTGTTTCGCGGGCTCTCCTCCTTTTGGCAATAACCCGCCCTAAAATGATAAATCGAGGTAAAAAAGTGAGCAGCAAAACTTACGCTATTTGTGCGCCGATGGTTTTAGGATGAACGAGCTGAATTTCATTGCGTCGAACGTGTTGATTTTGACGTTGAGCTTGTCACAGTTATCGTCAAAGTCAGCGTCTTCCTCGTGAACAATGTGGGGAAGCCCCGAAACACCAATGAATTCTTGACGGCCCTGTTGGCTCAGTGAAAGCAGGCGACCTCGCAAGTTCGAACGGTGGCATGTGTTGGGCCGCCTCTTTTGCAACGCTGAAAAAGCTGTCGCAGCGAAGGCAAATGTTCGTACTCCTCCCATTCCTCAGTCGAGACGGCTACTGGAAGCGCTTCGTTGCAATGGCGTCCGGTGCAGATATGCTGGGTACAGCTTGGCCGGTCCGCCCCGGATTGCTGTCTACCGCGTCGGTAGGCGAGGAGCCTGCGAAAGCTGGAACAGAGCCGGATCACCTTTTTCTTGGTGGCAGGCTCTGTTCCAGCTTCTTCCTTTTCTTCGTTTCTGGAACTACGAGAAAGCCACTGATCCTGTGCTGCTGCTTGATTTCATGCCGAATCAAACGGTCACCAGCCCATCGGTCGTCCCAGGGTACGGTTTGTCAGAAACCCAACCTCTCGCGCAACCTGCTCCAGAGCCTCCTTTCCCGCATGCTTCTTTCTTCCATGTCAATACTTGTTATACGCCTGAGCGTTTTCAGACATGTCGGCGACAGGCTTGTCTTCGTCTTCTTTGTCACTTGGCACGTCGTAGGTCCGGGTTCGAAGTCGCTCTCTTCGTCCTCTTCTGCTTCTTCTACCTCACTTGCAGTGGACGTCTCTTAAGAAGAGTCGCATCTTAGTCTCTTTGGCATGCTTGTCTTTCATAGTAAGCAAGGTGCCTGGCAGGTTTTGGTCTTCTGCAGATGCATGGATACAGCGACTGGTCACAATGCCCTCGAACTGCGCGCGGTGTCCCTACCGTAGTCCGCGTGCACAAGCTTGGTCTAGAAAGCAGACGGCAAACTTTACATAAAAAAAAGTCTTTTTTTCCCCCGAAAATTTGTCCTCTTCTTCTGAAAGAGAAAAGAACTATGTTTCAACTCAGGGGGAAAGTGAACAGGCGCGGCCATGGCGGTAATCATCAACGATGGCTATCGAAGACGCACTCGAGCTGTCGAAGAGAGGTCTTGATTTTTCTTGCATAACTTTAGGCAGAGGCGGACGAGGAGGTGGCGATGGCCATCGACTCCAGCGCCCACGAGGGCGCGGAAGCGGCAGAAGCCCCCGCCGCCAACCCGCAAACCCCCGCCCAAGAACACCCGCAAACCCCCGCCCAAGAAGGTTTTTGGACGTTGTTGCGAGCAGTTTTTTCTCCTTTTCTAACACCTTGTTCTTGCAAAAAGGTGTTAGAAGGAGGTGTTGCAACAAAGTGTGCAAGAAGGTCACCCGGTCGTTTTTCAGCACCCTTCTCTCTCTCTCTCACTGGCGGAAAACGCGTCACGGACCTGCAAACGTGATGAAGCACAGCGCTCACCGACTTAGCATCGCCACCTGACTGGAACCACACTGTAAGCTACAGCAACACTGCCACACAAAACAAACTGCTAAACCCAACAAACTGCAGCATCACGCTGCGGGGCCCATTCGGGCCCATACAGCTTTTTCGGGTCCTTTCGGATCCATGCGGGTCGTTCGGGACCCTGTCTCGGGCCACTTCGGGCCCTTTCGGGCCCTTTTCTGAGACGGGCGTCGAACTTAGATTAGCGCCAGAACAACGCAGGCGGAAATCAGGTCTGGTGAGATGTGGGCAGATGCTAAACGGCTGTGGAAGCCCTCGTTGAAGCTCAGGGCAGCCGCCAAGCGCATGCCATTCGCCTCGGTCGCCACGTGCGGCAAACTCGGCCATTTCCTGCCTTGTGCCGATTATAATTGCGCGGCAATTCTCGGTCGCGTTCGCGAACAGAATCGTTCGGAACGAAAGCCCGACCCACGCACGTTGAGAGAGTTTCTGGCCTTGTTGAGTGCTCTGGTTCCGTTGTTCTATCTGAAGGGGAATCCGGGAATGCTGGACCAAATGGAAGGGGAAGAAGATCGATCACGCGCAAAGTTGATCTCTTCCCGGCCTCATGTTGAGTGGGCAACTTTGCCCCAGGCTGATTTGGACTTCATCACCTCTTTGAAGCTGGAGGCTCCTGTGGACACCCTCCGTGAACCATCGCTTTGGTTTTTAGGAGCTGAAAACGTAGCTTCAGTGTCGATTCAGGAGGAAGGAAAAGTCCGCGTGGAGATGGAGACGCAGACAGCCTGGCGGGACGGGCCCGACATGTGCACGAACGAGTCGAGCATCGAGCACGCAGACCGCGTTGCCTCTGGTGGCTCGTCGATGCACCTTCTCATGGCCGCCAAGGCTGAGAACACGAAGGCGGCGCTCCGGATGACGGCTTCCGCAGACACCCACTCCCGTGCTCTTCTGCTTCGACAGCTTCATCCGCGGGTGCATGCCTGCCAAAAGCGGGTTTTCGCAGCACGCTGGTCCAGAGGAGATGCAGGATTTCACCAGCAAGCTGCTGACCCTGACAGCCTCCTCCAGCCAGCTCCTCTTGTCTCACGACGTCTCGTTGGAGCGAGTTCGAGAACAGAGAGGCCAAGCTCTCCTTCATGAGCATCGCCCTCCAGGGTGTGAAGGAGAAGCTTTTGCGAAAGGCCCTGCAGGTGTGGCAGAAGGTCTTGTGCTTGGTCACAGGAAAGGGAGGCGACGGTCAAGAGCCACTGACCGGGGGAGTGCAAGGGTTCTGCAGCCTTCAGCATTTTTAGAGTGCAAGTTCGCTTTGGGATCCGGGGTTTTATAGTCTCCGGGTGACCGTAGTCATAAAGGTTCCTTTAAGGTATAGTATGTTTGTGTGTATATATTTGCTGCCTATTGCCGCTTATTCGACTTACTTTAGCGCGCGCTCTTTTTACCTATGTGCTTTGCCAAGTCCATGGCTCTTGTGACCGACACCGAGTTCACGTTCGCGATGAAAACGATCTCAGGCCCCCCACGTGCATACATGTTTAGCATTGAGTTCTTTAAGGTGCAAGTGCCATCATGTTTAGCAGGGGTTGCTATGTAGCCCGTATCGGTCTAGTGTCCTGGTAGTTGTTGCCTTGGCGGCAATCTGATTGTTATCTGTGTCTTCTATTACGTAGTTGTGTGCTAAAGGGACTTATTGAGCTGATAGTTTTTTATTGCATCTTCTTGTTCGAGCACGCTGAAAGCGACGGGAAGCTCATCGCAGGCGGGGTTGACATCGTGGGAGCCCTTTGCCAAGCCGACGCCTCTCCCGGGCTGTCAACCGAAGACAGCCGTTTGTTCAAGAGGGTCCTCTACAGGACTTACGGGGAGTTGACGTACCACCGTTGGACCCTCTGAAGACGCTCATGGCGCACGACAGGGCAGTGTTCCTATCCCAGTACGTCCTCATTCAGGTCCCTCTGAAGGTGGCGTTCAAGGCCCGACAAGACGGCGATGAGCAGGTTCTGGCGACCATCGACAAGGTCGAAAGGGCGAGCGCGGTTGCAACAGCCTACGTCTTCAACGGAGGCGCCGCGTTTGTGGGGTTCGTCGCCCAAATTGCTCTCTCCCTTGCGTACACCGGCGCAACCTTTCTTCGGAGGGGCTCACGCACTCAAAGTTCTACTTATACGCACGGGACACGCTGCCGGAAGAGGACACCGAGTACGAAATCGCAGTGTATTTTGCCGGATGGGCACGAGGAGCCGACACCGCGCTTGCAGTAACGGGGGGGCAGGGGCGGGCTGTTCCGCAATGGCAAGGCGGTAGAAATGATGCTGCCCTTGCCAAACGTGCAAACAAACAACGTTCCCGACAATACAAGTACAATTTCGCTTGGGAGTGGGAGAAGAGTACGAGGGAATCATGGAGCCTAGGACTCCTCCAGCACGCAAGCGTGGAGCAGGGTGAGCGATGCGTAGTCCGCGGCGATCGCAGGGGGCCAGGAGTCCAGCCTCCGAAGCTGGAGATAAAGATGGAGATTGTAAGAGAAAAATCGCACCATATGTCTACATGACGTTGTTTTTCCGGCTTCCGGCGGCACAGGTTCGTCTTCGGGTTCTTAAATTGTTGTCCCCCATTCTCTTGCAAAGGGAAGTAAGAAATCTCCCCATCGGTGCTGGCCTGGAGGCCCCTTTTCGCTAGCTAGGCCAAAAACAGGAAACCACAAATGCCAGCGGCGTCACACCCGCTTTTCGGGGTGTGCATTTCCACGCGTTTTGGTTGCAGCGCACCCGTTTTTCGGGTGTGACTCGGGCACGCGCTCTTTTACTCCGGCTTCAGAGGCTGGACATCACTGCAGCCCGCCGCTCTTTTCCCGGCGGACGACTTGCTCGGAGCAGCTAAAGCCAATGCTGAACCGGGCGATGGTGCGCTACATACCACCACCACCACATAGATAAGGTGGTATACGGTGTGGGGTGTGTGTACACACCGTGCACGTAGTCTGCTCATAAGTGGGTCCATATTGGGTACCGGAAACGCAACTGCAATGCGGATGCGCCCAGCAACAGTGATGGATGTAGTTCAGCGAAGCCGCCGTCCCCCGACAAGAGCGTTGCAGCACGATTGTATACCTGACTGGTGAAAGCGCCACACGAGCAACTCTAGTCAACTATTCCCTGCAGCATTAGCAATGATCGCGGTTACACAGTAGTAGTAGTGGTTTGAACTTGATATGCAGCAGCAAGATGTTAGCATACTTCAAAAAGAAAACAATATCAGCGGTTGTCGTCAGTGTTTGACAGTGGTCGACCTCCTTGAAGAATGGTCGTGACAAGACACTTGAGTAAGAGAATCGCACCGTATCTCTACAGACGTTGTTGTTACGCCTTCCGGCGGCACAGGTTCGGTTTTGTGCGCACTCGCGAAAAAGAACCGATGCGGCACGTCGCCCCGTGCCGCATCGACGGCTGCCGGGATGGAAGCTGCGCGTACGCGCACTCGCCGCAGGTGCAGAGGCAGAAGGGCAAGACGAGGACACGGGTGCGATGGCAAACTGCGTGCCGATGGAAGAGGACGCGACGCCGCAGGCGGACAACCCCGGAGCCCGCCCCGACAGCACACAACTGGGGGGCAACTGGGGGGATTGCAAGGACGTGTTTGGAATGGGTATGTGCTCAACACCGCACTGGTCCCGTCTGCGCCGTGTTTCGGTCCTTTAAGCCGCGGACACATAAGGCGGACCATCATCAGCGCGGAACCTGAGTGTCTGCAGACAGGACAGCGGTGTGAGTCTGGTTTGTCAGGCGGCTGTTCGTAGCTCGTCACAGCCAGGACCACCCGTGCTACGAGAGCACAGGCGAATCCGTCACAGGGAGAAGGCCCCTACAACCGTGTCTGAGCAAGGGGGGCAACTGGGGGGAGGGCCGACCTGACAGTGGCCGGGTGTGTAGCAGCACACCCGGGCCCTGCAGCGGGATCCGCCTTCCTCTCAGGAACAGCAACAACACGAACTTCCACCGCAACCCGCAGACAGGCGAGCAGGCGATCCGAGCCCTTCACTTGGACGTGGCCTGGCCTGCGCACGGCCGTGGCGGTCGGCCGCCGGGAAGATGGCAGAGAGCGCCAGGCCGTTTTGGAACGGCGCAGAGCACTGGAAACCGACCGATTGCCTGCGGGGAGATCCTGAGACGGCTAGCGGCAGAGGTCCTGACGGCGGACAAAGGCCATCGAGAAAGCCCTGGCTGCGGCGACGAAGACAGGGGTGGGGAGAAAAGCGGGAGCGGACGCAATGCTGACCTCTGTGAGAAGGACAGGGGCACTTTACATGTCCGAGGGGCCGGGCAAGGGGTGATAATGCTGGACCTCAAGAACGCGGTCAACCTTGTGGACCGGCAATCTGGCAGCGGAGGAAGACCCGGCTCGCGCTCGATCCGCGGAGGCGGCTTGTGGGGCCAGGTTGCAGCTGACCTTCGGGCGTGGTCGGAAAGCGGGGTGCGGCAGGGGGACCCCCTAGCCTAGCTCATTTGCCCCTCCCGTACTGTGAGCTATCCCATTCTCGCATATTCTCGCACGGGCGAGAATATGCAAGAACTTTGCGAGAGTCGGGACCGCGACCCCGCAATACGAGTCGGATCGGATGTGTGCCTAGGGCCGCTGTTCTTCAGCTTCGTGCTGAAGAAAGTACTCGAACGACTGGAACGAGGGATGGGGGCAGGAGGGGGCTGGTGGTTGGAAGGCAGGTTCTTCTACCTGGATGATGGGGCAATGGCAGGAAGCTGGCAGGCCCTGGCAAACTGGGTTGCCCTGCTCGAGAGGGAAGGCGCCTAGTCAGGTATGGTCCTGAACTGCCAACCAAAAGGTTGCTCACAGGCGGGTCGGGGCTACCGTAGGGGTTGGAGCGACTCTCTGCTGAATGCTGTGTGATTCCGCAAAAACCCGGGCGAAAGCGTAGAACTTCGTCTTGTGCAATCCCCTGAGCAGCACTTGCAGTGCTCCCGCTAACAAAAAAGTGCCAGGAATTCCTCAACAAAAAAGAGGCTGGAAAAAGTGTCGTGGCTCTATTTGTGCGCACAGCCAAAATGAGGGTGAGGAATTCCTCACGTTTTTTCCGTTGGTGGCATCGTGCAGCCAAAGCACTTCACCACGGTCTACTCTCTGCTCGGCGTAGTGGGCAGCTGGTTAGCAGTGCCACCAGTATGCTGGTCAATATATTTATTGCGACAAACGGTCTTCTCCACCTGGATGTACCGTACCGTTCGCCAGGGGGCAGAGCCCCTCGATAATTAAGGTGCGGTCAACAGAGTCGCCACGAGAGGGCCCCCCATGACACCTGACCTTGAGCGCTTAGTGATTGATAATGAGTGCGTATGATCGTTAGGCTAATCTTCTCCCAAACACGCTGCCAGCGTTCTCTTTCGTGTTTACAAACTCAAGAGGTTTAGTCAACTACTTCCTGCAGTATCGGCATACTTTCATAGAATAATACATCCTCCTCCTACTGCGTATACTGGCTCCGTCTGCTGCTTCGTCTTCACCGTCGCGGGTGATGCAGAAATCGAAAGTAGAAAGGTCAAGCAGTGATTCGGTGTGTTTGTCACAATCGTCATGACGCCTCAGGACACGGCTTCAGAAAAAGGGGGGGCAAGGGTGGGTGGGCAAGCAAGGGGTGAAGTTACGATGTTTTCGGGATAGCGACGGGGTTATTCAACCTGTAACGAGTGTTAGGTATTCGTCGGATATATTAATCTTCTAAGATCTGCGATCTTATACGACAAAAACAACAACAAAAAACAGAAGTCTTTGGCGTTGGCACACACGGACAGACCCGAACAAGAAATGCTCCTCCATCGCCGAAATCAAGAAACTCGTGGAGGCGCTGTTGTGTACGGCGTGGCGTGAAAGGCAAAAACCTAATAATTCGGAAACCTCTCGGCGAAGGGGACACTTTCAGTGTGCAACGAGTAGTTTCAGCAGCAAGCGGGATGGCGAGAGGGGGGGGCACCCATTAACATGGGTTGCCGAAGGAAGGTAGACTACACGCCAGACGGCGAAAGCCTGGTTTGCAAGAACCCTCGGTGGGATGGGCACCCATTTACATGGGTTGCCGAAGGAAGGTAGACTACAAGCCAGACGGCGAAAGCCTGGTCTGCAAGAACCCTCGGTGGGATGGGCACCCATTTACATGGGTTGCCGAAGGAAGGTAGACTACACGCCAGACGGCGAAAGCCTGGTATGCAAGGACCCTCGGTGTGCTAGAATCTCGCTGGTTGCGGCCAGGCTGGTTGCTTCGCGATCTCACGACGTCTCCACTCCGTGCTGCGCGGGTTTTTTGCATTAGCTGCGTTATCCCGAACTGTACAGGTACCGCCTCCATGCGGAAGGTAGCGCAGTATCACTTGCACGAGGAGTAGTGTTAGGTTCTCACGACATCAGGGACCTAAAGGGTACACGCATGCTCTGCGGTCTTTCTCCGCCCCTTTCACGATGGGTCGGGGTAGGTGCTCAGGGTTGGTGTGGGGTGGGGAGAGGAAATATTGCAACCAAGAGTTTTTACGATGGGCGCCGTCCCGGCGCCCTCTCCAAGTTTCAGAGATTGGACCGGCGATGCACCTCCCCAGGAAGGAAAACCTAAAAACGGGGTCTGTGCAAATTGGCCGTTGCTGACGGTCTTGGTCAATGGGCAGAACAAGGCAACATGGATCCGTCCCGTACTGCATCGAGGACGAGACACAGCGATCCATTTCTCTTATCCATCACGCCCGCGATGTTTTGTAGCTAAATGACGCATCTGTTCTGTTCATGTCCTCAAGAATGACAAGCAGCTACGACTCGTGCGGGCTCTCAACAATTCGATTCACAGTCCCGAGCTTCGGCTCACTGACTCTGCGTCACACGATTTCTCATACGCGAAACCCTTGATTGAACGCGTGCCTAGCTAGTACGGCGCTGAGGCAGCTCGTCTTACGGCATAAGAAACGCGTTGAAAAGAAGGGTTGGTAACGTGAGGTGGGAACGGCTAATGTGGCTTGACGCGACTAGCCAGTGACGTCGGCTGACGTACCTGCGGTGCAACAAGGGAGAGGAAAGTAAGGTGGGCAATGGTTGGAGGGTCAGTGCGACTGGTGTTGGACAAACTGACCCGCGTAGGATAGAAGTAGATTAGAACGTTGTCCTGGCTGCATAAAGTGTACAGAGCTGGAACTTGGTGCTTGGCTCTATTTACGAAGAGTGGTACGTCGCCGCTGGGTGTGGCACTGCGGAGGCCTTTCTCCAGTGGAAGTCCATCCAGTTGTGTGCCTCGTAGATTGTCTCCTCGACACTCGTGTGCTCGATGTTCTCCGACCGCAGGTTCTTGAAGTGGAACACTCTGCTGTCAGTCGTGTACACATCGAGTCGCTTCGGCGTCGTCTCTGTGATGTGCAGGCTGGCAATCAACTTGTACGGAGCAGACTCCTTCAAGCTCAGCTTCTTGTCTTTGTTGCCATCAGCGAAGTGAACACCACAGTTCGTGATTGCCAGCTTCCCAAGGTGCTCGTGTGCCTTGCCGTCGACGTACAAGCATTGGTACACCTCGATCACAGTCTCGGTCTTGTGCAGCTCAGGGAAGCATTGCATGAACCACTTCTGTTCTGCGTCGCTTGCCTTCTTGTGGAACCTGTCTGTCATCGAGTGCTGCGTGTTGGACAGTGCGGCGGCTGTCTTGGCTCCCGCGAGGTGAGCCGCGCTCTTTGCCTTGTCCATCATTCCCTTCTTGTGTTCTTTGTTCTCTTGGTGCGCTGCCTGCGCGTACTCGACGCGTTGCTGTGCCTTCGTCGCCTCGTGGTGTTGTTCCACCTTGCGCTGTTCTTCCGGCGTTGCTTTGTTCACAACTTGTGTCGGCATCGGCGCGCCACCAGTGTACTTTGCAGGCCCGCACGTCGTGGGCTGGAAAGTGGCTCTCTCGGACGTGTTCGGCATGGTTCTTCGGCTTTAGTGTGGGGCGAGGGTGTGAACCTGAAGACTGAAGAATTAACTTTTGCAAGCGATACACGGAAGGCACACTGGTCGTGTCCTCAAGAATGACAAGCAGCGTGCAGGCTCTCAACAATTCGATTCTCGGTCCCCGAGCTTCGGCTCACTGATGTTGCGCCACATCCTACCGATTTCTCATGAGCGAAATTGCCACCCTTGAACGCGTGCCTTGCTGGCACTGTACCACTGGCGCCGTACGGCACTGAGGTAGCTCGGCGTACTGGGTAGGAAAAGCGTTGAAAAAAAAGGGTTGGTAACGTGCGAGGTGGGAACGGCTAATGTGGCTTTAACGCAACTAGCCAGTGACGTCGTGTGACGTACCTGCGGTGCAACTAGGGAGAGGAAAGTAAGGTGGGCAATGGTTGAAGGGTCGGTGCCTGGTGTTGGTCAAACTGACCCCCGAAGGTTAGAAGCAGATTAGAACGTTGTCCTGACCGCATAAAGTGTGCAGAGCTGGAACTTGGTGCTTGGCTCCATTCACGAAGAGTGGTACGTCGCCGCTGGGTGTGGCACTGCGGAGGCCTTTCTCCAGTGGAAGTCCATCCAGTTGTGTGCCTCGTAGATTGTCTCCTCGACACTCGTGTGCTCGATGTTCTCCGACCGCAGGTTCTTGAAGTGGAACACTCTGCTGTCAGTCGTGTACACATCGAGTCGCTTCGGCGTCGTCTCTGTGATGTGCAGGCTGGCAATCAACTTGTACGGAGCAGACTCCTTCAAGCTCAGCTTCTTGTCTTTGTTGCCATCAGCGAAGTGAACACCACAGTTCGTGATTGCCAGCTTCCCAAGGTGCTCGTGTGCCTTGCCGTCGACGTACAAGCATTGGTACACCTCGATCACAGTCTCGGTCTTGTGCAGCTCAGGGAAGCATTGCATGAACCACTTCTGTTCTGCGTCGCTTGCCTTCTTGTGGAACCTGTCTGTCATCGAGTGCTGCGTGTTGGACAGTGCGGCGGCTGTCTTGGCTCCCGCGAGGTGAGCCGCGCTCTTTGCCTTGTCCATCATTCCCTTCTTGTGTTCTTTGTTCTCTTGGTGCGCTGCCTGCGCGTACTCGACGCGTTGCTGTGCCTTCGTCGCCTCGTGGTGTTGTTCCACCTTGCGCTGTTCTTCCGGCGTTGCTTTGTTCACAACTTGTGTCGGCATCGGCGCGCCACCAGTGTACTTTGCAGGCCCGCACGTCGTGGGCTGGAAAGTGGCTCTCTCGGACGTGTTCGGCATGGTTCTTCGGCTTTAGTGTGGGGCGAGGGTGTGAACCTGAAGACTGAAGAATTAACTTTTGCAAGCGATACACGGAAGGCACACTGGTCGTGTCCTCAAGAATGACAAGCAGCGTGCAGGCTCTCAACAATTCGATTCTCGGTCCCCGAGCTTCGGCTCACTGATGTTGCGCCACATCCTACCGATTTCTCATGAGCGAAATTGCCACCCTTGAACGCGTGCCTTGCTGGCACTGTACCACTGGCGCCGTACGGCACTGAGGTAGCTCGGCGTACTGGGTAGGAAAAGCGTTGAAAAAAAAGGGTTGGTAACGTGCGAGGTGGGAACGGCTAATGTGGCTTTAACGCAACTAGCCAGTGACGTCGTGTGACGTACCTGCGGTGCAACTAGGGAGGGGAAAGTAAGGTGGGCAATGGTTGGAGGGTCGGTGCCTGGTGTTGGTCAAACTGACCCCCGAAGGTTAGAAGCAGATTAGAACGTTGTCCTGACTGCATAAAGTGTCCAGAGCTGGAACTTGGTGCTTGGCTCCATTCACGAAGAGTGGTACGTCGCCGCTGGGTGTGGCACTGCGGAGGCCTTTCTCCAGTGGAAGTCCATCCAGTTGTGTGCCTCGTAGATTGTCTCCTCGACACTCGTGTGCTCGATGTTCTCCGACCGCAGGTTCTTGAAGTGGAACACTCTGCTGTCAGTCGTGTACACATCGAGTCGCTTCGGCGTCGTCTCTGTGATGTGCAGGCTGGCAATCAACTTGTACGGAGCAGACTCCTTCAAGCTCAGCTTCTTGTCTTTGTTGCCATCAGCGAAGTGAACACCACAGTTCGTGATTGCCAGCTTCCCAAGGTGCTCGTGTGCCTTGCCGTCGACGTACAAGCATTGGTACACCTCGATCACAGTCTCGGTCTTGTGCAGCTCAGGGAAGCATTGCATGAACCACTTCTGTTCTGCGTCGCTTGCCTTCTTGTGGAACTTGTCTGTCATCGAGTGCTGCGTGTTGGACAGTGCGGCGGCTGTCTTGGCTCCCGCGAGGTGAGCCGCACTCTTTGCCTTGTCCATCATTCCCTTCTTGTGTTCTTTGTTCTCTTGGTGCGCTGCCTGCGCGTACTCGACGCGTTGCTGTGCCTTCGTCGCCTCGTGGTGTTGTTCCACCTTGCGCTGTTCTTCCGGCGTTGCTTTGTTCACAACTTGTGTCGGCATCGGCGCGCCACCAGTGTACTTTGCAGGCCCGCACGTCGTGGGCTGGAAAGTGGCTCTCTCGGACGTGTTCGGCATGGTTATTCGGTTTTTGTGTCGGGCGAGGGGGACCTGAAGAATGAGAGAGTCAACTTTTTCAAGCGATGCTGAAAACACACTCTCAGAGCGAACATTATTGTACCAGAGAAGACGGGGAGCAACAGGATACATCGCGTTGGGTACGAGCTGATCCCACAGTAGTGCGGGAAGCCTACCAATTGGTTTGCTCCTACGGGACTTCCGGTGGCAGAATCGTTGTTCCCCGTTTCTAGCTGGAAAGCCACGGAAGCAAACACCTTACCTTCACAGCTTTAAAAAAATGCAGTTCCAACAAGCTAAAGACGACAATCTGAGTGGAGAAAAAGAGATTTCCAGATACTGGATATCGAAAGCGCCGATGAGGTCGCTGCGGAAATCAAGCAACAATACAGATATCTTCGGAGCAAACTTCCCCAAACTTCAAAACAACGTTCAACCAGAACCCTAGCAGAAGGTGACGTGGAATACCTGCCTATACGAATACGGCTAGAGCGAAGTACTAGCGAACACCTTCGCTTTGTCAGGCTTTCAGTCAATGACAAACCAAGAAACTGACGCTTCAAACCAGTGAGGTTCCTACAGATGCGGCTGACAGGTACTTGATTCGCAAACGATAATCCAGCCGCTTGCAGGCATGCTGCACCCTGTTGGTGGAGATGCCTTCCAATAGGAATAAACTCAGAATCTGCAGCCCCCGAAGCACAGACCGGGTCCAGTTGTCGATTCCGCACGAGCAGCCTTCCCGCAGCTTGCGTACCAGCCACTACAACCACACGGGACGCCCGAGCCGAGGCCGCCGAAAGATCACAGAGGCGAAAGGCAGAACAGGAAAGGCGGGCGCGGTCGGTACGAGAAGCGGCAATCGCGGATGAGGCAACGAGTACAGAGCAGTCGACACGCAGACGAGCAGTAAAGTGGCCCGCGTCGCAGGTGGCACAAACCGAAGAAGCCCGTGCGGCAGGGAGTGGAGACAAAGTGATGCAAGGGGAAGCGCGAAGCGACCAGCCCGGACGGACCAGCAAGACGCAAGACCAGGCGACCAAGAGAAGGAGGGGGACGCGACCCAGAGACCCGGGCTAAGTAGCCTGGAACTAGTGGGGAGGCCCCCCCTACCAACGATTTAAAACCTACAGTATCTGTACTTTATCCGAGGAATGGAAGGGTTTGCCTGACCAAGTTAACGAAAGTACTGGTCAGCCCCTTCTAGCCGAGCTACCCCATGTTTCTGAGAATCCAGGGTATACCCTCACAGCATGTTTCTGTACTGTTTTTTTCATTCCCCGAGTGGTGCGTTTTTGGCGGACCGGTGAACGGTTTTTTCGTTTCGTGGATTGGTCCACTTTATGGTCCGCTTCGTTAGAGCGGCGGTCTCCGGACCTGGAAGGCCGCGGTTCGGTTCCCACCCGAAGTGTTTTTTCGGGTTTGAAGTTTTTTCGAACTTTTGCTGTGCTCGGTGGGTCACTCGGCGCCCCGAAGGGGCGCCGGCCCCCGGAGGGGGCCGGTTGGGGGGGGGGGGGGGGGGGGGGGGGCGGAGGGGGGGGGGGCGGGGGGGGGGCCCCGGGAGGGGGAGGGGAAAGGCCGCCCCAGAGGGGCGGCGGGGGGGGTCCGGGGGGGGCGGCCCCCCCCGGGTACGAGCGCAGAACTTAGCTTCACTTGCCGAACTTCACCACATTCGATGGGTCGATAGATGCCCCGGAGGGCGCCCCCCCCTCGGCGGGCCCCCTCCTGGGATCCCCTCCCGGGCCCCCGTCCGGAGGCCCCCGTCCGGGCCCCGCCCCACCCGAGGGGCCCCGAAGGGGGCCCGAAGGGTGGGGCGGGGCCCGGACGGGGGCCTCCGGACGGGGGCCCGGGAGGGGATCCCAGGAGGGGAGCCGAGGGGGGGGCGCCCGAAGGGGCGCCCCGAAGGGGCTGGTACGAGCGCAGAACTTAGCTTCACCCGGACTTTTTTTTAGTACCAACGGAATGAGCTTAGCTCGTTCCCCGAACTTTTTTTTAGTACCAACGGAATGAGCTTAGCTCGTTCCCCGAACTTTTTTTTAGTACCAACGGAATGAGCTTAGCTCGCTCCCCGAACTTTTTTTTAGTACCAACGGAATGAGCTTAGCTCGTTCCCCGAACTTTTTTTTAGTACCAACGGAATGAGCTTAGCTCGTTCCCCGAACTTTTTTTTAGTACCAACGGAATGAGCTTAGCTCGTTCCCCGAACTTTTTTTTAGTACCAACGAAATAGAACTTTTTTTAGTACCAACGGAATGAGCTTAGCTCGTTCCCCGAACTTTTTTTTAGTACCAACGGAATGAGCTTAGCTCGTTCCCCGAACTTTTTTTTAGTACCAACGGAATGAGCTTAGCTCGTTCCCCGAACTTTTTTTTAGTACCAACGGAATGAGCTTAGCTCGTTCCCCGAACTTTTTTTTAGTACCAACGGAATGAGCTTAGCTCGTTCCCCGAACTTTTTTTTAGTACCAACGGAATGAGCTTAGCTCGTTCCCCGAACTTTTTTTTAGTACCAACGGAATGAGCTTAGCTCGTTCCCCGAACTTTTTTTTAGTACCAACGAAATAGAACTTTTTTTTAGTACCAACGGAATAGAACTCAGGTCGTTCCCCGAACTTTTTTTTAGTACCAACGGAATGAGCTTAGCTCGTTCCCCGAACTTTTTTTTAGTACCAACGGAATGAGCTTAGCTCGTTCCCCGAACTTTTTTTTAGTACCAACGGAATGAGCTTAGCTCGCTCCCCGAACTTTTTTTTAGTACCAACGGAATGAGCTTAGCTCGTTCCCCGAACTTTTTTTTAGTACCAACGGAATGAGCTTAGCTCGTTCCCCGAACTTTTCTTTTGGTACCAACGGAATGAGCTTAGCTCGTTCCCCGAACTTTTTTTAGTATCAACGGAATAGAACTTCGTTCGTTCCCCGAACTTTTTTTTAGTACCAACGGAAACGAACTTAGTTCGTTCCCCGAACTTGACCACCTGCTTCCATTCCTCGCCCCCAGCCCCAAGCTGGAGCTTCATTGGCAGGATTTCAACTCAGGGGGAAAGTGAGCAAACAGGCGCGGCCATGGCGGTAATCATCAACGATGGCTAGAGAACTGGCTGCAGACGCAAAAGGCTACAAGTGCTTGCTCAACAACAATCTGCAGGCAGAAGTTATCAGGCTTGCTCGGCAGTCTCAGAATGTCCTCACGGGATCGTCAGCGGCTGTCGCATTGGCACACCACATTTGGCTGACGGTGCCGATGTCGAAGGACTTGCGACTTGAACGGTTTGCTGGACGTTGCATCTCTCCTGGACGGCTCTCTAGCCGACTACGGAGAGTTCAGGGAGCTGATCGATCGCGCCGACGATGGTTGGAAACGAGAGGTTTCTAAGCTGCGATCCGCGCTCAAGATGTTCAAGCATGTTCGGGAGTTGCCTAACCGAGTCGTTCACAAGAGGCAAAACCCGTTAGACGCGACCGTTGAAAGCGCCATCAGAGCCAACAAAAGTGTCGTTCATAGCAGCGGGAGCTGCCCTCTGCGTAATGTCTGAAGAGCACGTGAAGATGGCAGAAAGAACCGTGACGGCTATTTGCTCATTCCGGCTGTTCGACGGACTCGAACGATCGCTGGGCCAGCTGGCTACATCTACTGAGGACGAGTGGCTGTTCGCTCGCGCTCTGCAGAACGAGGCTTTCGAAGACGCACTCGAGCTGTCGAAGAGAGGTCTTGATTTTTCTTGCATATACCAAAGGCTTTAGGCAGAGCGACGCTGGCGGCTTTCGTTGAGCAGGAGCCGGATAAACGCGACTTGGACGAGGCGAAAATCAGGTCTGGTGAGATGTGGGCAGACGCTAAACGGCTGTGGAAGCCCTCGTTGAAGCTCAGGGCAGCCGCCAAGCGCATGCCATTCGCCTCGGTCGCCACGTGCGGCAAGCTCGGCCATTTCTTACAGTCTCACTGCGGGAATGCTGCTGCGCAGTCGTCAAGCCACCCAAGAACCAGGTGGTTGGGGGGGGGGTGTCGTTGGACGGGAAGAACATTTCCGGAGTTGGGGCTTGCACTGATAAACGAAGCAACGGACGATCATTTTGTTCTTCGCGTGTACAGGGTATAAACCTCTCTGGGGGGGGTTTTCCTGGATTAGCACTTTTTTCTTTGGCTTCGTTTTCTCTTTCATGAGCAACCGTTGTTCCCGAAATGTTCCCGTCAGGGGGGCACCCATTTACATGGGTTGCCGAAGGAAGGTAGACTACAAGCCAGACGGCGAAAGCCTGGTCTGCAAGAACCCTCGGTGGGATGGGCACCCATTTACATGGGTTGCCGAGACTACAAGCCAGACGGCGAAAGCCTGGTCTGCAAGAACCCTCGGTGGGATGGGCACCCATTTACATGGGTTGCCGAAGGAAGGTAGACTACACGCCAGACGGCGAAAGCCTGGTCTGCAAGAACCCTCGGTGGGATGGGCACCCATTTACATGGGTTGCCGAGACTACAAGCCAGACGGCGAAAGCCTGGTCTGTAAGAACCCTAGGTGGGATGGGCACCCATTTACATGGGTTGCCGAAGGAAGGTAGACTACACGCCAGACGGCGAAAGCCTGGTCTGCAAGAACCCTCGGTGGGATGGGCACCCATTTACATGGGTTGCCGAAGGAAGGTAGACTACACGCCAGACGGCGAAAGCCTGGTCTGCAAGAACCCTCGGTGGGATGGGCACCCATTTACATGGGTTGCCGAAGGAAGGTAGACTACACGCCAGACGGCGAAAGCCTGGTCTGCAAGAACCCTCGGTGGGATGGGCACCCATTTACATGGGTTGCCGAAGGAAGGTAGACTACACGCCAGACGGCGAAAGCCTGGTTTGCAAGAACCCTCGGTGGGATGGGCACCCATTTACATGGGTTGCCGAGACTACAAGCCAGACGGCGAAAGCCTGGTCTGTAAGAACCCTCGGTGGGATGGGCACCCATTTACATGGGTTGCCGAAGGAAGGTAGACTACACGCCAGACGGCGAAAGCCTGGTCTGCAAGGACCCTCGGTGTGCTAGAATCTCGCTGGTTGCGGCCAGGCTGGTTGCTTCGCGATCTCACGACGTCTCCACTCCGTGCTGCGCGGGTTTTTTGCATTAGCTGCGTTATCCCGAACTGTACAGGTACCGCCCCCATGCGGAAGGTAGCGCAGTATCACTTGCACGAGGAGTAGTGTTAGGTTCTCACGACATCAGGGACCTAAAGGGTACACGCATGCTCTGCGGTCTTTCTCCGCCCCTTTCACGATGGGTCGGGGTAGGTGCTCATGGTTGGTGTGGGGTGGGGAGAGGAAATATTGCAACCAAGAGTTTTTACGACGGGCGCCGTCCCATAGGGCGCGCGCCCTCTCCAAGTTTCAGAGATTGGACCGGCGATGCACCTCCCCAGGAAGGAAAACCTAAAAACGGGGTCTGTGCAAATTGGCCGTTGCTGACGGTCTTGTTCAATGGGCAGAACAAGGCAACATGGATCCGTCCCGTACTGCATCGAGGACGAGACACAGCGATCCATTTCTCTTATCCATCACGCCCGCGATGTTTTGTAGCTAAATGACGCATCTGTTCTGTTCATGTCCTCAAGAATGACAAGCAGCTACGACTCGTGCGGGCTCTCAACAATTCGATTCACAGTCCCGAGCTTCGGCTCACTGACTCTGCGTCACACGATTTCTCATACGCGAAACCCTTGATTGAACGCGTGCCTAGCTAGTACGGCGCTGAGGCAGCTCGTCTTACGGCATAAGAAACGCGTTGAAAAGAAGGGTTGGTAACGTGCGAGGTGGGAACGGCTAATGTGGCTTGACGCGACTAGCCAGTGACGTCGGCTGACGTACCTGCGGTGCAACAAGGGAGGGGAAAGTAAGGTGGGCAATGGTTGGAGGGTCAGTGCGACTTGTGTTGGTCAAACTGACCCCCGAAGGTTAGAAGTAGACTAGAACGTTGTCCTGGCTGCATAAAGTGTACAGAGCTGGAACTTGGTGCTTGGCTCTATTTACGAAGAGTGGTACGTCGCCGCTGGGTGTGGCACTGCGGAGGCCTTTCTCCAGTGGAAGTCCATCCAGTTGTGTGCCTCGTAGATTGTCTCCTCGACACTCGTGTGCTCGATGTTCTCCGACCGCAGGTTCTTGAAGTGGAACACTCTGCTGTCAGTCGTGTACACATCGAGTCGCTTCGGCGTCGTCTCTGTGATGTGCAGGCTGGCAATCAACTTGTACGGAGCAGACTCCTTCAAGCTCAGCTTCTTGTCTTTGTTGCCATCAGCGAAGTGAACACCACAGTTCGTGATTGCCAGCTTCCCAAGGTGCTCGTGTGCCTTGCCGTCGACGTACAAGCATTGGTACACCTCGATCACAGTCTCGGTCTTGTGCAGCTCAGGGAAGCATTGCATGAACCACTTCTGTTCTGCGTCGCTTGCCTTCTTGTGGAACTTGTCTGTCATCGAGTGCTGCGTGTTGGACAGTGCGGCGGCTGTCTTGGCTCCCGCGAGGTGAGCCGCACTCTTTGCCTTGTCCATCATTCCCTTCTTGTGTTCTTTGTTCTCTTGGTGCGCTGCCTGCGCGTACTCGACGCGTTGCTGTGCCTTCGTCGCCTCGTGGTGTTGTTCCACCTTGCGCTGTTCTTCCGGCGTTGCTTTGTTCACAACTTGTGTCGGCATCGGCGCGCCACCAGTGTACTTTGCAGGCCCGCACGTCGTGGGCTGGAAAGTGGCTCTCTCGGACGTGTTCGGCATGGTTCTTCGGCTTTAGTGTGGGGCGAGGGTGTGAACCTGAAGACTGAAGAATTAACTTTTGCAAGCGATACACGGAAGGCACACTGGTCGTGTCCTCAAGAATGACAAGCAGCGTGCAGGCTCTCAACAATTCGATTCTCGGTCCCCGAGCTTCGGCGCACTGACGTTGCACCACATCCTACCGATTTCTCGTGAGCGAAATTGCCACCCTTGAACGCGTGCCTTGCTGGCACTGTACCACTGGCGCCGTACGGCACTGAGGTAGCTCGGCGTACTGGGTAGGAAAAGCGTTGAAAAAAAAGGGTTGGTAACGTGCGAGGTGGGAACGGCTAATGTGGCTTTAACGCAACTAGCCAGTGACGTCGTGTGACGTACCTGCGGTGCAACTAGGGAGGGGAAAGTAAGGTGGGCAATGGTTGGAGGGTCGGTGCCTGGTGTTGGTCAAACTGACCCCCGAAGGTTAGAAGCAGATTAGAACGTTGTCCTGACTGCATAAAGTGTGCAGAGCTGGAACTTGGTGCTTGGCTCCATTCACGAAGAGTGGTACGTCGCCGCTGGGTGTGGCACTGCGGAGGCCTTTCTCCAGTGGAAGTCCATCCAGTTGTGTGCCTCGTAGATTGTCTCCTCGACACTCGTGTGCTCGATGTTCTCCGACCGCAGGTTCTTGAAGTGGAACACTCTGCTGTCAGTCGTGTACACATCGAGTCGCTTCGGCGTCGTCTCTGTGATGTGCAGGCTGGCAATCAACTTGTACGGAGCAGACTCCTTCAAGCTCAGCTTCTTGTCTTTGTTGCCATCAGCGAAGTGAACACCACAGTTCGTGATTGCCAGCTTCCCAAGGTGCTCGTGTGCCTTGCCGTCGACGTACAAGCATTGGTACACCTCGATCACAGTCTCGGTCTTGTGCAGCTCAGGGAAGCATTGCATGAACCACTTCTGTTCTGCGTCGCTTGCCTTCTTGTGGAACCTGTCTGTCATCGAGTGCTGCGTGTTGGACAGTGCGGCGGCTGTCTTGGCTCCCGCGAGGTGAGCCGCGCTCTTTGCCTTGTCCATCATTCCCTTCTTGTGTTCTTTGTTCTCTTGGTGCGCTGCCTGCGCGTACTCGACGCGTTGCTGTGCCTTCGTCGCCTCGTGGTGTTGTTCCACCTTGCGTTGTTCTTCCGGCGTTGCTTTGTTCACAACTTGTGTCGGCATCGGCGCGCCACCAGTGTACTTTGCAGGCCCGCACGTCGTGGGCTGGAAAGTGGCTCTCTCCGACGTGTTCGGCATGGTTACTCGGGTTTAGCGTGGGGCGAGGGTGTGAACCTGGAGAATGCAACTTTTACCTTGAGCCGAAATAATGGTGCCTCTGTGAGCGAACACTGTTGTACCAGAGAAGATGGGGTGCAACAGGGGACACCGGGTTAGCTGATTCCACCAGAATTGCTGAAAATGCGTGTCACCGACGGCTGGTATAGGTTGTCCGACTACCGAAGTCCATTTCACACATCTCACACTACGGAAGGTAATAGGCATTCAACGACACAGCGAACCGGACTCACGGACTAGAACGATGCAGGAAAGGTGTAGTATGGGTAACGATACCAGTGGTGACACCTAAGGGGGGTAATCTCAGAGCCGCCCACGTGATAAAGCCGTTAGTAAGCACTGGGAACTTTTAAGTACACGGACCACACGGATCAGCACGTATGCGTGATAAAGCCGTTAAGCAGCGGCTGCCGATTTATCCCACACCTTTTATCTGTGGTTGGTCCTTACAAATTAACTACTGTGTAGAACTGTGAAAACGGGTTTTTGCCTGGAGGCTTTTCGTGTTATTCTGCAGATGCTTTGAGCGATCTATATGTCTATGCTTTGAGTCGTCTTCTTAACCCGTAAAGCTTCGGCGCCGCCCGCGAAAGATTAGTGTTGCTAGTAGTAGTATGTGTTGTCTGCCGAGGCGGCCGGTGACAGCAGGCGCAGGGGGCAGGTCTTGCTTTACTTTTCTCTTCGTCATGGAGACCTGCCCCCGGCATCCAATCGCGGTCGCGAAAGGTTTGTGCCTCTAGTGATGAGGTGGTTGACCAGGCCCCCACGAAGCCTTATACACAACACGGCCACAACACGAGGATGCAGCCGTGCTCGGGTGTGCACTCAGCCATCACAGGCCATTAGCTGCTAAGCAGCACTTCGTTCCGCGTCGCGTCAAGGACATGATGCTGGCGGTTGGGGATCGGCGACCGCAACTCAATTAAGGTGCTGTCAACAGTGTCGCCTCGTGAAGGCCCCCATGACACCTAGATTGTCTGGGGTGTGGTAGTAAAGTAAAGAAGAGCACCAGCGAGGACCGTCTCCGAGTTTGTGGAACTCTTTGCAGGTAGAGGTGAAGAACGAACTCCGCAACTTTAAGTGGATGAAGGACCCACGATCAAAGCCGTGTGGTGCCAGACGCTGCCGAAGAAGGTCACGATGGCAGCGAATCACGAGGCCTTGGGCTGTATTTCTGCCTGCTGCAGCCATCGTGAGGTTACATGCGGCAACTGCCGCCAAAAAGGTCACTTCAGGAGAACGTGAAAACCCCGCCTGCTAGCAAGAAGCGGCGGTTCGAACAGGAGAAGGCTGATGGCCCAACACACTAACCACAGCGGCAACTGCCGGTCAAAAAAATCACAGGATGAGTCGAATAGCGGCACAGCAAGCACCTACCCTCAGTACCTGAGGGACGTCTTGCAGAGAACGGGCACCGTAGTGCAAAGGATGTGTTGCAGGGCCGACGACGAAACGGGGAATCACCACCACGGCATCGAGTCCGTGCTAATCGACCAGCCCGGCCTGCGGAATGCTGCCCAAGTAGAGTCAGGTGATAGTGGAGCACGCGGAGCGCGTGCTCCACGATCGCGAACGGACGACAAAGCGTGTTCGCGGGACCGGACGCTCAACTTGAAGGAGATGTTGGCGCTCGTGCGCACCAACGAGGAACGCCGCCGAACGACGGCGAGTGCAGCGCTGCGGAAGGCCCTTACGACCACGGCAACGGAGGCCACCGGGGCGACTCCGGCGACAGCGGTGGCGCTTCGGCCGCGTCCCCCGCCGCGTCCTCCTCTGCTGAAGGGTCCTCCGGACCCTCCTCGGGCGACGAAGACGATCGGACCGCATCAGCTGATGCTGATGCCTTCGACGAGGTGGCCTCGAGCAGCGAAAGCGCCCCGGGCCTGTAGCCGTGACTGCCCCGACTGCGAGCTGCGGGACTGCGGAGCACCTGTGGTGGGCATGCCCCGCGTACGGCAACATCCGGAGAATGGACTGCTTCGCGGCCCTCATGCGGGCTGACCGCTCACGCTGGCCCTCCTGCACTCGGGTGCACCGTGTCATCACCGTGGGACTGTATGTTGATGCCACGGCCCTGCATCGCATGATGGGAACGATCCTTGCGGCCAGGACTGAAGCGAGCCTTGCGCGCTGGAAGTCCGCGCCACGCCTGGGTGCTCGCCGCCTCCGCACAGGCGACCGCCCACAGATTTCGGTACAACGACCTCCCGGATGCGCCGCGGAAACGGAACTTTGGCGCGCAACGCTGCGGTGGACCACCTTTGAAGGGGTCTCCAACATCGAGCTCGCTCTGGACTTCGAGCTGTTCACAGGAATGGATGTCAAGCACTGCCCCAAGAGGCCGAAGGTTCAGCACCGCCCCGCTGGCCCCGTATCGGTGGCAGAACGGGGTCAGCGGCTAGGAGCGATGCTCGCGGTATTGTGCCGCCTATGCGAGACTCTGAAGCTGCCCTCGCTGCTGCCGACGGCGAGACTGGAGAGGCTGAAGAGCCTCCACACGCTCGGTGTGCCGCGGCTGATCGGCGGGCTGCAAGTACGTCCCGTCTTCGCGGCGAGCACGGAAACGGCGGCTGTCCTGGAGGCCTGTGCCACGCTGCCCGTCGGTGGGCTGACAAGCCAAGTGTGGGGTAGGGACGTGTTTCCCGCAGTACGACTCGGTTCTACGCGCTGAGCGCGCTCAGAAGTGGGGGTTGCGGAGGCCGGTGCTGCGTCGCAGGCCATGACGCGAGGGCGTTTTCAGGTCTGTGACAAGTGCGCGAAGAAGAAGTGTCCGCTATGCGCTTCGAGCTCACAGCGCACGCCGGAGCAGTGTTGCCGGGACCACCACGAGCCCGGTGACGGTGTCCTCACGCAGTGCTGCGGAGCGCAGCACCTGACGCGTTGCGGCGGCTGCGCCAATGCCTCCGTGTGCTGCCGGAGTGGCCACCACCGGGCGGGAGACCGACCAGACGACGCCGACGAGAACGAGGCACCTGCGCTACCGGCAGGAATTCTCCGTCGGCTACTCACTCCTGCATTAGGAGAATGCTGCTACTGCAAGTTTCACTGGAATACAGAAAAGGGGGAAAAACAAGGGTCTAACGTACGATGGGGTAGCCTCCCGAGATAGCCACCATGTGTGAGAGAATAGGCTATCCCAGGAGGTCACTCACAAAGATTTTTCCCGCCAGCCAGCCCAAAGGAACCTGAAGTTCGTTCGGAATGCCTTGTGAAATTCCCTCGATGAATCGCAAGACCGCAACCGGCACCGGCAGCGCCCCGACGCGCGGCTCCGACGCAAACGCGGGGAGACGAGCGAGGCATCCTCCGGCTCCGGCCTGGGAGACTCACCAACGATCGATCGCGCGGCGCCGCTGCGGCGGCGTGCTGCGGAGGACCCTTCCGTCCCACGCACCACCCCCCCCAAGCGCGGCGGCGCCGGCGCACTCAACTGCCAACGCCTCTACTCCGGGCCAGCACCTCCGCCCGGCGAACGCCGCCCAATGCAACGCAGCCCCCGGCTGCGTCCACCCGGCGCGCCAACCGTCGCAAACGCGAAGAAACGAGGGGTCATCCAACGATGGCTCCGGCCGGGAGGCCACAACGACACCCACTCTTAGCAACAAACGCGTTCCATCTGCTGTGACGTAGACACGGAGTGCGCATAGCGTTGCTCAGGGTAGTCGAAGGCCTGACAATCCTACAAATGCAACAAATTCACATCCAGTTTCGGGCCGATGCAGAGACGGTTTGTGTTCACCCTCGGATCCCGTGGCGGAGACAGTACGTACGGGAGTACACGAGGTGCCTACAAATGAAGGAGAAAGCCGCGCTTCAATCGCCCGGACTTCTAACCGGAGCCGACAACAAGGCACCCCGGAAACCGTTCCTCCTCCCGACCTTACGGAGCTAAAGGATGGCTAGGTACATTTATGTTCCCGATGTTTCCCACTCAAAAGGCTAAGGACCAGCCTCCGTTTGTTGTCCTACAGCTCTATACTTAAAGTAGTAGTAGTATGTGTCGTCTGCCGAAGTAGCGGGAGACAGCAGGCGCAGGGGGCAGGTCTTGCTTTACTTTTCTCTTCTTCACGGAGCGGTGCGGTCACACTTCGTACCGCGTCGCGTCAAGTACATGATGCTGGCGGTTGGGGGATCGGCGACCGCAGCTCAATGAAGGCGCGGTCAACAGCGTCGCCTCGTGAAGGCTCCCCCATGACACCTCTATATGCTGCCAACAAGGGAATAGAATTTGTTTTGCTGGCTCGAAGGGAATTAAAAATTTGTTTTTGCTGGCTATAAGGGAATTTCAATTAAAATACTCTCCTCATTTTACCTTATACCTGCTGGCTGTAAGGTAAATTGCTCAATTATAATACTCTCCTCCTCGCCCGGCACGCTGCTCCGTACTCGCTGTCTCTCGTCCTTTCTGCTGCGTGATGCAAGATTGGGGTGCGTTTCATAGAAAGGTCATGCAGAGATTCTCGTGTATATGCCACGAACTTCTTCAAAAAAAAAATGTTGAACGCTTACGCCCGTCACTAAACCCAGATTTACCTGTGTTCCGTGTGGGCTACAGCACATTTACCTCCTTTTATCTATCGCAACTGGCAGTCTCCTCAAGCATTTCCTACAAAGCGGGTGCTTTTACAAATAATACATCCTCCTCCTACTGCGTATACTGGCTCCGTCTGCTGCTTCGTCTTCACCGTCGCGGGTGATGCATAAATCGAAAGTAGAAAGGTCAAGCAGTGATTCGGTGTGTTTGTCACAATCGTCTTCTTATGCGCGGAGTCGCTGCAGTACTTGATTAACGTAAAAATAAAGCTGTGTCCTGGGCTCTCGCATTCAAAGGCGCGCGGGCTTCCCGCGCGAGAGAGGGTCGGCGAGCTGTTCCAGCGTGGACACATATCTCAGCTCTAGACGCTGCCCTCTATGGCCGGCTGTCTGTTTCGCCGCCCTCAGCACTTCAGCCGTGAGAAAATCGCGGCACCGTCCCCGGGCTACAGAGTGAACACACACGGTGTTATCTACCATCGCCCTGATGGTGGCCCCCCATGGGAGCAGTGGGGAGATGCGCTCTACGCCCTTCAACAGCGCACGGGCCTCCAGCCTGTGAATTGGCTCCTTCGACTGGGAGGTGCTCCAGGATCCCCCTTCGGCAAAGAACCCCGAGGCGAGGATGCCCCAGCCGGACAGGGAAGCGTCCGTGTAGAGAAGGTACGTGGGCCCTCCCGCTCTTTTCGGTACAGATTGCCACCGGCTTATTCTTTTCGTGACGGCTCGAAGCGCGGACAAGAATGAGGGCCAAAGAAGGCAAATTGTGTCCCAGAGTGCTGGTTGTTCGGCTAGAAGCCTGCCGAAACGCGATTGAAAACGCGAGAGGGTTGGGAAGTCCCAGGCGTCAACCCCCAGGAAGTACATGTAAAAGTTTATGGACCCCAAGATCCGGTAGGCTCCTCGGTACGTGCACATGCGTTCTGCCTCTGAAATCGTGTCGCCGAGTGCGCCGACTACCTTCGGGGGCGCCCGAACAAGATTCTCTGCAAGGTTGACGTCTAGTCCCAGCGCGATCGTGGGGTGTACTTCTCGTCTTTCGTCTTCAGACCGATGTAGCTCGATGCTTCCTTCCACGCCTCCCAAGTGGACCGCATCGTGCGGGAATCCGGAGCCGACAGGAAGAAATTGTCGACCCAGGGTGTAACGCGTCCCGCCGGGCACCTCTGCTTGACCGCCTGCGCCAGCAGATCGGCCAGAGTCGTCGCAATTCCCATCGATTTGTCCCAGCCCATGGGCATCACCTTCAGTACCCTTTTTCCGTGCACTGGGAGCCGCATGCCGAAAGCCCTCGATATCGAGGGGTGCATCGGAAACGCGTGGAAGAAGCTCACAGCGTCTACTTCGATGCCCATGGTTGACATGCGTATCGTCTCCCACACCTCCTCTCGCGAGGGCAAAATCGTCGCGGGGCTCGGATCGCGGGTCGGGTGCTCGTTCAGCGCCTTCGGCCAGCATATCAGACGGCCCTCGTCAGGCGTCTTCTTTGCGACCGTAAAACCCGCATCTCAACGATGGGGGCATTCCTCGGCACTCGGCCCGTGATCGTGGTGTCGTGCTCTTCCTCGCGTTCAGATCCCAGAGCAAGACGGCGTTGCTCAGCGACGGCTTCACGGCAGTGTCATCGTGAAGAAGGGAGGCAAACTCCTCTCCCTTTGCTATTCGGTCAAGGCCGTTGACGCGTGGAGTTGCGTTCGGACGTGGCAGTTGGGGGCGTAGCGGATCAGGCCCATCAGGGTCGCATGGAGGGTCAGGGTCCGGACCGACTCGGGGTCGGCGGCCGTGAGGGCGTGTCGTGCGGCTCCCCTCCGGATGGAGTGCGCCGTGTGGCCCCGCGGCAGAAGTGCCGCGTACTGGGCAGTCGTCCTGACACCGCCTAGGGACTCGTCCGTCGGCCTTCGAAATAGGTAGGAAGCTATGAGCGGCTGTAGCCTCCCTGTCCAGACTTGCGTCACGATACCGACGTTTCGCCAGTCTTTTCTGTCGGTCCATTTTACCTCGAGAACGCCTTCCGCTGTGCACGACATTGAGCCTACGCGCTGTCTCCTCACATCTCCCACTCTCGACGCCGTCAGCCACGCGACCGCGAGAACCACAGCGGCCTGGGGGTCGACCGTCGTTAGCTCGTCCACCGTCCGATACAGCGTCTCCTTCGATATCGGCCTCGCTTGCCGCACCTCTCCGGTTTTGAGCTTGGCGAGACCCCTCAAAGCCATCGTGAGGCGGTGGTCGCTGAGCACAACTCCTTCCAGCCGAAGAGTCGCCCGCACGTTGGCCACTTCCGTGAGGATCGACGAGGGCTTCAGCCCTTCGGCGTGGCACCACCCGATGAACGCCAGGAGCTGATCCGCGTGCGGGTGACTCTGCAGCTGGGCCTTCGCAACGAATCTGGCCCATTTGGAGGCCGAGTACCGCATGTTTCGCCACGTCGCTTCCGCGTACGACGCGCTGTAGATGCGGTGGAGGGCGTCGGTGATTCGCTCCCGCGTCACGTCTCCGAACCTTCTCAGCGGCCGTCCCGGACGTGGGGCGCTGCGGCTTCGGGGACGCAGCGGGACGTCGCTTGCGAAGGGGTAACCATCACCACCGATTTCCCTTACCGGAGGGCCACCCCCCTTTCTTCCCGCCTTTTCGGCTGTCACCTCGAAAAGGAGCGTCTCGGTGGGCGCTGCTTCCGCGGTACCCCTTGCCGCCCTGCCGTACACGAGACTCGGGGCCCCTGGACCGGAAGCGGGGTTTCGTCTTTTTGACCTCCTTGTCGTACTCCTCTCTGAGCTCGACAATCTCCGACGGGAAGTCGGCCCACTTCTGGCGCTGCTCAGCCGCCGCCAGCGCCCTCGGGTTCCACCTCCGTGTGATGGCGTCCCGGATGAGGCCGGCGACGGTGTCCTGTATAGCAGGGTCCTGTATCCGTGGGACCAGCTGCCGGATCACCTCGAAGGCGCGCGTCACTTCGCGCTTGGCACTCGCCGCCCTCAGGGTCGATGGGCCCCAAACCCGCTTCGCTTCTTCAAACGCCCGCCACGGGTCGCGCAGCCACTCCGTTGGGTCTGCCAGCTCCCCCTCCGAGAACGGAGGCCTGGTGTGCCATTGGGGCTCGGGGTGGAGTGGGGGGGGCGCGCGCAGTCCTTCGCTCGCCTCGGTCCCGCGTGCCAGGTGTGCCCCTGCGCCCGGGTTGCTCGCCCCCGTTTCAGGTGCCTGCCCAACGCCATCTTCAGAGTCCTCTCCGGTGGATTCGTCGTCGCTGTCCTCGAGGGGGGCGCCTTCCTTCTTTTCTATGAGGCGCGCCTTGACTTCCGCCTTGGACCGCAGGCCCCTGACCTCGACGCCGAGCTCCGCGGCGACCGCTCGCAGCTCTACCAGCTTCAGGCTGGACAGGTATTCTTCCGTCACCGTCTTTGGCATGTTTTCCAAGTGTGGGCAAGCGAGGGGTGAAGTTACGATGTTTTCGGGATAGCGACGGGGTTATTCAACCTGTAACGAGTGTTAGGTATTCGTCGGATATATTAATCTCTCTTCTAAGATCTGCGATCTTATACGACAAAAAAAAACGAGGGGGCGCACGGCGCACTCTGTGTTGAACACAGGGTGTTGCGTTCGTCAAGGCGATCCAGGGAGGGATCGAAAGCGAGGGACGGCGCTTACGCCGCGGCCAGGAGGAATTGGCTCTTCAAAACAGTTCTGAACGACGCGGCAGAAGCCTTTGCCCCGAGGTACGGGATAGCGGCCTTGAGCACGATTATGCTCGACATCGTGGAAAATTGCCCCTCTGTAAGCAACATGACCAGCCGGTGGAGCAACCGGATGCTGACCCGCCAGGGACTTGTCCTGGTGAAGAAGAAGGCAGAGGAATGCCAAGAGCCGAGGAAGAAGCTCGTCTTTCAGCTGGAGTGCTGCAACGCAAGGTGCGGATTTCGTGTGCTTTCGAGCGGCCTAGCGCTTCTTCTTTTTTCATCATCATGTATCATCCCGTCTTGCTAGGCTGCTCACAGTCGCTCGAAGATCTTTCTGTCCCTTTTCGCCACCAACCCGCCTGCAGTCCCCGTGCTTGCTGCCATGATGTAGAACATCTTCATCTCAAGAGCTTCCGGTCTCATATGCACATCGCCCACTTGCCTGCGGTTTCCGTCCCTTGTATGCTTATGCTTGGCACTTCTTGGGCCAGACAGTGGTCAACATGGTCGCCCATGGGCCAGTCAGGGGTCCACCAGTGGTCGAACCCAAAATACTAGTGTCAATCTCGATCACACTCTACAACGCTCTACTACACTCTACTACACTCGCGTCTCAGGGAAGCCTGCTTGCAGGACGCCTTGGTGGAAGTCGACAGATTTTGTTCGAACACCGGCATGTCGATCGGGATACCGAAGACGTTTGCTTTTGGGACGCCGAAGGGGTATGAAGCGAAGTTGAGGGTAGGCGGCGCACTTATCGCGACGAAGGAGGAGCTTACCATCGTTGGGTGTCTAGTCGGCACGAAGCGAACACGCAGGATAACGGACCTGCGCTACGACCAGCGTGCAGAGGAGGCCGAACGGTTGGGAGCTCTGCCGATCTCGATGACGCAGAGGTCGGGACTAGCGGCGATGACAGTTTTACCGGCGGCGACATACGGCTCGGAGTTCGCGCTTCCGACGGTGCGGGGGCTGGGGAAGTTCACCGCAGCATTACTCAGAGGCGTCTGGGACCCGGTGAGGCTGCATCGGGCACAGGAGGCCGTGTTGGGCATTCTAAACAAGGCCCACTTGCTCGACCCCTACACAGTGCTGCCGTATCGGTCGCTCGGCATGATCGCAGTGTGCCGAAAGAGGCCGGCATGGAGGGCCCGCGTCGCAACAGTGCGAAGGGCGTACGGCAGCGCATGGGGACCGATCGGTATTGCGGCCGAGCATGCAAAAAAGCTCGGTATACGATGGACGGAAGATCTCGACGACGCCGAGGACGAGGCAGGGAATGTGCTGAGGCTGGTGCGACAGAGTAAGGGGGAGCGAGGGCACACCCTGAGAAAGGCGATTCACGGCTGGCGACTAGGGGAGCTCGAGAAGAGGCGCACAAACTTCGGAGGGGTACGGGCGGGTGTCGACTACACCGCGACGAATGCCTACGGGCTGAAGGCGTCGACAACGCTGACGGCCGCGCGGGACGTTGCCGAGGTCGTAGCAGGGTCGGTGATGACGGAATCACATGCTGCCAAGCTGTGGGGAGGTGACGGGCTGTGCAGACGCTGTGACGAGGCGACGGAAGAAACTCTGGGCCACATTTGGTGGCAGTGCCGGGCGTATGAACGAATCCGAATGCAACAGCAGTATGCCGAAATTGTTGACGCAGATCGCTCGACTTGGCCTCCGTGCCTGCAAGAACACGGGATTCTGCCGAAGGGAAGTCGAATCAACATCGAAGTGCTGCACACATTCATGGCGGAAGTCATGCAAGAGAGACGACGGCTGGAGAGAGAAGGAAGAGACCGGGCAGTCGGCCACCCCTGGAGACAACTGCACCCTGACGACTGCCCCCCGCGCCGGCTGAATTTCGAAGCGATCGCTGGACCGGGGACCTTCACGGCGGTCGCAGGAGAGAGGTGGTTCCGGGCGCTGCAGTATTGGCTGGATGGGATGTGCTGGTCGGTAGCGGGTGACGTCTCGACGGCAGAGCTCGCAGTAGACTTCGAAGTGTACACCGGGCTCGATCTACCGGGCAGTTTAGTGGCGACGACAGGTGGGACGCCGCTGTGTATCCGTGCGAGAATGTTGGCGCGGATGCTGAAAACGATCGGGGAAGCGCTTGAGCGGAAAGGTGTGGGGCCGCTTCTGCCGTGGCCACATCCCCCACCCGTTTGATTTTCACTTGATCACCAGATATCTCTTTTCCTGATTGGCAACACGCTGTTCTGCCAGAGCGCACACTTCTCCACTCGTGCCGGAAGGGATTCCCCGACACGAAAAGTGGGGTGAGCGGGTGTGCCCCGGGCACCAAAAGGTGAAGTGCGACGTGTGCAAGCGCCGGGGCAAGTCGGTGGCGTGGTGCTGCCAGGCCCATCACAGGGAGGGTGATGGCCTAGCCGTAAAAATGTGTGCCGAGCACCGGATGACGCAGTGCGCCACGTGTAAGACGACAGCGGAGTGCTGTCGCAACCATCACCACCGATGCCTCGATCATGGCATGCCGACGTGCGACGGCTGTAAGAAACACGCCGACCTGAGGAGTAGGAGACCCGGGCACTGCTGCAGGAAAGGGCACCACCGGGCGGCCGTGGCGAGAGGTGAAGAAACAATAACGAAGAAGAGGAAGGCGGAGCCGGAGGGTCCCGCGCCAGCGCCGAGACAGGCGAAACGTGAGAACGTGGTGCTCGTTCTGCCGGAAGCAGAGGAAGACGAGCGAGAACCCGCAACATCAACGCCGACATCAGCAGCGAAGGTCGGGAAGACGGCGCCAACGCCAGCGAAGAAGCGGCAACCAGACTCCGCGGCGGAGCCGGTACCGAAAAGACGCAAAGGACGCGTCGATGCGCCACGACCATCGCCCAGGCGCCGAGAAAAAGCAGAAGTCGACGCGCAACCGATGAACCTCGACGAGCAATCGAAGAAGAAGCGAAGCACCAAACGCGCGCCTGAGCGCGACGATCAAGACGAGCTAAAGAGGCGAAAGCATGACACTTCACGTGCGAAGAGATAACCGCGCAGTCGGCGATGCAGATTATCGCCACAGATTCTTTGCATTCTAATCCAAACTACTACACTCTATTACGCTCGATTACACTGATGCAGATTATCGCCACAAATTCTTTGCATTCTAATCCAAACTACTACACTCTATTCCGCTCGATTACACTGTCTAGCTCGCGGTGGAGTAAGCGCGTTCGTGACGCGCAGCTGAGGTCGTCCGCCCAATCTCATGGGATTGCAGCGGACGCGACGAGGCGGGGAGTCGAAGACTCCCGGTGTGCCGGGCCCGGCCTCGACGGCATCGAGTGTACCGCAAGGTGTGCAAACTTACTCTGCCTCTTTTGCACAGGAGCAGGTCGACGGAGTAAAGAAACTCTCGCTAGCAGCCTCCATTCACAGTGGAGATGCTAAGAAGGTGTAGGTCGCAGTGGTCCGCGGCTAAGAACCTCAGGCAGGGTTTAGGTATATGATACCAATCATGCCGGCTACCGACGAATTGTGCTTCGTCACTTTCGCCGGCAGGAACAATTCAAAGACGCCCAACCTAAGACAAAATGTTTCACAGATCGCCCAAGTGACAGACTGGCAGGTTAAACCTCCGGAGTTTAACTTCACATACTCACCGGTTACGAAAAGGCAGCTACCAATCAAGAAGTTTCTCTTCACCCTTGTCGGCACGTTGAAGAACAGGGCGCTAGTTGGTGAGGATTTAAACACTCTTCACTTTACTTGTACCTGAGACGCAGGTTATCCACCCCCAAGCTGCCCAACGGGATCGGTAGGTGCCCTCTATGGCTATCTTTCCGATACGCAGAGTGTGGGATGTGGCGTCTCCTCCATGTACAGGACATGCACAAAGCAGTCTTAAAGATGGGATCGTGTATAGTCCTGTTCCGGGGAAGGTGTTCGTTAATCCAGATAACCGAGGGATTGACGGTTGGCCGGAAGAGGGAAAAGGTCTTATCGCACGTTGACAAAGCGACGAACGACTTAAGATCAACTAAATGAATCCGTAGCCAATGGGTCACAGCTGTGCGCCGGAGATCATGCACACGCAAACATCGGCATTGGCCGCGGATCCGGCATATGTTGCTCAAGAGCACGCAGCAAAGCACACGGGTGTCCACGCCTGGATGGACAACATCCGGCTGTATGGCTCCGCCCGAGAGATCGCCGCACAAACGATGAAAATGGATTGTTTTTTGGCGAAAGAGGCGAATGCTTCGTGGAAAGAAGCAGACAGCAACGACGAGGCGCCCGCCATTGCGAATTCTGTACGCCCCGGGGTCTGGGGTCTGCACCAAGTGGTGGTGTGACCGCGAGGAATGCGAAAGGTTTGTGTCGCCGGGTGTCAGAGGAGAAGTCGCTTGGGTGTGTGAGTGTTGCGACCGAGACTTCTGCCTTCACTGCATTTTGTAGCATCGTCTTGCCCAAGTCTTCCGCTGCAGCAGAACAACGAATTCTGTACGCCCCGCCGCCGCAATAGCCTCTCAGTCGTGAAGGAAGGAGGAAACCAACTCCTTGCGCATGATGAAGTCAAAACCAACACGGGCGCCTAATGCTTGCACGGCAAAACTGCTGGCGATGATGGAGAAGGCAGGCAAGTGGTGATGGAAACAGACCAGGATCGATTCGGGAAGAATCCTGAGACGTTCCTCGCGTGTGTCGCCGTCGGTTTTCTTCTCCCTACCAGCGGTGGCCTTTTGCGGGCTGCTCTGAACACGGCGCGCACGACCGTCTTCACGGACACCCTCGGCGTGCTGATAGATAGCTCCAATCCCGTTCCCCGCACCGCCAGTCGTCGAGCCGATTGTGAATGCAACGCGAACGACACTCGTGTACGACCCAACGACTGCGAATACCGACTAATGTCATTCGCTCATTCCAGTGTGGGGGCTGGCGCCGGTGCTGGCCGGTGCCGGCCGGTGCCGTGCTGAGTACCAGTACCGGGATGCTGGCGGTGCTCTCCGGTGCTGGAAAACGAAATTCGGTTCTCACACACACTAGCCGTTCAACACAGAACTCAAAAAAACTCCAAGATTTTAGCACGGCGCGTGTTTGTGCGCACCAGCGGAACTCACCTGGTTTGGCATCGGACGCAACTTGGCAAATTTAATTGGTTGGACGTCCTGGCCCAACTTGTGGACCGAGATAACCGCGGACTCGACTGAGCATGGATATGCTCGTGCAAAAAGATGATTATGATGCGCCCGATTACCTGGAATGAAGATAACCGCGTCGACTGAGCATGTTTATGCTCGTGCAAAAAGATGATTATGATGCGCCCGATTACCTGGAATGAAGATAACCGCGTCGACTGAGCATGTTTATGCTCGTGCAAAAAGATGATTATGATGCGCCCGATTACCTGGAATGAAGATAACCGCGTCGACTGAGCATGTTTATGCTCGTGCAAAAAGACGTCAGATTACCTGGAAGGAGCAACAAGACGACTAGTTCACCTGTGCTGTGATGTCAAGCTTCAAGAGTGGAGCGGAGTGCAACTTCGTTTGATTTCAGCGGAACGTCCTCTGCGCAGCTTCAGGTCTGCAGTTCGGGACACTCGTGCGAGAGAGTCGTCGCACAATCCTGAAATGGAAGCTGGAAGCTCGGCAGAAAAAGGGTGAAAACGGGTGTTTGCCTGAAAGGAGTTTTTGTGATATTCTGAAGATGCTTAGAGCGTACGCCTTGACCATGGTCAGGTGCGCAATTGGTGTCGGCCGGAGCTGGTGGAGCTTCGACGCCGCCCACGTGATGGTTGAAGATGCTGGGTGAAAGAGTGGTTGATGCTCCACATTCAGGGCCGGCTGTCAACCGATTGAATCGGACGGCTGGCGGGATAGCGACGAAGATGTGGCGTCGGAATCTCGTGTTGCAAGTACAGCATTAGGGGCGACCCTCGATTTTCATCGAGCTTGACGCTGAACCCGCTTTCAGCAAGCTTCGGGAATTCTTTCGAATGGGCCGAAATCTGACAAAAATGGTGGTGGAAAAGTCTGCAAACTCGCCAGAAGAAGGAAAGGGAAAGAGGGAGAGAGAGACGAGTTGGAGTGCAGGGGCGATTCCTCCGTCCGCGGAACATCCGGTCGCCTCCCAACACCCATGTCCTACTACGGCCGGCGCAAGTTGATACATCTGTCATAGAGGTGGACTGCGCCGATGATGGCGTAGCCGGGGGCTTTCTGGCTGGCGAGAACGCCTGGCGGGTGTGCGCCGACTTGAATTGTCGCTGACTTGAAGTGTCGCGGGCTCTCCTTCATTCTAACAAGTCTTCTCCGCGGGAATGCAGAGTTTTGTTGGAAGGGGGGTATGAGAGAACACTGCCCTTGGGTGGCAATTGAACGACACTCTGCATTCAGTCGTCACCGATCTAACCTGTCGCCTAATGTGACCCGATTGCCGTCTGCGCCGCCCATCGTTCACGCCCGCGATGCTTGTAGCTAAAAGTCGAGCTGTTCTCTATCCTGGTCGTGTCCTCAAGAATGACAAGCAGTGTGTCGTGGCTACGACTCGTGCGGGCTCTCAACAATTCGATTCTCGGTCCCGAGCTTCGGCTCACGGACTTTGCGCCACATCCTACCGATTCCTCATGCCCGACATCGCCACCCTTGAACGTGAGCCTTGCTGGCACAGTGCAGTACGGCGCTGATGCAGTTCGGTGTACGCCGTAAGAAACGCGTTAAAAAAAAGGGTTGGTAGAGCGAGGTGGAAACGGCTAACGTGGCTTGACGCGACTAGCCAGTGACGTCGTGTGACGTACTTGCGGTGCAACTAGGGAGGGGAAAGTAAGGTGGGCAATGGTTGGAGGGTCAGTGCGACTGGTGTTGGTCAAACTGACCCGCGTAGGATAGAAGTAGATTAGAACGTTGTCCTGGCTGCATAAAGTGTACAGAGCTGGAACTTGGTGCTTGGCTCCATTTACGAAGAGTGGTACGTCGCCGCTGGGTGTGGCACTGCGGAGGCCTTTCTCCAGTGGAAGTCCATCCAGTCGTAGATTGTCTCCTCGACACTCGTGTGCTCGATGTTCTCCGACCGCAGGTTCTTGAAGTGGAACACTCTGCTGTCAGTCGTGTACACATCGAGTCGCTTCGGCGTCGTCTCTGTGATGTGCAGGCTGGCAATCAACTTGTACGGAGCAGACTCCTTCAAGCTCAGCTTCTTGTCTTTGTTGCCATCAGCGAAGTGAACACCACAGTTCGTGATTGCCAGCTTCCCAAGGTGCTCGTGTGCCTTGCCGTCGACGTACAAGCATTGGTACACCTCGATCACAGTCTCGGTCTTGTGCAGCTCAGGGAAGCATTGCATGAACCACTTCTGTTCTGCGTCGCTTGCCTTCTTGTGGAACCTGTCTGTCATCGAGTGCTGCGTGTTGGACAGTGCGGCGGCTGTCTTGGCTCCCGCGAGGTGAGCCGCACTCTTTGCTTTGTCCATCATTTCCTTCTTGTGTTCTTTGTTCTCTTGGTGCGCTGCCTGCGCGTACTCGACGTGGTGTTGTTCCACCTTGCGTTGTTCTTCCGGCGTTGCTTTGTTCACAACTTGTGTTGTACCAGAGAAGATGGGGTGCAACAGGGGACACCGGGTTAGCTGATTCCACCAGAATTGCTGAAAATGCGTGTCACCGACGGCTGGTATAGGTTGTCCGACTACCGAAGTCCATTTCACACATCTCACACTACGGAAAGTAATAGGCATTCAACGACACAGCGAACCG
Source organism: Diplonema papillatum (assembly GCA_030068145.1). Lineage (NCBI taxonomy): Eukaryota > Euglenozoa > Diplonemea > Diplonemida > Diplonemidae > Diplonema > Diplonema papillatum. The sequence goes on along the minus strand of JAPJBO010000038.1, from coordinate 468,963 downwards.
GACTCCACGGACTAGAACGATGCAGGAAAGTTGTAGTATGGGTAACGATACCAGTGGTGACACCTAAGGGGGGTAATCTCAGAGCCGCCCACGTGATAAAGCCGTTAGTAAGCACTGGAAACTTTTAAGTACACGGACCACACGGATCAGCACGTATGCGTGATAAAGCCGTTAAGCAGCGGCTGCCGGTTTATCCCACACCTTTTATATGTGGTTGGTCCTTACGAATTAACTACTGTGTAGAAATGTGAAAACGGGTTTTTGCCTGGAGGCTTTTCGTGTCATTCTGCAGATGCTTTGAGCGATCTTTATGTCTATGCTTTGAGTCGTCTTCTTAACCCGTAAAGCTTCGGCGCCGCCCGCGAAAGATTAGTGTTGCTAGTAGTAGTATGTTGTCTGCCGAGGCGGCCGGTGACAGCAGGCGCAGGGGGCAGGTCTTGCTTTACTTTTCTCTTCGTCATGGAGACCCGCCCCCGGCATCCAATCGCGGTCGCGAAAGGTTTGTGCCTCTAGTGATGAGGTGGTTGACCAGGCCCCCACGAAGCCTTATACCCAACACGGCTACAACACGAGGATGCAGCCGTGCTCGGAGCCATCACAGGCCATTAGCTGCTAAGCAGCACTTCGTTCCGCGTCGCGTCAAGGACATGATGCTGGCGGTTGGGGATCGGCGACCGCAACTCAATTAAGGTGCTGTCAACAGTGTCGCCTCGTGAAGGCCCCCGTGACACCTAGATTAGTGTTGGTAGTAAAGTAAAGAAGAGCACCAGCGAGAACCGTCTCCGAGTTTGTGGAACTCTTTGCAGGTAGAGGTGAAGAACGAACTCCGCAACTTTAAGTGGACGAAGGACCCACGATCAAGCCGTGTGGTGCCAGACGCTGCCGAAGAAGGTCACGATCACGAGGCCTTGGGCTGTATTTCTGCCTGCTGCAGCCATCGTGAGGGTACATGCCGCCAAAAAGGTCACTTCAGGAGAACGTGAAAACCCTGCCTGCTAGCAAGAAGCGGCGGTTCGAACAGGAGAAGGCTGATGGCCCAACACACTAACCACAGCGGCAACTGCCGGTCAAAAAAATCACAGGATGAGTCGAATAGCGGCACAGCAAGCACCTACCCTCAGTACCTGAGGGACGTCTTGCAGAGAACGGGCACCGTAGTGCAAAGGATGTGTTGCAGGGGACGGAAACTGCTTTTTCCACGCACTCGTAGAAGCAGGGTTTCCTTTTTTTAGCATGGCAGACTCGAAGGTGATTAAGTCGGCGATGAAAGTCTGGGAGCGAGTCGACTGTTTAGGGCTCGACTGGTCCGGGCCGCTGACCGGCGGTGGGGTGCAGGGGTTCACCGGGCCTATTGCAGTTACTTCCATCTCTTCATAGTCCGGTTTGCATTCCTGAAGGAGTTCCGCCGCACAAAAGGATCGACTAAGGAAGGCTCACTCACCTCCACTTGCTGGATATGGAAACTGCTTTTTCCACGCACTCATAGAAGTAGGGTTTCCATTTTCCGTAGGCTTCGTGCTCAAGTAGAGCTCCGGGGAACCGAGTACGACCAGTGGGTCTCGGAGGCCAGCAATGCCCCGCTGCCACTTCGCAGCTGGGCGGCGTTCCTGAGGACACAGGGAGCGTCCTGTGGACGGACGCCAGCTCGCCCGCGTGGGGGCACTGCTGGAGGCAGAAGATCGCTTCGTGAACGGACGACAAAGCGTGTTCGCGGGACCGGACGCTCAACTTGAAGGAGATGTTGGCGCTCGCGGAAGGTGTGGTTCGGCTGTGCTGGGCGCCGGGGGCGCAGCGGTGCCGCATCGACAACGCGGCGGTTGTCGGCGCCGTGGCGAAGGGGAGTTCTTCCTCGTACGCCACGAATCGCGTTTTGTCCCGGTCTCTTCGTGTTGAGGGATTGTCCTGCACCCTGACTGGGTGCCGTCTGGCGGACAGCTGGCGGACTCGTACACGCGGGGGACCTCGTTGCCTCGGTTCCCGGCGCAACTTCCGCTTCCGCGGTCACGTGCCACACCCTTCAACTTTGTTGTGATGTGTTCTCGGGAAAGGTCAACGCGGTAGCGATGACCACGAGAACACATACAGGCAGATGGGGAGAGGCCCTGGGACTGCTAAGGCGTGACGAACCCCGTCCCTGTCCCTCCCAGGGAGCCAACCCTCGGTCGGGGCTGAATACGACGGGTTTGACCTCGGCACCATGAAGGTGCGAGGGCGGGTCCTGCTGGACATGCGACGGGCCGAGCGGCACCATGTGTTGCGGGGGCAGCTGCGACAGTCCGCCTGGACGCAGATTGCTGCGGAGCGCTCGTCCTTTGACGGGGTGCAGCACGGTGTAGACTACGTGCGCACCAACGAGGAACGCCGCCGAACGACGGCGAGAGCAGCGCTACGGAAGGCCCTCACGACCACGGCAACGGAGACCGCCGGGGCGACTCCGGCGACAGCGGTGGCGCTTCGGCCGCCCCGCCGGGGGTTTGGGTCTGTTCACCACTTCCACGTTGTTCCCGATACCCGAGATTGTATCGTATCAAGCCTAGATTGATGCATGATCATTCTATTCATTCTTCAGCTTTCAAAGGGGCTCCTCGATCGTATCTCTACGACCGATAGCTTTCCTCGATCACCATCGTGTCTTCCCGATTACCTTGACCATTTGATCGAGCGCATACGAGTATGCTAACTCGGATCTGGTACTGGGGCGACAAGTGGCTCGCGCCACTTCCCCGTGCGAGCGAGTCTCGGAACAAGACTCAAGATCGTGACCCAGGTGGCGACTGCCGACTTGAGGACGGGTGCTTGCACCAGGAGTTTGGAACAGCTAGTCAGGCCAAGCTCATTGAACAGAGAGAGCCACATCCTCGGGTGGGATGTGCCGCCTGTCTGATTTCCGACACACGACGTGTCAAGCGATGTTCAAGCACATCTTACTGGGCCATGTTACCAGCCCTGTCTTTGGGCACCCTGGTTGACTGGAAGCAGACTGCCCTATAACAGAACAGGCACACGGAACGACAGGAACAGTGTACTGGGGATCAGAATATAGCAAAGATGCGCGGGACTAGCGCGGGCCATGTGTCACCACTTCAGATCTCTGCATCCGGGTTGCGGAATGTTCACGCATCACCTTTCGGCAATCCTGGAACGATGGCGCCTAACAGCGGCTCTTCCCGGCTCAATCGCAGGCGATGTGCACGTCCGGGGGACGAACGCTGGTGAGGGAAGCTTCCGTGGGTGACGACCAGTGGGTGTCCGATTCCAAAATAATCCAGTTTAGGGCCGACGCAGAGACGGTTCCTCACTACCACGCCCACATCGTGGTCTTCAACCGTGCGCCCTCAGTAATCTAGTGAGAGTGCAGTATGCAATAAATACAACCGAACCGCAACAACCGCCCGCCGGGTGCACCTGCTTCATGAAGACGAAAACTGTGTTGTCCTCATTCAAGGCCCACCTGGTAGTGGTTCTACTTTAAAAAAAAAAACGATTTCAGCGGTCATCAGAGCTTGACAGTGGTCGACCTCCGACAACACACTTGAGTAAAAGATCGCTCCACCATCTTGACACAGTTGGCGACCTCCTACGTACAAGACGGAGATGGAGACTGTTTCGAAACTCAACGGGATCGGACCGTTCCCGCTGGGAAGAATTCACTCGGTTGTGTTAATGCATAACGTAATAAATACAACCGACCGCAACAACCGCCCGCCGGGACGGTGCACCTGCTTCATGAAGACGAAAATTGTTTTGTCCTCATTCAAGGCCCACCTGGTAGTGGTTCCACTTTAAAAAAAAAACGATTTCAGCGGTCATCAGAGCTTGACAGTGCCTCCGACAACACGCTTGAGTAAAAGATCGCTCCACCATCTTGACACAGTTGGCGACCTCCTACGTACAAGACGGAGATGGAGACTGTTTCGAAACTCAACGGGATCGGACCGTTCCCGCTGGGAGGAATTCACTCGGTTGTGTTAATGCATAACGTAATAAATACAACCGAACCGCAACAACCGCCCGCCGGGACGGTGCACCTGCTTCATGAAGACGAAAATTGTTTTGTCCTCATTCAAGGCCCACCTGGTAGTGGTTCCACTTTAAAAAAAAAAAACGATTTCAGCGGTCATCAGAGCTTGACAGTGCCTCCGACAACACGCTTGAGTAAAAGATCGCTCCACCATCTTGACACAGTTGGCGACCTCCTACGTACAAGACGGAGATGGAGACTGTTTCGAAACTCAACGGGATCGGACCGTTCCCGCTGGGAGGAATTCACTCGGCTGTGTTAATGCCGAACCACCCAGCTAAGCAAGCAGAAGCTGTCGCGCGATACTGCGCCGTTAACGACGTACATCACAGGGTGGTGCCCTTCACCACGGAGGCACGACAAACCCATCCTTGGCATCCAGGAACACGAACGGGCATTGCAATCAACACGGACGGAAACCATCATGTCCGCAACACCCAAACGAGCGGCAAACTCTGTCCTGGGGCACTAGAGGAAGCGTACCACGGAGGACGGGCACGATAAAGAAAGGACGGAGGTGGTGGACAGAGTTCCAAGCGCAGGATCGGTCAACACAACACGCCCCGGAGAAAGAGGCAACAAGCGGCCGTAGTAGGTTTTCACCAGCGCAACCTGAGGAAGAAAGTTTCCGGCGGCGGTCAAAAATAATTCCACCAGTGCAAACTGTGGAAGGAAATTTTCCGCAGCGGTCAACATAATTCCGCCAGCAACTGTGGATGGAAAGGGTGTGGGCCTCCGTCAGGTGGGCCCCCCGTCACGTGGGCCAGGCTAGTTCCGGGGTGGCTCCCTGGGAGGGACTGGGACGGGGTTAGTCACGCCTTAGCAGTCCAGGGCCTCTCTCCACCCACCTGTATGTGTTCTCGTGGTCATCGCTACCGCGCTGACCTTCCCGAGAACACATCAAAACAGGTCAAGGGGTGGCACGTGACCGCGGAAGCGGAAGCTGCGCTGGGAACCGAGGCAACGAGGTCCCCCGCGTGTAGGTCCGCCCCACCTATCAGCACCCACCAGACTACAGGGTATGCCGCTGAAGGCCTTCTGGCACCAAAAAAAGGGGTTTCAAAAAACACCCGGCAAAAGGCCGGCTGGCCGGCTGTTTTCAGGCTAAAAAACAGCCGGAAGGCCGGCTGGCCGGCTGTTTTCAGGCTAAGAAACAGCCAGCTGCACAGTGAGTGAGGTGGTAGTGCAGTGGGCCGACTGCAAAGATACGAAATGACCTGGCGCAGCTTAAGAAGCTGCATGTGTGTCGAGCGAGCAAAGTTCACAAACCTTGTGGGGGAAGCATCGGGGGGGGGGGGGTTCCCCAAAGGTCCCTCGTGACAGCAAACTTCCACCCATTTTTAGTTCTCGATCAAACCGAGTGGGGGGCCTCTTCAAAAGTCATTCGTGAAGCCAACCTTGAGAACAGTGCTAGGCGATGCAACCTCTTCGGTTCATACAATGCCATCTCCCGAATGCTCGTTTTCATCGAATCTAGCGCTAAATCTGATGACTGCCCAAAGCTGTAACAGTGGACAAAGAGACACTCTGGGCGCTTCGGACTTGTCTCCCGACAGCGAAGAGTCCTCGTTGTCGTCCGTATCGGGAAGTCCCTCGTGACACAAAGCAGCTCCGCTACGCCTGTGTGGCCCACAGCTGAGGGCCTCTGAGCTGAGCATGAGACTCAGTGCTGTACTCCTTACTGACTTTTCCGGGTGTTGCAAAGCCTCGCATAGCTACCTGCACCTGTCAGGAAAAAGCCCACCTGTCGGCCACTGGCTCATGGCTCCCCGGAGCCATTTTTAAAAACAACCGGGCCATCGGCCGCAGCGGGAACACTGGCTGGAAGTGCGAAAAAGACGAAAGCGAGAGGCATCACGGCCAAATAACATGCTTCTAGTTAGTCTAAGGAACAGCTGAAGTGTACAGTACGTAATCGAAAAAAAGAAATGCGTAGTTTTGTTGTACGCATTGAAGTGCAAGACTCAGTAGGCTAGGGATGAACTCTGAGTTAGGAGCGAAAGGAATTCTCCCCACGGCAGCTAGCTGCAGACAAGCCTATCCCGAAGGCGCTTGATCGCGTGAGGCACGATTTTCGCGATGTACCTACCCCCCGTGCATAAGATGGATGAATAATTCGGGTTTTGGCGGCAAGGGGGTATCCATCTTAATCAAGGGGGGTATCCATCTTAATCAAGGGGGGTATCCATCTTAATCAAGGGGGGTATCCATCTTAATCAAGGGGGGTATCCATCTTAATCAAGGGGGGTATCCATCTTAATCAAGGGGGGTATCCATCTTAATCAAGGGGGGTATCCATCTTAATCAAGGGGGGTATCCATCTTAATCAAGGGGGGTATCCATCTTAATCAAGGGGGGTATCCATCTTAATCAAGGGGGGTATCCATCTTAATCAAGGGGGGTATCCATCTTAATCAAGGGGGGTATCCATCTTAATCAAGGGGGGTATCCATCTTAATCAAGGGGGGTATCCATCTTAATCAAGGGGGGTATCCATCTTAATCAAGGGGGGTATCCATCTTAATCAAGGGGGGTATCCATCTTAATCAAGGGGGGTATCCATCTTAATCAAGGGGGGTATCCATCTTAATCAAGGGGGGTATCCATCTTAATTAATGGGGACACGGGGGCACTGTAGACTAAAGTGTAGTCGCTTTACTCGGGGGTACCTCACCCCCGTGTTTAAGATGAATTGGCATTCTCGCCCGTTATCAATCTTAATCAGAGGAGGTAAGTTCCGGGCACAGCAGGGCAATAGCTGCAGATTTTCTGGCGCTGCCATATTCGGACCGATCCAAGCGGTATGTTCTGAAGGAGTTTTCCGTTCCTGTTTCGGGGACCTGTACAAACGGAGAAAAAGCACAGAACGGCCTGCAGTACTAATGGTGGACTGGACTTGCGCAGCCCAGTCGCGTCATGTGCCGAACTCGCTAAAAAGAGCAGCAGTGCAGCTTTCGCACATCCTTGTCCACGAATTCGTGGTCGACGGCATCCTTGTCAACAGGCCGGATGGCTCCGCACTGCGGTATTTATGTTTAGGCCCACGCCGAGTGCCAGTCCGAATCTGGTAACAGTAGCTAATCCCTTGGCGAAATCCTGCTGGGCACCTGCCATATCCTGTGAAGCCTGTTTGTTGTCAGACCACCAAACCAGCACTCAGTTGGGACCACCAGGCCCTTGCTGCTCTATGCGCCCTTCAGCTGCTGTGCGCCCAAGGATGAACGGTTCTGGCGCTTTTTCTGAGGTAGAGGTCCGGTGTTTTAGAGTCTCCGGTTGACCATTGAGGCGGGGTGTAGGTGTATGTTCGCAGAACTGTCAGTCACTTTGTTTCTATCGAGGATTGTGACTCACGTGACTGACCTTCAGATCACATTCTTGGTTTATGTGTTTGGGCAGACACTCTTGCCTCTCAAGTATGTTTGATGCTAGCATCAAGTCTTATCTTCGTCGCGGGGGGTAGTTTCATCCTTGTGCTTTCCTGGCTCAGCAGTTCCGGGATGTCTGCCACCTTGCATCGCCCTACGCCTGCGGATCGACTTTTCCTGACTCAGTAGATCTGAGATGTCTCTCCACCCACCTGGCAGGCTTCGTCGCTTTCCGGTCTCCGCACCGCCAGCCTTACGCCCGCAGGTCCACGTTCCCGGATCAGCAGTCCCGGGATGTCTTCCCATCCACCTTGCAAGGTTTCTCATAACCATCGCTCTCCGGTCTCCGAGCCGCCGGCCCTATGCCCGCAAGTCTATATTCCTGGCTCAGCAGTCCCGGGGGATGTCTCCCCGTTCACCTTGGAGGGTTTCTCTCCCGCACCGCCGGCCCCACGCCTGCGGGTCAGGGGGGTAACTCTGACCGGTACGCCGTGCGCCTTCGAGGGTCCTCTGCCAGCTTCTTCAACTTCTTCATCCCATCTTTAATGGCTTCGCTGTAATGCGCGGACTCGACGAGCGCCGTGCGTGCAGTGCCCACCTGTGTGTTGCGGTCTCTTGGCAAGACTGACAGAAAAAAGAAGGTGTTATCTTTAGTGATATCATCACAAGGTATACCGGTGTACAAATCGCAAATATATGGACTTTGTGTTGGAGTAGGAGAGGTGTCGCAATTCGTTTTTTGTTCGGTTCAGGACAGTGCTCCCGCTTACCTCCGAAATGCCGGAGGAAGCCTAAATCAGGAAAAGTTTTTTTTGTGTTTCCGACGGTCCCGTGGGACGTACAGATTGGTGTCTTTCGACCTTTGTTTGTTCGTGAGGTTCAGCTTGGTGCGTGTGGTCGGTGGGCGGGGGGGTCGGTTAGGAAGCTCTGCTGTATCGGGCTAGACTTTAATTCATGCTTGAGCCAGGATGCCCACTCCGCAGCCTTTCCGCTGGGCTCTTGGTAGCTGATCCGCTCGCATACACTTTTCATTACAGTGGCGTTGCGCGCTGCGAAGTCGTCCATTTTTTTTTTGTATAAGCACCTGCTTTGTAGGAAATACTTGAGGAGGCTGCCAGTTGCAAAGATCAAAGGAGGTAAATGTGCTGTAGCCCACACGAAACACAGGTGAATCTGGGTTTAGGGGCGGGCGTAAGCGTTCAACAGAGAATGCCAAAGCAACTCGACAGGTCGGGCGCGGTGAGTTGGGTGAAGAGGGCGCTGTCGCAGTGTCGCGCTTTTTTTAGCAGTGTCTGTCAGTGCTCCCAGGGTGAGCTGGAGCTAGAGATGGGTTGCTCCACCACAACCAAAATGCGCGTGAATCCGCACCACACCCGCTTTTTTCACTGTAGCTTTGACTCCAGCTTCTGAGATTGGATCCCACCGCCAACCCCCCGACATGCCGGAGGAAGCAAACACCAGCAATTTCATGCTGTTCGTGCAGTGCACAAGCTGGGTAGTGACCCTGCATGGTAGGCTGGTAGGCAGTAGCCGAGCAGGCGCGGAAAAAAATTGGAGGCCTTGTCAGGGGCAGTACGAAGATCCCGAAAACTGGCATGGTGTCACGCACAGCGGTCTGCCCAAAGAGTATTTGAGAGCACAAAGACTCCTGATAAGCATGAGGATAGACACTGTCCTTCCCTCTTCACAGTTTTGTGGTGGACTCAGTCAGTTTTGACGCCAAATGTGACAACATGCTCGCACCATCAGCCACATCTTGTGCCCCAGGCGCGGTTTTTTGAAGCGGTCCGTGCCGCAGGTGCCAAAGTCGAGGTAGAAAGATTCTGCAAAGACTTCATGACCAGTACTAGTCGCGAGCTACACCCACACGGGTTCACTCCTACGCCCCAGGTACCAGGCCGGGGAACTCCTCCGGAGGAATTCCTCCGGGGCATTTTTCAGCACCTTTTTTTTTGAGGGAATTCCTCCGGTTTTTTCCTTAGCGGGAGCACTGGTTCGGGACAGTGCGGCCGCGATCTGCGAGTGCGAGTGCGAGGGCGGCACCTGGCGATTCGTCTCAACTGTTGGAGTACGCCTTGCTGCGCTACAGCCTGCTTTTCCGAGCTTGCGTCGACCCGGGGCAATAGACATCCGGAAGTCCTTCTCTTTTCTAATATATATAGAGTTAGAGTTCGCTTGCGATTCCAGGATTTTAGGGTCTCCGGGTGACCTTTGTGAAACGGGTTCACCTAGGGCTATGTGGGTGTGGGTAGTTTCGGTAGGTGTACACGTTCCACTCCACGATTCCTGGGCCTTGCTTCCGCGCACACAAGACTGAGTGACAAGAGTCGTCGAAAAAATGAAAGCCGTCTGGTCCAAATTGACAAAAGAATGGGGGTCGCCGAACTAGCCGACAGCTCTGCGCCATTCATTGAACGGCTTCAAAGTACCTGCCTTCTAACCCTACTTTCTACAAAGCAAGTGGTATTCAAGTGCTCATTCACAAAACAAAGGCGATTAAGGCGGTAATCAGCGCAAGACGGTCGTCGATCTCGTGGAAAGATGGACTTGTCAAGACACTTGATTTAGATGAGTGCGTTCTCCATCGCAACAAAAGGGTTCACAGCTGCACGGTGACCCGAGCAATTCTCGAAACGAAGAACGACACACACTTGTGAAGGCGTTTTGTACGTTGAGCAGGGGGGTGACGACCTTGCGCAGTACGTCAAAAAGGCACGAGACGCAGCGGTGCCGATCGCGCGAAGGGAGGGCTTTACTGTCTCCCTAGCCCCCACCGCCGTTCGGTACACGCTGCCGAAATCCGCCGCGCGCCTCGACGACGATGACACCGGCATCCGCGAGGTCGTTGGGCCGGCGGACTTGTTCGCAGCAGCCAGAGCGCACTCGCAGGGACAAGACAAATCGCCCGCGTCCAGCAGAGGAGGCACCCTCGGCTCCTCTGGTCCCTGCTCTCCCGCCGAAGGTCAGCTGTGCGTCGACTTGCTGGACGCAGAGTCGGAGCTGGGCGCGTGGGAGCCGGAGCCGGCGAGAGAGCCGTCCCCCAGCAGCGAAACTGGGGACAATTACGTATGTCTTCATTACCAATAGTTCCTGAGGACAATAAGCACCTGGGCCAACCTGTTCGCGTACTTATGGCTACGAATGTGGAGCAAACTGCTTACTTCTGAACTTAACATAATACTGAACCTTTCCAACATGATGTAACTTCCGGTCACGAGCTTGCTTATTACTCGCGTTAACCTGTCTTCAATCTCACGTTTTCTCTTGATTCACAGATGGGCAGGAAAAGTGGAACAGAGCTCATCGGAGACGCCTGACATCCGGAACCGGGCGAAGTATCGTGTTCGTGGGATCACAATCGAGGGTTGAGAATAACCGATTCGACTGTGTCCTTATACAGTCTGCAGCACAACGAATCAGCCAAAATGGCCACAAGTACGGGCGAAGCTAAATTCGGGCAATGCTGGTGAAGCTAAGTTCGAGTGATGCCGCCACCCCCCGGCGAAGCAAAGTTCGGGCGCAGCTAAGTTCTGGTGAAGCTCAGTTCGGACGTTAATAAGTTCGAGTGATGCTAACTAAGTTCGGGCGAACCAAAGTTCGAGCGCAGCTGAGTTCGGGTGAAGCTAAGTTCTGGTGAAGCAAAGCAAAGTGCGGGCGAAGCAAAGTTCGGGTTCTGGTGATGCTGAGTTCAGCGTGCGGTAGCAAATACCCGGGAGGGGAGACCCCCCCGACTCCGTTTCCCGTGGTGCCCAACGCGAGATACTGAGAAACTCCGCGAAAAACGCAAATTTCGGGCACATTGGACCCCGAAACGCAACAAACCTCGAAAACAATGTTCGACCGAAAAAAGTGTGATGGGCGGGGTTCGAACCCGGGCCTACCGGCCTGAAGGCCGACGCCCGCCCACTCTGCCATCCCCTTGCCTTTTGGCAAGCTATCTCCGCACTAGTATCTAGTCCAAAAACAATACACTTTTCGCAACTTAGAAAAGCCGGGTTGGCTCGAAAAGAGGCTATTCACATTGCATGTTCATAGGACCTCCAGTCTCGAAATATGCAAAAAAAACGGCTAAGTGCATAGCCTGCAGACGTCGCCCTACCCCAGGCCACCATGGATGAAAGCAGAAACCGGATGCCGTTTGGTCAAAAGATTTATTCACCGCGGCGCACGCCCTTTTGGTACGCACCCATATGCGTGGACACGAATATGGAGGAACTACTTCTTACAACTTCAGTTTTCAGCGATGGGCGGGTTGACAAAATGGCGTAGCCCTTCGCGGTTGCCTCTGCTTTTGATTCCACGAACACCGTTGTCAGGTATTCTCGGATTGCTTTTGCACGATGTGGCCAGTTGATCAGAGCCTTGCTCGTTTAGGTGGTGCTCCAGATTCTCCTGGTTGGCACTCAACGGCACTGCTGTGGTTAACTTTGCAAACGATGGTATCTCGCTTCACCAGCGCTGGATCCTTTCTTTATTTTGAGGAACTCGCTAGCTTTGTCTGTTATGTCGGCTATGCCACGTGAGAGCCAGCAGAAGAGTCGGCTATGCCACGTGAGAGCTAGCTCACGTGCAGCAGAAGAGATGTGAAAACGGGTTTTTGCCTGGAGGCTTTTCGTGTTACTCTGCAGATGCTTTGAGCTATCTTTGTGTCGATGCATTCATTCGTCTTCTTAACCCCGGTTAAGTGCGCAAATGGTGTCATGTAGAAGACCTGAGGGAAACCGGAGTGCTGCCACCGCGCCCTGCTAGCACGCGTACCCCCATCCGAGCTTCCTCCTGCAGCGGGCGCTGCAACGTTTCCCGATGAATATCACCTGTTGAAGGGTAACCATCGCGCGGCGGTGGCGAGACAGAACGGATCGACGGCGACAAAGGGGAAAGCGGAGCAGATAGCCAAAACAAACTGAAACAAGTCGAACGCGCCAACGGCGGTGCTGGTTCTACAGGAAAGAAGCAGCTGCAGACATGGTTGAAGCAAGGAAGACGATACCCAACACGATCGAAATAGCGACGAGCAACCTCGGGTATTAAGCTGAAGACTACGCAAACATCGCCTCAAGCCGCGCAAAGAAGCAGCTGTCGACGCGCGACCGACGGGGCAAGCCAACCGGGCGGACGAAGGAAAAGCGAAGCGCTAAGCGCGTGCCTGAACGCGACGATCAACACGAGCCGAAGAGGCGAAAACATCACGAAGAAGCAACCGCGACGCCGGCGATGCAGATTATCGCATAGATTGTTTGCATTCTAACCCAAAATTACGCTAAGGGGCGGCAGGACACAAGTCAGTGGCTTATATATGGGTCTGGTGCTCGGACCAAGTCCGAGCAAGGAGTAGTAGTAGTAGTAGTTTGTGTCGTCTGCCGAAGCAGCCGGAGACAGCAGGCATACCGCCCCCGGCAATCCCGACTGTCCAATCACTGTCAAGAAAGGTTTGTGCCCTATTGTGATGAGGTGGTTGACCAGGCCCCCACGAAGCCTTATACACAACACGGCTACAACACGAGGATGCAGCCCTGCTCACAGGGTCTCAGATCTCGCTACTTGACCTGACACAGCTGCTACCCAGAAGGCCGCAGCAGTAACCTTCGCATTGAAGGCACGCGCGGCTGAGTGTATGTAGGCGATCCATACAACAGCTGCATCAGACGCAGCTTGATCCGAGAGCTCGCTAGGGGAGGTGACGCTGCTCACCTGCCAGTCTCACAACTGAGTGCTGCCCCTAGAGCAACTTCCCCCCCGAGCAAGGAAAGAAGAGCTCGTCACTCGCACAACCGCGGCTGATACAAAACTAATGATGATGATGACGGGAAGAGAGAGTTGTTTTCGTTGAACGCTTACGCCCGCCACTAAACCCAGATTCACCTGTGTTTCGTGTGGGCTACAGCACGTTTACCTCCTTTGATCGTTTGCAGCTGGCAGCCTCCTCAAGTATTTCCTACAAAGCAGGTGCTTCAAAAGAACAGGCGCCCGCGCACACTAAAAAACACGCAGGAGGGCATACGTGCATGCGAAAGGTCGGCACCGCCGTGTGCGCGGTGTGGTACCCGGGCCGGGGAACAAACAGGTCGGCCGTTCTCCTCTGCCCGGACGGCGGCGGCGGCGGCGCGGAGAGCCGCCCGTAGGCGTCGTACTCGTTTTCTTCCTCTTCGTCTTCTTCTTCGTCGTACGGGGTCTCGTCATCGCCGCCGTCGGAGTCTCCGTCGTCGTCAGGGACCGTGAAGCTTACCGACCGTTTGACCCTGGTCAGCCCTGCCGGGTTTCGGCCGGCAACCTTGTCTCCCCGAGAGGTCGATGCGTACGGATACTGCGGAAACGGGCGTTCTCGCTGGAAAGCTTGCGGGTTTTCGGAGAACTTCTGCACGAAGACGTGGAAAGGCATCGGAGGGGGGACCGGCGGATGCAAGGATGCGGAGGGGGGGTGCCCGGGGTAGGGGTGCGGGGGTGGGTCGCGGTCGCGGTTGAAGGCTGCGAGCGCTTCGAAAGGCGGCGGAGGCGGCGGGGGCGGGTTGTCCGGGTACAGCGCCGGCAGCGCCGCCGCGCCCGGCTTCGCGTCGAACAGCGACGGCGGCGGGCTCGCGGGAGGCGGGCGCAGAACCGACGGCTGCGGTGAGTGATCGATCGGCGCCGGCTTCCGCAGGGTCGTCCCGTGCTTGCTGCTGAGGAACACGTACACGATGCTGTCCACCAGCGCCGCGAGGCCCTGGTTCGGGTGCAGGTGCGGGAACGCAGTGGCCGCAAGTATCGACAGGGCTTCGATAAACTCGCAGAACCCGAGCTTGTGGGTTTTGTGCCTGCTCGCCACTTGGCGAAAAGCAACGTCGGCATCATTAATCGAAAGCATCGTGTGCCGGTCAACCAGGACCAGCTGCCTTACCATCCGCGCGAAACGCGTGCTGTCAATGCGCTCACCTTGACTCGAGCGGGTGCCGAATGTGACATACTCCGAAAAGACCTCTCGCAGGTCCCCATCTTCATCCTTCGCCGCCATGCGCCGCTTTCCCTTGTGGGGTTTTAAGCCCCGGCGGGTAGGAAGGAAAAGCTGAGTCTCGCTCTCTCTCTCTCTTTCTTGTTGGGGGGAGGGTTGTTATTTCTCGTGTCTGGTGTCTTGCGACCTTTTCTGTTGTTTGTCTTTCTTTTCAAACTACTGGCCCCCCATCATCTGGGAGGGGAAGGGCGGTGGAGTGGGGGCGCCTGCGTGTTTTTAGACTTACTTGAGATTCCGGGGGTTTAGGGTCTTCATGTGACCGTTGACAAATGGGTTCTCGTAGAGCAAGAAAGGGCAATATGGTTATGGGTTGTGCATTTTTTTTTGTGCACGCTTTCGTTTTGGGTTATGGCTAGCCATGTCCGGGACTGTTTGTGACCGACACCGAGTACATTCCTTCGTGGAGCGTAGCCTTGGGCCCCCCCTTTTTATCTGTTTCCGACGATCTCGTATGGGCGTGCAGCTTGGTGTCTTTCGACAACGTTTGTTTGTTTGGGACGATCACGAGGTACCAGGGAAAGCCTGCTACACAGGAGCCAAGCTTCACGTGCTCGGCGGTACGGCAGAGCCACGGGCCTATGGGTCAGGTGGCTACCGATTTCCCAAACTAAAGCAATCAAGGCGTGGCGCACCTTGGGGCTTGGCGCTCGCGCTGAACACAAGCTCGTCGAGACGGTCAACCGCAGGGCAGAGCGGACGGGGTTGTGGCACTGTGCTGCCTCCGACTCAAGTTTTGCAAGCTGTGGTTGACCGTAATAGGCCATTCCTGGACCAGGAACGGCCTATTTCCTTATCCTTCGGGACGATCAGCGTAGCTTTTTTTCTTTCACGGTAGAAGTTCGCTCGAGAACCCGGGATGTTAAAAACTCCGGGCGACCCTCTGTTAAAACGCTGCTTGCCTTCGCTAGCTTGGAACCTGCCTTCGCCGGCCTCCATTAAGTCGGAACCTGCCTTCGGTTGCGCCGCTAACTCAGATTATGCCACCGCTTGCCAGCTAACCCAAGAATTCCCTCTGCTTGCCGCTGGCTCAGAATATGCCTGCTCAGAATATGCCTCCGCTAACTCAACAATTCCCTGTGCTTGCCTCCGCTGACTCAGAATGCACCGCTTGTCTTCGCTAACTCAAGAACTCCCTCTGCTTGCTCCGCTGGCTCAGAATAGAAAAGCGTTGAAAGAAAGGGTTGGTAGAGCGGTGGGAACGGCTAATGTGGCTTGACGCGAATAGCCAGTGACGTCGTGTGACGTACCTGCGGTGCAACAAGGGAGAGGAAAGTAAGGTGGGCAATGGTTGGAGGGTCAGTGCGACTTGTGTTGGTCAAACTGACCCGCGTAGGATAGAAGTAGACTAGAACGTTGTCCTGGCTGCATAAAGTGTACAGAGCTGGAACTTGGTGCTTGGCTCTATTTACGAAGAGTGGTACGTCGCCGCTGGGTGAGGCACTGCGGAGGCCTTTCTCCAGTGGAAGTCCATCCAGTTGTGTGCCTCGTAGATTGTCTCCTCGACACTCGTGTGCTCGATGTTCTCCGACCGCAGGTTCTTGAAGTGGAACACTCTGCTGTCAGTCGTGTACACATCGAGTCGCTTCGGCGTCGTCTCTGTGATGTGCAGGCTGGCAATCAACTTGTACGGAGCAGACTCCTTCAAGCTCAGCTTCTTGTCTTTGTTGCCATCAGCGAAGTGAACACCACAGTTCGTGATTGCCAGCTTCCCAAGGTGCTCGTGTGCCTTGCCGTCGACGTACAAGCATTGGTACACCTCGATCACAGTCTCGGTCTTGTGCAGCTCAGGGAAGCATTGCATGAACCACTTCTGTTCTGCGTCGCTTGCCTTCTTGTGGAACCTGTCTGTCATCGAGTGCTGCGTGTTGGACAGTGCGGCGGCTGTCTTGGCTCCCGCGAGGTGAGCCGCGCTCTTTGCCTTGTCCATCATTCCCTTCTTGTGTTCTTTGTTCTCTTGGTGCGCTGCCTGCGCGTACTCGACGCGTTGCTGTGCCTTCGTCGCCTCGTGGTGTTGTTCCACCTTGCGCTGTTCTTCCGGCGTTGCTTTGTTCACAACTTGTGTCGGCATCGGCGCGCCACCAGTGTACTTTGCAGGCCCGCACGTCGTGGGCTGGAAAGTGGCTCTCTCGGACGTGTTCGGCATGGTTATTCGGTTTTAGCGTGGGGCGAGGGTGTGAACCTGACGATTACAATATTTAAACGTATGCGAGCTAGCACACGCTGCATGAGAGCGAACACTAATGCATCAGAGAAGATGTGGGATGCAAGAGGGTACACCTGGTTAGATGATTCCACAGTTTTGCGGGAAATATGCATGGCCCTCTTCCGAGAAGCATGGACAGTCTCTGGGAAGGCTTCTTCCGGAGAAGCCACATGGGCAGTCTCTGGGACAGGGCGCATGGCCCTCTTCCGGAGGAGTCACGGAGACACCCGCTGGAAAGGGCGCACGGCCCTCTTCCGAGAAGCCACATGGACAGTCTCTGGGAAGGCTTCTTCCGGAGAAGCCACATGGACAGTCTCCGGGAAGAGCGCACGGCCCTCTTCCGGAGGAGTCACGGAGACAGTTTCTGGGAAGGGCGCACGGCCCTCTTCCGAGAAGCCACGTGGGCAGTCTCTGGGACAGGACGCATGGCCCTCTTCCGGAGGAGTCACGGAGACACCCGCTTGAAAGGGCGCACGGCCCTCTTCCGGAGAAGCCATGGGCAGTCTGGGACAGGGCATGGCCCTCTTCCGGAGGAGTCACGGAGACAGCCTCTGCGAAGGGTGCACGGCCCTCTTCCGGAGAAGCCACATGGGCGGTCTCTGGGACGGGCATGGCCCTCTTCCGGAGGAGTCACGGAGACGCTGGGAAGGGTGCACGGCCCTCTTCCGGAGAAGCCACATGGACAGTCTCTGGGACGGGCATGGCCCTCTTCCGGAGGAGTCACGGAGACAGCCTCTGCGAAGGGTGCACGGCCCTCTTCCGGAGAAGCCACATGGGCAGTCTCTGGGAAGGGCGCACGGCCCTCTTCCGGAGAAGCCAACTGGGCAGTCTCTGGGACGGGCATGGCCCTCTTCCGGAGGAGTCACGGAGACAGCCGCTGGGAAGGGTGCACGGCCCTCTTCCGGAGAAGTCACATGGGCAGTCTCTGGGAAGAGCCCACGGCCCTCTTCCGGAGAAGCCATGGGCAGTCGGGGACAGGGCATGGCCCTCTTCCGGAGGAGTCACGGAGACAGCCTCTGCGAAGGGTGCACGGCCCTCTTCCGGAGAAGCCACATGGACAATCTCTGAGACAGGCATGGCCCTCTTCCGGAGGAGTCACGGAGACAGCCTCTGCGAAGGGTGCACGGCCCTCTTCCGGAGAAGCCACATGGGCAGTCTCTGGGAAGAGCGCACGGCCCTCTTCCGGAGAAGTCACATGGGCAGTCTCTGGGAAGAGCGCACGGCCCTCTTCCGGAGAAGTCACATGGGCAGTCTCTGGGAAGAGCGCACGGCCCTCTTCCGGAGAAGTCACATGGGCAGTCTCTGGGAAGAGCGCACGGCCCTCTTCCGGAGAAGCCATGGGCAGTCTGGGACAGGGCATGGCCCTCTTCCGGAGGAGTCACGGAGACAGCCTCTGCGAAGGGTGCACGGCCCTCTTCCGGAGAAGCCACATGGGCAGTCTCTGGGACAGGCATGGCCCTCTTCCGGAGGAGTCACGGAGACAGCCGCTGGGAAGGGTGCACGGCCCTCTTCCGGAGAAGCCACATGGACAATCTCTGGGACAGGCATGGCCCTCTTCCGGAGAAGCCACATGGGCAGTCTCTGGGAAGAGCGCACGGCCCTCTTCCGGAGAAGTCACATGGGCAGTCTCTGGGAAGAGCGCACGGCCCTCTTCCGGAGAAGTCACATGGGCAGTCTCTGGGAAGAGCGCACGGCCCTCTTCCGGAGAAGTCACATGGGCAGTCTCTGGGAAGAGCGCACGGCCCTCTTCCGGAGAAGCCATGGGCAGTCTGGGAGGGCATGGCCCTCTTCCGGAGGAGTCACGGAGACAGCCTCTGCGAAGGGCGCACGGCCCCTTCTGGAGAAGCCACATGGGCAGTCTCTGGGACGGGCATGGCCCTCTTCCGGAGGAGTCACGGAGACAGCCGCTGGGAAGGGTGCACGGCCCTCTTCACAAGGACAGTCTCTGGGAAGGGCGCACGGCCCTCTTCCGCCTTTCGGTTCAAGTCAGTTTCGGGAAGCGACAGTCACGAGATACCAAACAAAATCGAAGGAAAGTGCTTGATGGATCTCGCTCCTGCCGGCGCTTGCGCGAAATCAGCTGAATTAAACGCCCGTCTCGTATTTCCTCGACGGCTTACTCCTTGCCGGCACGAGCCGCCTTCAGCATCTTCCAGTCATGCCGCAAACTTAGCCCGACTCCGGAGAAAGCAGATGCAAACGAGAAAGGTAAGACGTTCTTCATTTTTTCCCCTCCGAACTAGCACGCTGGTGCTCGCCTGACTTTTGGGTGTGAGCGATTCAGATACGATCACCAATTCCGCGGTACTTTGAAAGGAGTGCTCAAACAATCGCGAGATCGTTCGAAAACGTCCACAGAAAATCTTCTCGGCGATCTAAATGACTGGGGCCCGTAGATTCGTGCAATGAAATCGAAAATACCGCGGGAATAGGTGACGTACCTACTTGCGCTCTTTTCTACTCTATGGATGACCGGCTCGGTCGGTTTCTTTCTTAGTTACAGCCAGTGTGCGCGCTATCTGCCGGCTTGCCGGCCGATTCATTTCACAGCGGTTTCCCCCCCCCCCCCCCCCCTGGGGGTTCAATAATAATAAAGGGGGGGTCGAATAATAAGCATTTATTCGGCAAGATAACTTCCGTTTATTTTGTCGAGGTGTCGGTTTTAGTCCCGAGGGAGGGCCGAGGGGGGGTTTGCAACCCCGAGCCACGAGCCCGAAAAGCGGGTGTGACATCCACTTTGTGAACTTCGGCTTCAGCTTCTGAGGAGGCTGGACTCCACCGTGTAGCCTTTTTGTTCTTCTATTTGAGGGGGGAGGGGGAAGGGAGGGCGTTATTCTTTGCACGGGTTACTCATTCCGGGTGCTGCTCATGTGTGCACCTTCCTTAACCAACAGTAAATCTGTTGCATTAGTGTGACTATCAGGCCAACCAATACAGTCGGGGGGTTTTCTTAAGGAAGTGGAAAAAGCCGTTACTTCTGCTTGTGCGTCCTTTTACAAAGCGAGCCGATGCTTATCGTCACCCTTCTGATACGAATGCTTGCTCTTGCCATGCCAGACGTCAGCGCCCGGCACTGTGCAATGCGTGTGTCGCAATCGTTCGGTGGTGTTGACAAGGGATTTCACCGGACACTTGAGCTGCAGTAGGTCCCCACTGCCTCGGAAAGGTGGGGTTTCTCGCGTTCGGTATATTTTTGAGGAGGCATCGGCAGGCTGATGGGACCCCGCACCAACGCTTTGAGAACTTTGAAACTGGCAACCTCCTCGAGTATTGCCCACAAAGCAAGTGCTCGACTTGCTCGTTGAACACAGCGGCTGATCGTTTTTATGGTAAGCTGGAATCAGGACGCAAGTACGTTGAAGTATGGCTAAAGATAAAGTTAAGCAGTGTGAACTTGAAATGCAGGTACCACAGGGGTAAGCTTGCATTTGTCATAGGCTAGGGTTATTTGAATACGTCGTCCGAGGACGATCTCAAAGCGGACGAGGACGGTGATAATAGGCTGGTGATATCCAGCTCCATTCTTCGTTTGTTGCGCTTTCGCGCCGGCTGTCCTGCCGAAGCAGTCGCTCGAAGGGGCGATCCTGACATGGATGAGGATGAAGTCGAGGTGGCAGGGCTGGTGATATCCAGCTCCATTCTCGAAATGTTGCGCTTTCGCGCCGCGTGCTTTTTTCCGGGTTTTCCCGCCGGGTCATTCGGTGGTGTCGGGAGTCGGGCTCTTTTCTGCCCCTTTCTTGGTGGTGTCGCTCGGGCCGGCTCGGTCGGAGCGTGCTTTTTCGCCATCTTGGCCGCCTTTGGGGACGCTTGACGCGTCCTCTTCATGCGCGGTGGTGTCGTCGGCTTCTGTCGGCCCTTCTTCCGCGGCGTTGTTGGCTTCGGCTTAGCGGGGGCTGGCTTCGGGGGCGCTGGCACGTGGTGGCCCTTTTTGCAGCAGGCTGACGGCCGCCGTTCCGCTAGCGTCGGTAAGCCGCGGCAGTCGTCACACGGACCGCGGGCGTGTTCGCGGCAGTCATGGTGGCCGGCCTTGCAGCACGCTGTTGGCGTGTTGCACTCCACGCATCTCGTCATGCGGTGCCGGTCGCAGACGGCCGGAGGTAAGCCGTCGTTGTCGGCGTGGTGGTGTCGGCAACATGCCTCCACCGTAGGGCCGTGGTGGTGTCCGAGTGCGCGACAGACTGCGCACTTCCCTTTGTGATGGGTAGCGCACTTGGGGGCATTCTTCGTCGCCTCCGGCACTGCGTGTGGGAGGTGCAGGGGATCCGGGTTGGCCAGTGGCGCTCTGGGGATTACCCATCGCCGCGCTCTGTCCGTCCGCTCGGGCGGGTACGCCGGCGCTGTGCCGTAGCCGGTTTTCACCTGCTGCATGATGGTCGGCCCGGTTTCGGGCATGCGGTGGCGGGGCCGGGGCTGGAAGCCGGGTACGCTGCTCAGGCCTATGAACGACAAGGCTGTAGTTTTCGACTTGAAGTCGCCAGGGAGGCACTTGCCGAGTTGTTGTTGCACGGCCAGCTTGTTGATTGCGCTCAACATGCAGCGCATCCCGTTGGCCTTCTCCCGATGCGTCTTGGCCGCCTTGCTAGGTGCCTTGATGTCGAGGCCCGAGAACAGCTCGAAGTCGATAGCTGCCTCTACCGCTGCCATGTCGCCATCCGATGACCATTCGAGGCCCGAGAGCCAGTCGATCGCTGCCAGGAATGTCCCTTCGTCCCAGTAGCGTAGCCACGCCCAGGCCGGGGCGATGCGCCGGAACGGGAACTCGCGTTTCGCCGTTGGCATCTGCGCGCAGCGCTCCCAGGGGGTCGCCGCCTTACGTTCTAGCCATCTAACGCTGATCCGGCGCGCCCGCTCCGCCAGGATCTCTGCCATCAGCGCTTGTACCGGCCCGGCAAATTCCCGTGTCGCCGGCGTCACGATTCCGTGCTCCCGCAGGCAGCTCGGCCAGAGCCTCCTGTCGGACTGTGCGATCCCCGCGTACTCGGGCTTCGTGCGTATGTTCTCGAAGGCCGTGCAATCCCAGTAGACGTGGTGCTCGTCTTCCAATGCTCCCGAGCCACACAACGTACAGGCGGGGCTTCCGCCTTGGCGAAATCTCGACGTGTATTCGGCGGTGTTCACGCCACCTGCGAGGGCAACCCTGATCAGCAGCGCGTTCTGGGGCGGACAGTGGCGCGTTGTCCATAGAGCGTTGGTGGACTCGATCGCGATGTTGGTGATGCCGGAGAAGCTTGGCCGTCGTGTTTCCAACCGCTTCCACAGTCGGTTCCGCAGGTTGTCGCGGATGATGTGATTTCGCGAGGAGGCGGACATTGCCAGGGGTCGGAGTGCAGCTCCGTCCAGGTTGACGGACGACGGCGGGCCGCCGTTCCACGTGTGGCCGCAGGGTTGCAGGCCGTGCCTTACCGCGGTTCCCACCGGGCCAAGGGCTGCGGTCACTCGTTCGCCGTATAGGCGCCGGACTTCCGTCATCAGCGGCATCAGGTGCGGCAGTCTCCCACAGGCGCTGTAGAAATCCGCGGTTATTCGGTACGCCGTCGCCGTCGCAGGGTGCGTCAAGTGGGCTTTTTCGAGGACTCCCAAGACTACTTCCGAGGAGCGCTTCGGATTCTTCGGCCCCCAGATCGCTCTCGTTAACGCTGTCGCCAGCTTCTCCACGGCTTCAGTCGTAGGGGGCGCGAACGATATTCTCGCGAGAGCGGCGGGCAGGATGGCTGATTGAACGATGAGGGTTTTCTGCTGCCTCGGAATTGGGACGTGCCGTAGGTTCCGAGCTGTGGTTGCTGCTGCTTCAAACCGGGAAGAGTCAAAGTGGTCGCGGCCGCTGCGTGAGGTGCTCACCTTAGCCCCCAGGCACTTCAGCGATTCCTTCTGTGCGAACTGCTCGCCCGTGCTGCTGCGGAAGATCTTCGTCCTACGGCCCAGCCCCGTCGCGAACGTTACCGTCTTCTCCATGTTCAGCGACATGCCGGTCAGCGCGCAGAACTCATCGACTAAGTCCGCGCCCCGTTGCAGATCTGCCTCGGAGTGCTTCGCCAACAAATTCGCATCGTCTGCGTACGACTGCGTCGACACGCCTGGTGCCTCGACTTTTACCGCCTTCATCAACACTGACAGCAGCGCGTTGATCAGGATGACCGAGATAGGGCACCCTTGCAGAATGCCGTTCGTCACCTGAAACTCCTTTCCGACCCCGAGGGGGAGCTTGAACCGCCTGACGAGGGTGTCGTAGATGGACTTCAGCGGTTTCAGAATCCGGGAGTGGAGCCCGAGGTCCTGCATGAGGCGGAGTGCGATTTCCCGCGGGACGCGGTCAAAGCACTTCGAGAAATCCAGAGATAGCCCGCACAGTGGCTCGCCGCTCAGCAAGGCGCGTTCGATCTCGAGCGTCATTGTAAACAACGGGTCCTCTCCCCGGTGGCCAGGTCGGAAACCGTGTTGACCCTCCTCGACCCAACTCTCCTGCCACACCGCAACATCCTTCAGACGCCGGCAGGCCCAGAGGCGGTACACGCAGGATGTCACCGTTATCGGTCGCATGTTGAGCGGTTGCCCGTCGTCGCCCTTCGGAATCATACTCACGAGAGCTGTTCGCATTGCCTGCGGCCAGATCCCCGTTCTCTCGACCAGGTTCAACAGCGTGGCCAGGGATTCAAGGTACAGGTCGGGGAGTGCCTTCAGCTCAGCCATCCTCCAGCCGTCGATCCCGCAAGCACCCTTGACGCCTTTCTTCGTTAGCAGCGCGCGTAGCTCTGTCCCCGTGATCTCGCCTACTTCCTGAGGGTGTCCATCGATGTAGCGCTGGTACCGGCCAGCAAAAGGTGTGTAGGGCGGCTCGGGACCGTCCTTGTAGGCGCGGAAGACCGGATCCCATGCGTCCTGAAGCACTGCGTCCATTTCCTCTGCGTTTGCCGTGGTCCGCTCACCTTCCAGCGTGGTCGCTTCCTGCCTGTGTTGCCGTCGGCACCACGCTACGACACTCCGCCTGTTTTCGTCCGCTCGCTTTGTCGCTCCGGTGAAGTATTTTGCACGTCGAGCCTCCATGCTGGCCTTTCCGATCGCTCCGTTCCTCTCCCGGACTGCCTGCAACAGACTGCTGCACTCCTGGAGACTGGGCAATTCGTCCCATGCCGTCATCGGCTTTCCGCGTAGTGCTGCGCACTCACTCGCGAGCTTCCTACAGTTCTTCCAGCAGTTCTGCATCTGACTCGGCGTCGACTGTGGTCCCCCTCGGTTCGTAAGGTGCCGGTGTAGCTGCTCTAGGCGATGGATGGTGTTGCGCAGACGGAGTTGAACACCCGAGGCTGCTCCTGTGCCGTCACTGGAACTTCTCGCTGTCGCCCTCGCACGCGTTGGTGCCAGCAGACGACCTCGTCCTGTGAAACGCCGACGTTCTGACGTCTGAACTTGGCTCAAGTCCAGCAGGTGCCTTTCCGCCGTTGCAGACCATTCTCGCCACGCCTCGTCGACGTCGCTGTTCCCCACTGCCTGGGCAAACCTCGACTGCTCTAGGAGTTGACGTGCCCGCGCTGAGTCTTCTTCCACCGTGGCCAATTGCTGTTGGAGCGGTCTGACCTGAATCGGCCGCGGCAACCGGTACCGCCAAACCGTCTGGTCGAACGCCTCGAGATCGAAAGTGGCAGTCACGAGTCGGTGTCCAGGTACGTCCACGATCGTCGTAGTGCAGCTCGAGAACGCTTGCGTCGCGACCCGATTCATCATCAGGCGGTCGATGCGCGTGCCCGGGGTGCTACAGGTGGCGAAGGTGGCGTCCGGGGCCTGCCCTGTGCTGACTTCTTGTAGTCGCGCTGCGTCGGACCACCCGTTCCGCAGAGCCTTCCGGAGTGTCGGGGATCTCGCCTCGTCGGTGTTAAGATCCCCGGCGACTATGATTGGAACGTCGCCGAGGCTGTCCGCTGCGGCGAAGAGGACCCCCTCCAACAATGCTTCCCTGTCGTCGAGGGCCCGCCACAGGCGATGCTCCCAAAATCCAAACCTGAAACGGTACCATACCCAGTTTCACTGGAGTGCCCGTTCCCGGCGAGCTACGAGGGAACGAAGCTGTAAGAGGGCCAACGCTACTCTTTCTATAACGTACATATAAAAGGTGTCACGGGATAAACCGGCAGCCGCTGCTTAACGGTAGCCGCTGCTTAACGTCAAAGGAAGCACACCAAGAGAGCACAGAAAGAAACGACAAGAGGAGAAGAGAACCAGACGGAGAGAAAACACGTCAGAAAACCGGGCCCGACCGCAATGGAGGAGATACAGCAGTATCTCGCAAAGGCACAGCTCCTCGCGGAGACAGCCGAAGACGAAGCGCAGTACTGCACTGTGTTTGGGATTGTCAAGATCCTACTGATCCTGTCAGAAAGGATGGGACGAAAACATCCCACGGTAAGGGCAGAGAAGGCGCCGAAGAAGGAAGCGAAAGCGGAAGTGAAGGCCGAACCGCGAAAGACGCAGGCCAACTGGAAGGCGGACGCACCGGCAGTGCGGCGAGAAGGCGCGTGGACGACGGTGCCGCCGAAAGGAGGCCCGAAGAGCGCAGAGGCGAAGCCGAAGCAGGAGATGAAGAGCGGCTGGCTGAAGGTCGCGACCGCCGGGAAGGAAGCGCGGCGAACGACGACTGCAGATTGTGGTAAGAAGCCCGATGGCGAGAAGAAGCCCGTTAGCAGAGGAAAACCTGCTCTCAGAGCGAAGGATTGGGAGCTACCGCTGATCGATGCGAAGCTGCTCCTCGACGAATCCGAGAAGAAGGCGAAGCCAGAAGGCGTAATCGAAGCAACGATGGGCGAAGGGAGGCGCGTGCTCCAGTACGCCGACGAGCTGACGCAACTGGAGACGGAAGGGGTACGTTTGGTGATCGTCACCCCGCGATCCATAGCCGAAGACTCGACGCGCGAGCTAGTGTTCCGGGAAGACGGGTCAGTGGAGTACGCGCACGTGACACTGCGCGGAGCCAAAACGGCGAAGCCATCTGGAGGACAGGTGACGCTGGATGGGGACGCCTCGGCAACACGCGTGCTCGTGTTCACGGCACTCCATCGCGAACTGACAGACGAGAAGGTCGAGATTCTGCGGAGTGAGACGAAGGGGGCCGGGGCCACCGACACGCTGTGCGCGAGATCGGCAAAGGGGGCAGCCGTCACCATCGAGAGGCGACACCGTTGGCGCCACGCTAGGATGTCCGATCGTAGCACGTGCATGGTCCGGGTGCCGCAAGCACACGCAGCCAGCCTCCTCGGGGCAAGCGGACACGAAGGGCTGTTCTGGTCGGCTCCGAGGTTCGTAGAAGGTGGGGAGTCCCACAAAGTTCAATGGCTTGCAGAGGACGCGACCTTGGAAGAGGCCCTGGCTCTTACAGCCTTACCGGGGACACACGGTCTGGTGCCGGCGAGAGCACGATTGGGTGTACGTTACAGCGCGGAAGGGGAGCAGCTCGAGGCGTTGCGAGAGGCGGCAGGCATGCTGCTCGCTCCGGAGCTGCCGGACGAAGGAGTTGCGTACTTTGTCACGGGCGGCCGGAACGAGCACGCCGAAGACATCGTGCAGGCGCTCGTGCGCGCGGGCTGGGTCGGCAGGACGCGGAAGACGTTCTCGAAGAAAGGGAGGACGCGGATGGTCGTGACGGCGCAAAGCCCGCCCCCAGCGGAGGTGCTCAGGCGCGCCGGACGGGACCCACTGCACATCCGCGAGCTCGCCCACGGTGACGAGAGAAGGGCGGAAGCCAAAATCTGGCACGGGAAGGTCCCCAGAGTAACCGTACCTGGAGAACCACAGGCCGACGAAGCGGTAAAAGAAGAGCACTGCCACGAATGGCAGGAAGCAGCGCGCAACAAGAGCGAAACTGTATGCTCGGTATGCGACACCACCCGCCAGAAGGGAACGATGATGAGGGCGTGCGCATGCGAGTCGAAGATCTGCGCCCCTTGCTTCGCGGCGAGGAAGAAGGCGAAGCAGGACGAGGCGGTCTGACTACGACGCCACCACGGTGAGACGACGAAGGCGGCACCGGCAGAGGCCTCCTCCCATCAACCCGAACGCGCCCTGTCGGCGAGCCTCGTACGACCACGACAATCGATGCCCTGGGCCTATTGCCGTACTCGGCAGGTCCGCCAGTTCTCCCGACCGACAACGCGCACGACGAGCCGACACAGACGATCCGGAGGACGATACCACCGCCGACCCACGCCCTTCTGTCGAAGCCCGCCGGAGCAGGTCAGACGGACGAAGTTATCAGTTGCGGAGGCACGCCGAAAGCACCTGCTGCTAGGAGGGGACATCGAAGAGAATCCCGGCCCCCGATGCTGGAGCGTCGCCACACTCAACGTGTCCTCGCTCTTGCGGTACATCCCGGCAGTGAAAGGGGTGTGTACCGACGTCCTCTGCTGTCAGGAGGTGACACTCCTAGAGACGAGAAGGCCGGAAGCGGAGATGCATCTCGAAGACTGGAAGTGTCACTGGGGGAGTGAACCGATGGGGAGGAGCTGTCGATCGTCCGGAGTCAGGTCCGAGACGAGCGCGAGGAACGGGGGAGTTTGCACCTTGGTCCAGAAGCCCGTGCCGGCGTTCTCTCCCACGGCGCTGCACCAGATGATTGGCAGTGCGTACACTGATGCCCGCTTTCTGCACACGGCGGTCGCCACGGGAACGGGCAGCACGTTCGTGCACGTGATCAACCTGTACTGCCCGCTCTGAGACCTATTTCTCCCACGAATGGTGAACCAGCTTTGGTGACCGCTGTTCCGCAGTGGATACATTGATATGTTTCCCGACTTGCGGATCGTGCTCGGTCATTTGAAGGGGCACGGACAGTCGACGAGTGGTCTGGTTGAGATGAAGAAGCTCCTCGTTCGGCCGTGGATGTGGTATGACTGGACGTGGTTGTGGTTGCAGATACAAAGGGCACGGCTTGCGGTGACGAGCTACTTCCTCTGTCCAACATTTCACACGGTGAAGCCAAGCTCCCCAGAAGCTGGAGGAAAGTGTTCTCCAGCTGTAGCTCCAGCTTCTGAGGGTAGACTCCACCGCGCATGCTTGGTAAATAAGTGCGTACCGGTAGCTTTGTTTTTTTCTTGAATTTCTGAAAACGAGAAGAAATGCGTAGTTGTTGGTGGAAAACGAGGAGAAAAAAGGGTTCTAATTGATTTACGAAGGCTAGTTGCGCCGAAGGTTTGTGTCAACTTGTGTGGGAGGCCAGCCAAAGAAATGGTAATCGTGGTAAACTTTCTTTTTGTTCCTTTTACGGCTATTCTCTCCTTTTCTGAAAGAAATGTGAAAACGGGGTTTTGCCTAGAGGAAAAAACTCATTGCTGCGACAAACAAGTCGCCGGCGATTGCGTGGATTGGGAGGCCAGGCCAGTTTTGAATGCCAACCAGAGCGGCTTCTTGCGTCCCCGTATCATCGCCAAGGGCAGGGGGGGTCGTAGATAGGGCGGACTTGTCTTCACAGCGAACTCCAGCCGCAGAGGGTGGACTTTCTAGCGTTTTTTGTCTTGGGCTAAATACCTACTGAAAATCAGTACGTAGGGTCAGGCAAAAGAAACAGAGTGCCAGTGTTGCACGTCTTAGCCTCTGCCTCCTCTCCGGCCTCAACCCACCCGTGTCGCGGTGGTAAGCAACAGCAGGATCTGCCGACCGGAATTCCCGGTACTGCGGTTGATTCCCCAGATGAATCTGCAGAAGTGCTAGTACGTGCTGATAACGTACTGACGTAATGATTCAGCATGTGTACAAAAAGAAACTAAGAAAATAAACGTGCTGAAATCAGTACGTTCAGCATGCTGAACGTAAGGCCTGCCCTCTGCTACACACGCACGCACGAACGTCCTCAGCCGATCTTCTTCGTGAAGACAGCCTCCTTCACCCTGCTGAAGACGAAGAAAATGTCCATTTCGCGATATCACGGTTTGCTCCCCTCTCGCGTGGTTTTTCTTTTTTTTTGGGTAGCGTGCCAGCCTCCGCATACTACACTGCGATCGTGCGGTACGATGAGCTCGTCGTGCTTTTCCGCATGGAGTCGGTCTGTGTTATGTTGCTGGACTACTGTTAGTACCGCCCGAGCGGTCACTTGGATCAGCGTGGGGGCTGGCCCCGGAGCTGGCCGGGGCTGAAGTTCACTGTTGAGGAAAAAGGGGGCAAGGGTGGGTGGGCAAGCGAGGGGTGAAGTTACGATGTTTTCGGGATAGCGACGGGGTTATTTAACCTGTAACGAGTGGTAGGTATTCGTCAGATATATTTATCTTCTAAGATCTGCGATCTTATACGACTAAAAATAATCGGGAAGGTGTGACTGACATTCTTTGATCCTGTTGGTTCGGGCTAGTTGAGAAGTGCTACCTTTTTTACCGGAGTATGACTAGTTGTAGAAGCCAGCTCCACCCCGAATTCTCCTGGTGTCGATTCGAGGTGGTCGTGCTCATCTCGAACATTGCATGTTTGGTAATTTTATTTCCCTTCACTGGGATGGCTGCCGTGACGAACCTAGCTTCTTCGTATCACATGCGGAGAGAGAGAGAGAGAGAGAGAGTGGAGAGAAACGACAGTGAGGGTTTGGAGGAGGACGCGGCGTGCGTCGGGGCCCGTGAGGAAGCACCGGCCACCTTGCTAGATAAAACCTGCCTTGGAAGAGGCACCTTATTACTCGCGGGGGTAGGCACCCCTGCGAAGGCCCTCTTCCGTGTGCCTCCACGCGGAAGGAACACTAGACTTTTCAAAGGCCGCGGAGGTCAGCGGACCGGAGCTACCGGAGAGGGTGTATGTGCGTTGTGTGGTAACCTGATACGTGTGTGTGTGCGATGATGTGGGTTTGAGTGGCAGCCTGATACGTGTGCGCTGGCTGTTACACGAGCTTGATGCTCCGCATGGATGCTTGGTGCCGTGTGCCGTGGGCACCGCCCGCTGCACACGGGGATTCGTTTGCGACAATAAAACCTCGGAGGGAAATAGACTGCGTGTTTATTCCACTCAATGTAGTAGTAGTATGTGTCGTCTGCCGAAGCAGCCGGAGACAGCAGGCGCAGGGGGCAGGTCTTGCTTTACAATTCTCTTCTTCATGGAGACCCGCCCCCGGCAATCCAGACTGTCCAATCACTGTCGAGAAAGGTTTGTGCCCTATACTGATGAGTGTGTCGTCTGCCGAAGCAGCCGGAGACAGCAGGCGCAGGGGGCAGGTCTAGCTTTACAATTCTCTTCTTCATGGAGACCCGCCCCCGGCAATCCAGACTGTCCAATCACTGTCGAGAAAGGTTTGTGCCCTATACTGATGAGGTGGTTGACCAGGCCCCCACGAAGCCTTATACACAACACGGCTACAACACGAGGATGCAGCCCTGCTTACGTGTGCACTCAGCCATCACAGGGCCCCAGATCTCGCTACTTGACCCGACACAGCTGCCACCCAGAAGGCCGCAGCAGTAACCTTCGCAATGAAGGCACGCGCGGCTGAGTGTATGTAGACAAAGTACAACAGCTGCATCAGACGCAGCTTGATCCGAGAGCTCGCTAGGGGTGCTCACCTGTCAGTCTCTCAACTGACTGCTATCCCACTCAATTTTATTTCCCTTCACTGTGTTTGCGACGCAGCGGTCGAAGCGTTCGAATGGTCAGAGAAAAATAGCAAGAGGTAAGTTCTTGGGATTTTGTGTAGGGCGCAAGGCGAGCGCCGGGACCCGTGGATTCACACAGGCCACCTTGCTCCAGGGAGGGGCACGGGCTGCCTAAATTTTCACGAACTGTCCAGTTTCAGATCCGCTTTGGAGAGGACGCGCCATATAACACGCAGCGACGAGGGGTACTCATTTTGCGTGGCGCCCTCTTCCGTGTGCAATCACGCAGATCCGCTTTGGAGAGGACGCGCCATATAACACGCAGCGACGAGGGGTACTCATTTTGCGTGGCGCCCTCTTCCGTGTGCAATCACGCAGATCCGCTTTGGAGAGGACGCGCCATATAACACGCAGCGACGAGGGGTACTCTTTTGCGTGGCGCCCTCTTCCGTGTGCAATCACGCAGATCCGCTTTGGAGAGGACGCGCCATATAACACGCAGAGACGAGGGGTACTCATTTTGCGTGGCGCCCTCTTCCGTGTGCAATCACGCGGAAGGAAACATCAGACATGCCCGAAAAAACGTCAGAACATCCTGGCCGCAAGGGTTTTTTAACGTCTAAGGCTCTCCCGGTCTGGGAGGGTGGGAGGGACTTCAAAAAATGTTTCTGACCTGCGGGTCAAGAAAAAAGACGTCGCAAACCACAGGAAAGGGAAAAAGAGGTGTGTATGGGTGGCTACCTGTTTGTGGCAGGATAATAAAACCTTCCGGAAAAAGTCTTCGTGTTTTTCCTCTCGAAAAAAAAAAAAAAAAAACCGAACTTTGTTTGTTTTGAACGCTTACGCCCGCCACTAAACCCAGATTCACCTGTGTTTCGTGTGGGCTACAGCACATTTACCTCCTTTGATCTTTGCAACTGGCAGCCTCCTCAAGTATTTCCTACAAAGCAGGTGCTTATACAAAAATACTCGAGGGGCTGCCTTGTGCTTACTTCGAAGGAGGCTAGAGGGGGAGAAACAATACAACTACAAAATGGGTCTTTTTTGTTGAACGCTTACGCATCAGGACCCCCAGGGACCACGCAGTGGCTACACCAAATCTGAAGGCGGAGCAAGGTCCTCCGCTCGAGGCGACCAGACGCCCTCTGGCGTGTCGTCCTCTCTGGCTAGCACCCCGCGGGTGTACGGGTCGGCTCTCTGTTTATCAGTCGGTACCCACTCGGCACTGATGACAAGGCCGGCCGCCCGCGCAGCATCAAAAATCCTCGCCAAAAGGACATTTGCTGCAAAGTTCTTCGAGTGCCCCTTGATGAGACACTGGACAGCCGGAAGGTTGTCAACCATGAGTCTCACGCGCGTATTCGTGTGAAACCTTGCGGTCAGGTTTATGCCCCTCAGCACCGCAAACAACTCCTTCAAAAAGATGTGAGTGTGCCTCAACTTCAAGAACGGGCCCTGCGATATCCGCTCAGGTTCGCCCTCCAGGACTGCGGCCCACCATGATGATGAGGCGTCCGTCCAGAGAGTCACTGATGAGGAGACCGACTTCGAACGACTGACCCAGCGGTTGTCTTCGACGAGGGAGGTGAGGTGCTCCACCTCACGCACGGTCGAGGGCGGAACCGTCCTGGAGATGTCCCAGTCAGCTGGCTCCACCAGGGATGAGGCCAGCCTCTGCAGGAAGGACAATGAACACCGGGCGTAGGCCAGCTGGAAATGCGTCGTGTAGGCAAACCAGACCAAAGCCCCAAACACCCGGTAAAACTCGCGGGGTGACGCCCCTCCGCGTTTAACTCTGGCGAGCTCGGCAGAGCCAAGTAACTTCGCCACCCATGCGTCCGCCATTCTGTATCGAGCGGGGCGGCTCGAATGGGAGAGGTCAAAGTGGAGGCCCAGAAGGTCGAACTCCCTGAGCGGTATTCCAAACTGCTCGTCGTTTTCGTTGAGCTCGCAGTTGACGCTCTTGCAGCGCTGCAAAAAAGAGTCAAACCGCGAAGTTGCTTCGCTCAACGAATCCCCAACGACGACGAAGTTGTCGACCCAGGGCAGACCGTCAGACTCCGGCAGGAGTACTCGAGAGGCCCTCTGCGCTATCGCCGGAGCCCAGCTCCAGCCCATGCACATGGCCACGAGTTGAGCCTTCACGAAATGACCCCGCGGTCCGGCCAAGTGCATGCCAAAAAATGGGCGGATTATCGCGTCCAGCCGGAACTGATAGAAATAGCTCCTGGCGTCTGCGAGAAACACCACCGACGAGGCCAGAACGCGGTCGATGACTTCGTGCACGGAAGGAAGCAGCATCGGAGGCGGACGCGCCATGATCGCGTTGAGCTTCCGCCCGTCACATACGAATCGTTGCCCCCCGCTCTTCTTGTCGACTGTGAAGGCAGGGAGGACGACCTTTGACGGGCTCGAAGCGAGCTCCGTCACTCCATACCTAACCAGATCCGGGAGATGACGAAGCATGCGCCTTGACGTCGTCCGCGTGAACCCTCTTTCCGTCAGCGCTTCCTCCGCTCCCGGGAGCAGGGCGGAACGGAAGGACTCCCAAGAGCGAATCACATCCAGCACGCCACGCAGCAAACCCTGGCTGTCCAAAGCTGACAACCTGTCAAGGTTCATGAATGACGCCGAGATGGGCGCGAGGTCCTCTCCTCTTCTGCGTTGCGACGGGGGGGGCGTAGAGTTGTTGACAAGGAGATCGCCTCCGTACGCGACACCAACAAACGGGGTGAACGTAGAGGGCGGTAGCTCCACGTCGGGGATCCTCCCCGGCCCCGGATAAATCGCCGCCAGCGGGTCGGGGACTTTCCTCTTCGGTAGCTTGAACGGGAAGGGGGGTTCGAGGCGGAAGGCTATAGGAGACTCGCTGACGCCTCCGCGGTGTTCCGGACGAGCGGAACCTCCGCTTCCGGAAGGTACCGCATCAGAGCACTCAGCGTCGTGTGACGCGACACGCTCTGAATCACTCGCAGGTCGACCCCGCTTCTCAACAGGTGGAACAGGGCGCCCCGCCGGAGAGAATGGCCGGTGAGGGAGAGGTTGGCGCGCTTCAGCGCGGACACAACCCGCCGAAAAGGGATGTTTGGAAACAGGAGGCGGCCGGGCGGCGTCTGAGACAGCAGCGAGCGAAGCTCCTGGTCCTGAGCTGGTGGAAGAATCACGCCCGTGACCTGACCTAGGCGGAAAGGATCCGACTTCGAGCCCACCCAGTTTACCGCCCAGAAACCGGCACCCTCGGTGATGTGTTCGGCTTTCCTCGTCAGAACGTCGTCCACGCGCGCAGCCCCCTGCCATGCCAAGGCCAACGCAACCCGCACGCTGGGATCCGACTCCAAACGAACAGCATGATGCAGTTCGTCCTTCGTCACCGGGACGGCCTGCTTCGATGGCTTCATCGCGCCCGCCCGCTTCAGAGATCTGACAAAATCCCTGACGAGCTGGCTGTGCGGCGGCCAACGACCAGCCGGCCTTCAAGGCCGTCTTCAGGACCATCATGCGGTGGATGGTGTCCCTCCCCAGCTCTACCAGGGCGTCGGGGTCGGAGGAGTCGTCCATCAGACGCATGATGGACGTTGCGTGGCTGAGCAGGTGTCCTGCGTCGTTGGCGATGCTCGGGACGGCGTCGAGTATATCCGCGAAGAAGCCGCGGATGTGGACGAGCGCGAGAGACCTCTCGATGGGAGAGAGGCTCACCCAGAGCTCGGGGTCGAGTAGCTCTGGTCCGGGAGAGAGAAGCGTGTGGGAGCCCTGGACCGACCCGCCTCCCCCCAGCGAAGACGGGTCCTCCGGAAAATCCGGAAGAGGATGGCTGACGTAGGGCTGGCGGGGCTCGGCGTACGGCTGGTGGCAGGATGCGGGTGGCGGGCAGCGAGAGTCCACTGGCAGAGGGCCGCCCACGACGGCCTGCGGCAGGCTGCGAGGATTGTCCGGCAGCAGGATAGCCCGCGGAAGGCGAGAAACGTCAACGAGGGGCGGAGGCGGCGGGAGCGGTCTCGTGAACGCCGGAAGCTGATGCAGTACTGGACAGGGGCATGCGCCCACCGACGTGGGCGAGACGACGGGACGGGAGCCCGCGGGTGCCGCCTCAGGGGCGGGAGAAGGCCGGACGGGTGGCGAGGTGCGCGTTGGGAGGGCCGCCATCACCAACTCGGTGAGGCGGTCGATCTGACGCTGCAGCCGGCCTATGTCCGACGCGTGGTCGTCCCGGCTGCCACCGGCGGAGTTGCATTCCCTCAGATCGTTGTCATCTGGGCTGAGGGGATCGTCGCTCTCGGCGAAGGAGACGCGTCGCGCGGCTGGGGGAGATGGGTCGAACAATGCAGCGGTGGTCGAGTCGTCAGCGGGAGAAACGGTCGCGGGGAGCGGCATGTGCCCCGGCGTCTGCGGCGGGGGCGTGGCCTTCGGAGACGAGCGGAGCAGGTCCGCGAACTCGTCCGCGGTGGCGGACGGAGCCGACGCGACCGCCAGCCACGCGAGGACCCACTGGGCCACGCCTTCGGGGGGCGCCTCCTCGTCCGTGTACCCCAAAGCGCCCAGAAGGCGCCTCAGCCCCGCCTCCGCGGTCCCCTCGACGTCGCGTGCGACCTTGAGCACCGCCGCGAGTCGGCGGTTGTTTGCGGTGAATGAAAGAAGGGACGGGACATCAGTCCCGACCACCCTCTTCACCCAACTCACCGCGCCCGACCTGTCGAGTTGCTTCGGCATTTTTTGTTGAGCGCTTACGCCCGCCACTAAACCCAGATTCACCTGTGTTTCGTGTGGGCTACAGCACATTTACCTCCTTTGATCTTTGCAACTGGCAGCCTCCTCAAGTATTTCCTACAAAGCAGGTGCTTATACAAAAAAAAAAAAAAAAACGAACGCACCTTGTCTTCAGCCGTCGGCCGAAGGGCGAAGACGACAGCGACGATGAGGCACGCGGCGATGAAGCCGAGTACGCCGACGAGGACAGGTGCCCACATCGGCACCTCGGTGTCTGTCTGCGGCGCCGGAGGGACTGGCGGCGGTTCTAGCACCTCGGAGACAGCCAGCTCGCCGGTGCTGTCAAGGAGGTAGTTGAAGTCCGACGCCGGGTCTTCGACCATCGCCCGCAGCCGCTCGGTGGCCCCCGCCGCGTCTTGGACTTGCAGGAACTGGAAGGACAGCGCGGCGCGCGGGTCCGATTTGGTCGCGTTGCGCGCGGTGAGCACTGCGATCTGTGGATTGTAGTATTGTGTATGCATACGTACACCGGGAGTTCTCGCGGGGTTTGCCTGGTTCTTGCCGGTTTTGCGCCTGGTTTCTCATTGTGCCGAATTCTTGCCGGGGGGAAAATCTTAGTTCAATGTTAGGCAGAGCACTGCCTCTCACGCATGGTTGATGCTAGCATCAAGTCTTCTTCGAGGAAGATGTCGTCTAGGAAAGGGATGTAGTAGTAGTAGTAGTAGTAGTATGTGTCGTCTGCCGAAGCAGCCGGAGACAGCAGGCGCAGGGGGCAGGTCTAGCTTTACAATTCTCTTCTTCATGGAGACCCGCCCCCGGCAATCCCGACTGTCCAATCACTGTCGAGAAAGGTTTGTGCCCTATACTGATAAGGTGGTTGACCAGGCCCCCCCGAAGCCTTATACACAACACGGCTACAACACGAGGATGCAGCCCTGCTTACGTGTGCACTCAGCCATCACAGGGCCTCAGTTCTCGCTACTTGACCTGACACAGCTGCCACCCAGAAGGCCGCAGCAGTAACCTTCGCAATGAAGGCACGCGCGGCTGAGTGTATGTAGGCGATCCATACAACAGCTGCATCAGACGCAGCTTGATCCGAGAGCTCGCTAGGGGAGGTGACGCTGCTCACCTGTCAGTCTCACAACTGACTGCTGCCCCGGAAAGGGATGCAAAATAGAAAATAGAAAGTTGTAAAGAGGGGTGGGGTCGTTGTTATTGGTGCTGGTTTTGAGGGATAAGGGAAAGGTAAGAAATCTTTTTGCGGTGGCCTCCGCCGGTCTGGTAGTTCGTGCTACCTCCGATATTTTACGCTCGTTCTTTTCTCTACTCACTACTGTACGTACTCTTTCACTCTTTTACTCTCTTTGGCTAGCCATTGCCAGAATTGTGCCGAGTTCTCGCCTGGTTTTTGCCTCGTGGGCCGGGTACTTGCCGGTTGGTGCCTGGTTCTCCCGATTCATCGAGGGAATCATGTGTGTGTGAACCGTAAGGCGTTCGAGGAGGGTGGCGCTGCTCATCTGTCAGCCTCGCAGCAGGCTGCTACCCCAACTCCCTTTTTTCGAGACTGGAGGTCCTAACGAACATGCAACGTGAATCGCCTCTATTCGAGCCAAACCGGCTTTTCTTCATGAAGAAAGTGTAACGTTTTTTTGGATAGCGCCGAGCTAGCTTTAAACGTATGCGGGTGGCTAAGTGACCAGGCGTCGGCCTTCAGGCCGGTAGGCCCGGGTTCGAACCCTGCCCATGACACTTTTTCGGTCGAAGATTGTTTTCGAGGTTTACTTAGTAGAAATTACTAATTCTTAGTACCAATTATTGCAATGCATTGTGATTACCAAAGTACCATGTAGTACGCTGCCAACTGCTAATTTCTAGTACCAACAATCATTACAATGCATTGTGATTACCAAAGTACCATGTACGACGCTGTCAACTACTAATTTTTAGTACCCAACAATCATTACAATGCGTTGTGATTACACAAAAAAGGACAGCACCTGTTCGGAGGGTAGGTAGACGAGCGGGGCGAGCAGACGGGGGAAAACAGCGGCAAGGACGGCGGCGGCGGGCTCGAGGCCGGCGGAGGGCTGCGGGCGCACCGAAACGTGGTACACGCTGCTGTCCTTCGGGCACGTGCCGGCGAACGTGGTCGACCGGTCTGCGCTGCCGCCTGTGTTCTGCTGGCAGGACTCGCCGATCGTCTCCGGTTCCTCCACCGCGACGCCACAGACGGCGCAATCTTCGTCGCAGTACGCCCTGTACGATATCGCGTCCTTCCGGCTGCAGAGCGTGACGATGTAGTATCCGGCGCCCGACGGCATCTCGACGCAGCTGCCGACGGAGACAGGGTCTACCCAATCCGCCCTGTTTTGGACGGGGTCGCAGGCGACGGCGTCGACGATGTGCAGGCCGGGCGCCAGGTCGCCCGCTTCCGACGACTCGCACGACTGGATCTCCGCCGACGGCAGCCCGATCGCTGACCAGTCCACGTCTCGGTCCACGAAGGAGCAGACGCCGTATGGCTGGTCGGTCACTGCCTCCGCCCAGAGCTGTGTTTGTGTGTTGGAATCAATCATGGGTAGTGTTTGTGTGTTGGAATCAATCATGGGTAGTGTTTGTGTGTTGGAATCAATCATGGGTAGTGTTTGTGTGTGTGTATACGTTTGTCTGATGCATGTTACGTGTTGCTTGATTGTTTATCTGTTGCGTAGTGCGCCTTGTATGGGTCATGAGTCGTGTACGTACTAAGTTGTTCTTCGCTTACACCACCGTGTGTTGTTTCCTCACTCAGGACTTTGACCTGTTGTGGTTGTGTGTTTTGTCGTGTAGGGGTAGACCCGCATGACCTCACGCCCGTTCAACACGTGGTTCGGTAGTCACAGCACTTGGGATCCCTTCGGTTCTTTTGTCGGGCAGGATCGTCGAGCGTTTCCTTTCAAGCTGGCGCTTATGTAAGAGCACGTCTTCGCACCCGAAGAGAATAAAAGGACTCAAAGTAGTTGGACGCACCCCCCAGCGCGGCGGCGCCGACGCGCACTCAACTGCCAACGCCGCAACTCCGGGCCGACACCCCCGCCCGACGAACGCCGCCCAATGCGCAGCCCCCGGCTGCGTCCGTCCGACGCACGGGGCTGGGGATGGAAAGTGGAAAAACAGTAGAAGTGTCGGGGGCACCCTGGACTTGGTGACTGGTCCTAACACTGTACCGGTACTAACGTAATTCAGTGACCGACTCACTGGGTGATACCAAAATGGGTTCAAAGTTTGGGAATGGGGTTCAGCTTTGGGACCGTAATGGGTTCAAGTTTTGACCATACTACAAGCCGTTCTCCTTCATGTCTGGACCGACGATGCAAACGCGAAGAGACGAGCGAAGGGTCACCCAACGATGGCTCCGGCCGGAAGGCCACAACGACACCCAACTCGCAGGCCGCCTCCGCGGCGGCGCAACAGACGCGTTCCATCTGCTGTGACGTAGACACGGAGTGTGCATAGTGCGTTGCTCAGGGTAGTCGAAGGCCTGACAATCACACTAATGCAACAAATTGACAGCGGCGACGTCGCGAGAACGCACGGAAGGACCCGCGGCACAGCACCAGTCCATTCCCCACGCGGGGGGGGATGGCCGTGGAACCCTCCCCCGGGATGACGAAGGCCGGGGAGCCGGGGGCAGTGAAGTA
Source organism: Diplonema papillatum (assembly GCA_030068145.1). Lineage (NCBI taxonomy): Eukaryota > Euglenozoa > Diplonemea > Diplonemida > Diplonemidae > Diplonema > Diplonema papillatum. The sequence continues at coordinate 430,455 of JAPJBO010000038.1, read as the reverse complement.
ACGAAGCCCGCGAACGGTGGGTGGTGACCCCTCCGAACAGCCTCCCTGGCCCTGGCCCACGCCTGATGCCGCAACCCCTTAACCCGGGCGGCGGCGCTTTGGCATGAGCCAGGAACCTCAAGGGGAGCAGCACGAGAGGCATCATCTACGCTTCAAAGGCCCACACACTAATGCAACAAATTAGGGCAACAACCAGGAACACACTGGTAGGTGAGCCGCGACACCTCCCGAAAGTGAGCCAAGGGCGAAGGACGTATCTGCGGTTGCTGCGGCAGTTGCCCGGTGGTAACCCCACACGCAGAACGCGGGGAAGGGGAACGTGTCTTCCCAACTACATCGTCGCCCCTTCCCGACCGTAGCATCCGAGGAAGGTGCAAACATGGAGGGTGCTACGGTAGCCGTGCACGGGTCTTGGGCGCGTGCCTCGTGCAGGGCGGGTGCTTTGTGATCCGCCGCGAAGTTCTCTCCTGGTGCGATCCGGAGAGACCGGCGTCGAGTTTCGGCTCACAGCCGGTTCCCTCGGGCGGCAACCCTAAGGGAGAGAGACAATCCATCTTAAAAAGGACCACACACTAATGCAACAAATTCCCCTCCCAAACAGCCTCCCTGGCCCTGGCCCACGCCTGATGCCGCAACCCCTTAACCCGGGCGGCGGCGCTTTGGCATGAGCCAGGAGCCTCAAGGGGAGCAGCGCGAGAGGCATCATCCACGCTTCAAAGGCCCACACACGAATGCAACAAATTTTTACGACTCAAAGTAGTTGGAAGCGCTGCGGCAGCATACCACGTACGTGCAAGCTGCGAAGCGGCAACGAGGGGCGGCAAGCTGCGTGGTGCCGCGGAAGGCACGACATACCGCAGGATCCGCGCTCGAGCTGAGGGTTTTTTAGAGTTAAAGTTCGCTTGAAACTCCGGGGGCTTTAGTGTCTCCGTGTGACCGTGGATGAATTCTTAGAGGAGTGAAGGCTCGGAGGAGTGGCTTCGGCAAATGTGAGCAGGCCCGCCCCTTGTTGATAGACTGGTTGGTCCGGTTTGGAGGCGTGAGAGTGCCTACCTTGGTGCCCCATGAGTAGGAAGCCGACATGTATCCCGTAAACGGCACACATGCCGGACCTATCCCATGCAGTGGTTGGTCCGGTTTTGAGGAGAGTGCCTACCTTGGTGCCCCATGAGTAGGAAGCCGACATGTATCCCGTAAACGGCACACATGCCGGACCTATCCCATGCAGTGGTTGGTCCGGTTTGGAGGCGTGAGAGTGCCTACCTTGGTGCCCCATGAGTAGGAAGCCGACATGTATCCCGTAAACGGCACACATGCCGGACCTATCCCTTGCAGTGGTTGGTCCGGTTTTGAGGCGTGAGAGTGCCTACCTTGGTCCCCCATGAGTAGGAAGCCGACATGTATCGAGTGCGCGACTAGGCTCCCACCCAGACTGGTTAATAAGAAAAGTGTCATCAGCCCGGATCCCTCGGACTTGAGTGGGGCCATTTTCACCGCAAGTAAGCACTTTTCGGTAGTAATACGACTAGTCAGAACACTGTTTTTCCTGCATCCACTACGAGATTTCACGAACGGTCGAAAATGAATGTCTCCCTTGGATTTCGCGTGCGGCAATTGAATAAGACACCGCCGTTATAGGGCTGTGGCGAGCTTCACACTTCCTCCAACAGCGTATGATTGTGAAACGAAAAAAGAGACGTGAACAAACTAACCGAGAAAAAGCGACGGAACAGAATCGCGCAACAGACGGCGGGGGGGGCGGACCGGGCAGTGATTGCAGTAAACGGTAAACGCTTCCCGTTTACTAACGTTTAGTTGCAGTAAACGGTAAACGCTTCCCGTTTACTAACGTTTAGTTGCAGTAAACGGTAAACGCTTCCCGTTTACTAACGTTTAGTTGCAGTAAACGGTAAACGCTTCCCGTCAACTAATATGTGGCCGATTCAATACAAACGCAAACGCACGTGACTGAGATCGTGGAATTTCGTACGTGTTTTCGCACGTGTTTTCCGCATGTATTGAACTTGGCACTCACATGTGCGTCAGGTCGTCCGATTTTTAGAAAGGGTGCGAATCACACCATCAATCATGGATGGCCGGCCGATTCAATACAATACAACTCAACACGACAGACAATGCACAACTCAATACAACACAACTCTACAGAACAGACAATGCACAGCTCAATACAACACAACAAAACACACAGCACACCTCGGAGTACGGGCGAAATCCCCCGCAGACGAGTCGTACGTGCAGAAGAACGTCGGCGTCACCTCCCGTACGATCTGCCCCCCGCCGGCGATGCCCGCGGCCAGGACCGACGAAAACAGGGCCGTGTCGACGGCGGCGTCGGCGCCGCGGGTCGCCCACCGGACCCACGTCGCCTTCTCGCAGGGCTTCGCGGCTTCTTCGTCGGCGGAGGGCGCCTTGACGGTGCCACGCGGACACTGTGTGCAGAGGCCGTCCACCAGGTACTGGTCTGCAGGGCATGCCACTGACTCGGGCGGGTCGAGAGGCTCCGACGGTTCTTCGTCGTAAGGAGCGTTGAAGTCAAAGTCCTCTGGCACCAGCGACGACGGCTCTTCCGCCAGCGGCGTTGCGGACAGCAGCCATGCGACAGCTGCCGCCGTGCACAGCATGTCCGGCTTCCCCCCCTCAGCTCACACACCCCCTCCACCTCCCCCTTTCAGATCAGCCAGGATAACCGAAGAAGTAGTAGTTGTAGGGAACGTGTAACTTAGACTTTGGCGGACACTTGCCGGCATAGCGGAGAACTCCCCCCCCGACAGCATCCCCGGTGGCGGACAAATGGCGGCACGGCAAGCCATAAAAATAAGGGCCGACACATGGTGCACTAGTCAAGGACTTTTTCGAGACTGGAGGTCCTATGAACATGCAATGTGAATAGCCTCTATTCGAGCCAACCCGGCTTTTAATGTTGCGAAAGTGTATAGTTTTTGGACTAGATAATAGTGCGGAGCAAGCTTTTTTTACCCTTCCGAAAGGTATGCGGGTGGCAGAGTGACCGGGTGTCGGCCTTCAGGCCGGTAGGCCCGGGTTCGAACCCCGCCCATGACATTTTCCCGGTCGAAGATAGTTTTCGAGGTTTGTTGCGTTTCGGGGTCTAATGTGCCCGAAAGTTGCGTTTTTTGCGGAGTTTCTCAGTATCTCGCGGTATTTGGCTACCCCGGGTGAGTCGGGGGGGGCCTCCCCCCCGGGTACTGTGCCACCAGACCCAAACTTTGCTTCGCCCGAACTTTGTTTCGCCCGAACTTTGTTTCGCCCGAACTTAGCTTCACCCGAACTTTGCTTCACCCGAACTTTGCTTCACGCCGAACTTAGCTTCACCCGAACTTTGCTTCGCCCGAACTTTGCTTCACCAGAACTTTGCTTCACCCGAAATTTGCTTCACCCAGAACTTAGCTTCGCCCGGACTTTGTTTCGCCCGAACTTAGCTTCACCAGAACTTTGCTCACCCGAACTTAGCTTCGCCCGAACTTTGCTGTTCCCCGAACTTTAACTGCTGCCTCCAGTCTCGCCACGCGCCGGCCTTAGCCGAGCGCACGTACTTTGACTTTGACTATAGTGGTTTTACTAGTCAAAATTTTGACTAGTAAAATGACTAGTGCCAGTAGTAAAAATGACTGGTGCACTAGTAAAAATGACTAGTGATTTAAACAAAAACCACCTAACCTGGACCCAAGTCCTGGGTGTTTTGAGAGTTTTCGAGGTGACCACCGGTGCCCAGACACCACAAACCACCTGGGCAACCCCAGTTTTCGCGAGACAGGCCGAGTGGCGAGGGTTTTGGTTGGTTTCTTGGGAAAGTCCCTGAGCTTGTATGGCTTAGCAACATAGTTCAAACGACAGTGCTATCCCTACGGTGAGGTCAGAGACATGTCGTGACAGGTCTCAGACACTGGTCATAATGCGGGCTATCGACCACATTCAAACTCTGGTCCGTAGATTCGGCTTGTCGCTCATGGCGCTCCTATCGCCTTGGCATCGCACCGGACACAGTGCATTTACAGTAGTGGGTTCCCTAAAACCCACGAAGAAATGAGAGATGGTCGGCAGGTCTTCTTGCCGAGCTTCCCAACATGAATGTGCAACAGGTGCTGGCTTTGTCCGCCTGTGAACTGTTTGCATGCAAGGCTTTGTGTTGCGCACATTCCACAAATAGTGCCCCGTTGCTCACTGCTATGTGCTCCGCTTTCCAGTGTTGGAGGGACTCTATTATTGCGTGCTTGGAGACTTCCTCTTTCACGCCGCCGCGGAAAACCAGTCTTGTAGCCTGTGGCGCGTGCGTTGTGCGCCAGTCAACACGTCGTGGTGCTTTGGCCGGGCATGTCGAATGCCCGGAAGTCACGTTTCTTTGTCTTTTCGGGACGTGCAGACGACCATTGAGCCCACCAATCAACTGCTCAAAGCTTTCGTCGGGTGGGACACCAGCAGGTTCTGGTTTCTACTCGTCGGGTCTACCACACAGTAACGACAAACGGGCTTCAGCTCGCGAATCCTTGTTTGGAGACACCAGTCAGGTGGGGAGTTCGGCTGGGGCGGCACATCTGCTACACATTAACGCAGGTGTCCTAAGGCAAGCTCAGCGGGAACAGAAATCTCGCGTAGAGCATACGGGTAAAAGCTTGCTCGATACACGATCTTCAGTACCGATCCTCGGTTGTGAAAGCATGGCTAACGATCCTTTGGTCTCGCTTCATGTAAGGTGAAACGCGTAACCGGTGTACTATTTGTGGAAGCAGCTTCTTTCGCATCTTCGGTTGTTCACAACGACAATAAAAATCACCGCCTCGGGCTAGCTTGAATTCACAACGCACTGTCTATCGGGCATTGGGAGCTACTAGTAGTAAGTGCGAAAGAGCATGAGGCAGGCAAGCTGTATAACACTTCCGTAACTGATTCCTGCAGAACTGAATGACGCTCGTGCAGACAACTGACCCCCAGCTTTCGTCTATCGCACAGTAAGGAATCGCGTTGGGAACCGCGTTCGGAAAAAAATTGGACCGGAATTTCTTTGGACCGGATTTTTTTTTTTTTTTTGGACTTTTTAGAGATAAAGTTTAGGGCTTTTGGAGGTTCTGAAAGTTTTGGACTTTTCCCTGGGGGTATTTTGAATACCGACCCAAGCAGCTTTTGCACTCGTTTCATGTTTCCGTTACACAAATGATGGGACCGGCAGAATGTGCGAACATTCCAAAGCTTCCCGAATTCCGGGCCGAAACGCGTCCAAATTGGTTCAGGTTACCTTTAGTTTCTGTTTGTCCTAAAACTCGTGGTTGCACGATCATGACTAAGGGCGTAGCCTGGGTCGCGTAGACAAGCAGCTCGGGTGAGCATGGCGGGGGCGACTCATGAGATTGCCCGCGTCGCCGACCACGTGCCGGAACACGACGTCCGGACCGGCTATACTTGATCAACTCCTTGAATGCCAGCAGCCCGCTGTCGTCGGCATCCACCGCGTCAAAAACGCGCGGTACCATGCAGGGTCAAAACCTTGTGTCTTTTTGGAAATTATCAGGGTTTTTTCTGGGGTGGGCTGGAGTGGGGATTTTCCCCACTCCACATTCTTGGCGAAAATCTGAGTGGGCTGGAGTGGGTTTTTTTTTTTCTGTTCATTGCAGCATCGCCAGAAAAGCTGCGACCCCACATCGCAACGCAATCGCTCCAGAAGTGCGAAAAAAGGGGCAGAAAAAAGAAGAGAAAGGAAGAAAGAAAAAAAGACGAGACAGGCAGGAAATGCAGCACGTGTTGACAACCAGCGACGAGACCCACCTGAGAGAGTACAGAACGAGCCCCTGTGCGGCGCCGACGAAAACGAGATGACACTGGAGGAGGTTCTCAACGGCTTCGTAATAGGTACCAGGAACCGGGATGACAAGGCGGCAGAACGTGCAGTCTCCACGTGCAGTCTCCGCCATGCGGTTGGTCGCCACTTATCCCTCAGGGACGAGTGCTGTTGAGCGATCATTCAGTGTTCTCAAAGACACCCTGGATCTTTTAAGGAACCGGCTCACGAGCGGACATTTGGATATGATCCTGCGCATCCGTATCGAGGGTCCACCAGAGCTTTCGATGGTCTTTTTGGAGAAGGTTGTTGACCGTTTTGTCGAGATGGTCCCGAGCCGTCGCCTAAACTTTGTGCAGGCGAAGGCCAATTCTGCATAGTGGGATCTGTCCCAGGTTGTTCCACGACTATCATTCCTAAATGCAGCACCCGTTTTTTTGTGACACAACCCTCGTTCACTCCCTTCCTGCTGTGGCAACTGAACCCATGTGAAGACAACGAACTAACCGGCCTAATAGGCACCAGGAGAACGTCGAACTAAGCTGCCTTGGGGGAAAAGCCCGCAGCCAGCACCACAAAGCGCAATTTGCGTGGATTGCTTGGCAATTCGGCTCTGAAAACGCGTCGAAAAGTTTCCCCACACCAGCTCGAAAATTTGAAATCCTAGAAAAAACCCTGGAAATGGCAAAAAAAAAAATTCTGGAAAAAAATTGGGTTTTTTGAATTTTAAAATTTTGGAACAAACTCTGCAGTAATTTTTGATGAAGTTGAGCGAATTTTTTTTTTCCAACTTTTTTTTTTGGGGTCCATCGGCTCCGCGGGAGCGTTTTAAAAAGACACAAGGTTTGGACCCTGCATGTTACCGCACCCGGCGGCCAGGACGTCACCTTCACTCAGCGCTGGCTTCACTGCGCTTGCATTCTGCGGCCATTATTTCAGCCCAAACAAGCATCCGACCAGTTATTTTGGATTTCCCGAGCATTTCAGGACCACCCGAGTGGTAGGTTTCGCGTTTTTGGCTGCTGGGAGCCCCTGGTTTGCAAAACAGAGGTCTTTTAGGGTCCTTTTAGGATCCCTATTTCTTCCGGGCCTTCTTTCACGCGATGTTGCACCGCAACGCAAAGCTGCCGTGTTGTGCTCAAGAGGAAAAGAAAATGGAAAGACCACAATATAGAAGGACGACAGCAGGAAGAGCAGAACGAAAAAAACAACGACTGTCTCTACCGTTAAAAAAGAATTCTTCTTTTTTTCCCCACCTCCCCCCCATTTTCATCTTCTCCTCTACAGGGGGATGGGTTTCCAGGTTGATGTGGTGTTCCACGACAGCTTCCGAGGGCTAAAAACAGATGGATCATAGGGTTGCGTTCCGTGAAACTAGGATGGCCACATATATATGCAGGAGATCTTCCAACTGACTTGAATTCAATCCGCTATGCCATGAAAAACGCGATCCTGCTTCTCCCTTTCTCGGCTGCGTTCAGACGTCTGTTTGAAGCTGGTACCACACAATAAGACCCCTGAGGGAAACCCCCTTCCTTCAGCCCATCGTAGAAAACCCCACGTCATGGGTCCCCCAATTGTGTCACTTGGAATGGAAAAGAATAGTAGAGGGAACTCGTTTTTTTTTTTTTTTTTTTTTCGCAAAAGATTTCTTATTGACTTGCGGAAAGTAGGGAGAACCCATGATGTGGTAGAGGGGAGGCGACATCGCGGTGCCAAAACACCGAGTGCTCTCAAAGCATCTAAAAAGCACAACGGCTTCACAACCACGGGTAAGAACGACCAGCAAAGTATGACAAGGTGGGCCTCGCTAACCCCTCTACCAGTTTGCCACCCCTTCTCCGCCTCTTCCTTGTTTTCTGTTTGTTTTCCTTTAGCTCTTGCAGGGTATTAGTTCAGAGGTTCCAGGGGTTTGCAGATATTGACCGTTTGTAGGGCGGTTTTGTCAGCGCTTTCGTTTCGGTGGCTCGGAGCTGACACACCTCGGCAACTTTGTCCAAAAGTAACCGCGGCTTGTATCACATGGGTCTGCCCTCCAGCGCCCCCGGCGCCTTCGCGCGCACCGTGTAAATACCACCCCCCCACCTATCTTTCCTGGAAACGCTGTGTTTTGCGTTTTTCCGACAATTCTTTTTATTTTTTTCCCCCCGGTCAACCCCGGTTTGCAGATTTAGACCGTTGGTCTAAATCTGCAACGTAAGCTAATCCCCTGGGCTCTTGGTCATTGCTCTTGCCAACAGCCTTTTTTGGTTTGCATTTTCCTTTTTTCTGCTTTTTGGCTGTTCTTTTGATCGTCCAAATGGTGTCTTTCTGACTTTTGAAAAAAAAAAAAAAAAAAAGGTTGGAAACAGGAACATATGGAAAGGAAAACGAAGAAGAAGAAAGACGACGGGGGCGGGAAGGGGGTGGGCTTAATGTTCAGGCAAAGCTTTGCCTCTCGGGTGTGTTTGATGCCTTGTTCCCTCTCGGCCGTCCTGGCAGGCCCGGTGAGCCGGTCATCCCCTCTTGATAGACCGTGGTGGACCGAAGAATACAGCACTGGGCAATTCAATGCAGCTCTAGGGACTAGGGATGGACCTGATAGACCATGGTGAACCGTGATTCACTGTGATAACAGCGGCAGGCACTTCGATGCAGTTTCAAGAGATAGGGACGTACCGGCTCAGGCCCAGGGGGTCCAGGCAGGCCCAGGCAGTAGGAGGCTGTGGAGAGGCCCAAAGGAAGGAAGAAGAGGGAGCAAAAATACTCGAGGGGTTGCTTTGTGCTTATTTCGACGGAGGACAAACAAGACAACTACAAAACGTGGAATTTGTAGTCGGACGCTTACGCCCGCCACCAAACCCAGATTTACCTGTGTTTCGTGTGGGCTACAGCACGTTTACCTCCTTTGAGGTCGGAATATTGTATGCCGATGAGTACCACACTACCTTTCGCACCTGGCAGCCTCCTCAAGTACTTCCTACAAAGCAGGTGCTTACACAAAAAATGAATGGGCCGGCAGGTGCAGTCCTCCGAGACACCCACACTAAAATGCCAGGTGAGACGAGGTGAGCGCGTTGTGGGCCAACTCAAAGGTTGCAGCTCATCTGCTTTAGGGTCTTGTTGCCCACCACTTTCCCACAATGCATTGTGGCTATGGTGGGGCCAGCCTATTTGTGGTCTTGAATATTTTTCCTTTGTGGCCCATTGAAAATGGGCAATAATGAATGCCATGGTTTGAGATCAATTCCGCCGACACGAACATTTTTTCCACGCATCATGCGACGAAGGCCCCAGTTTCCCTGGGTCATGGGAAAATATTCTAGCCTCAATAGCCACAAAGTATTAGAGTGCATTGCATTGTTGATGAATGTTGTGGCTATTCTGACCACATTGTGGTGCACAGAATGCTGCCTGTTGGGATCCTTGTAGGCTCCTTTCGGGGTCCTGTTGGGGCCCTGTTGGGGTCCTGTGTTGAGGTGCAAGGGGGTCCTTTCGGGTTCTATGGGGGGTTTTGGGTGGGCACTTTCGGTCCTGTCCACAGACGAACACAACTTCTGGTTCCATCGTCTTTGTATTTGTTTTTTGCATCGTTCCTTGTGTCGCCTTAAAAAAGGGGGGGAGAAATTGTACGCATGGGAGAAGAAAGAAATGTTATTTAGGGAGGGGTCACTAGTAGTAGTAGCTTTTGAACTTGATACGCAGTAACAATATGTGACGATAGACTGCAAATAGTGGTAGCAAACTGCTGAAGCAGCCGGAGACCTGCACACGCAGAGGGTGGGGGGGCAAGTCTTGCTTTGCTTCTTATTGCTTTTTCCTTTGTGCGGTCGACGACCTTTTCTTTTTTCGTAGGAACAACCTTAGGTACCAGGGAAAGCCTGCTACACGGAAGCCAAGCTTCACGTGTTCGGCGGTACTGCAGAGCCACGGGCATACGGGTCAAGTGGCTACCGATTTTCCAAAGTAAAGCATCAAGGCGCACCTTGGGGCTTGGCACTCGCGCTGAACACAAGCTCGTCGAGACGGTCAGCCGCAGGGCAGAGCGGACGGGGTTGTGGCACTGTGCTGCCTCCGACTCAAGCTTTGCAAGCTGTGGTTGACCGTCACGTTCCTGGACCAGGAGCAGCCTTTTTCTTCTTCTTCTTCGTCGGAACAACGCTTTGTAAACACGAAAGAGAACGCTGGCAGCGTGTTTGGGAGAAGATTAGCCTAACGATCATATTCACTCACTATCAATCACTAACAAGGCTAATCCTCCCCCGGCACGTACAAAGAAACACACGCCTATTCTGTTTCTGGATTCCTGTATTCTCATGGGCCAGGGGACGTAGCCTGCTTTTCCGATTTGACACTGAACCTCGTACGTACAGCGACCAAACGTTGCTTGCGTGCGTTCCGCCTCCTACGCCCCACAGCTTGCACTGATATAAAAACGAAGGAATGGACCGATCAGCGTTAACTGATGACGATAACGAGAAGGCCCCCCTCCGGGCAGCCGTGTCTGGATTAAAGAGGTCAGGCTACTTGTGACTGCGGGGGCATCAGGACACCTCGTTTTCCAGGTGGGCAGCGACACTGCCAACGCCGCGTTCCGCTGACACCAACCAGGTGGGCAGCGACACTGACGTAGTCAGGGCAGACGGGATCGAAGTGTCCCCCCCCCGACGCAGCAGTGAGCCGGTCCATCCCCTCTTGATAGACCGTGGTAGACCGAGAATACAGCACCGGGCAATTCGATGCAGCTCTAGGGATAGACCGTGGTGAACCGTGATTCACTGTGATAAACAGCGGCAGGCACTTCGATGCAGTTTCAAGAGATAGAGATGGCTGGTGACAGAACGTCGAGCATGCGCCGAAACTGCAGGAAGCCGCGGTAAACAGATTCCACACCCCGCCAATTCCCCGATCGAAGGGAACTGATAGCCCGGCTGGTATTCGGAAGTTGCAGCGGCTAGGGATCCCTTCGTCGAGCGTTTCCTCCCCCAAGCTGGCGCTTTATGTAAAAAAAAAAAAAAAAAAAAGACATCGTCCCTTCTCGGTATTTTCTCTTTGCTGGTGGCGATACGTGACTACTCAGTGGTTCACAGGGGAGCAGCTGGAATATTATCCGGAGTTGTTACGTGCAGCTGGGGCGAGACGCCGCCTCGTTGCCCCTGAGGGTGGTAAGAGTTGGAAATCTTAAATCATTGCTCCTTCACTGGGGTTTATGATTGAGACGTCTGGATCTATTCGGATCGTCCAAGCTTCTGTTGCGAGACGGCTTGCCGCGGGACCCATACCCCAACGCCGAACTGAACTTAATCGTATCCTGGTGTCATCATCCCGAGAGCTCATGCCTGAAGCGAACTTTTCTGAGAATCACACAACGTGCCCTTGTGAACGGAGCCGCCGCCGAAATTCGCGCGCGAAGCTTTTTTTCTTTTTCCTCAACGGCCAGGGTATTAGTTCAGTTGCAGATATTGACCGTTTGTGGGGAGGCGGTTTGGTCAGCGCTTTCGTTTCGGTGGCTCGGGGCGGAGCTGACACACCTCTGCAGCGTTGTCCAAAAGTAACCGCGGCTTGTATCACATGCATGGCTTCCGATGCTTTTAGGCTCAAAATTAATTCACATGCGGCACGTGCGGAAAAGGTCCAAAAAGGTGAGAGTAGTAGTAGTACTGCCGAAGCAGCCAGGCGCAGGGGGCAGGTCTTGCTTTACAATTATCAAAGAAAATTTGTAAAAAGGTGAGAAAAAAAAACTTTTTCGAGTTTCATACAGGAGTGATACAAGCTCTAGAGGGTCCAGGGTGCACCAGTTAGGGGAAGCTTGCCGTATTTGGGCTCACATCCGCATCACATATGCGGAAAGCACGTGCGGAACGAGGTAAGAGAATCGGTGTGCACCTTTGTTGTTGGTCATTGGTGGTTTCGGCCATTTTCCACTTACCCTACTTACGGTGAGCCCTCCTCGTAGTATGGTGCCGTAGTAGGTGACTGTCTGTCTTCTTGGTACCGTATGACCGTCTCTGTTCAGGGTTATCGAGAGTTGTTGCGGGGTGGTGGCGGCGGCGGCTTTCCAAGAGTTGAAGGCCGACTCCTTGCGAGAGAGCCTGGTCGTGACGCGTAGGATTCGACGCTTTCTTTCTTTCTTTTTTTCCCCCCTGCTTTTTACGGGCTTCTATTTCTATTTCGCGCCGAAAGGCGCCAGGAAACCCTTGCGCCGTGCCAAAAAGGCTTTCGTCTACTGCACTCTGAGGTTTGACAACGTCGGACTTCAAGAGTCTCCTACGGAGGCTAGAGGCGTGGGGGGGAAATCTTAGTTGTAGTCAACGTTTAGACAGAACAAGTCTTGTTCGAAGATAGGGGGAAGGCAATGCGCCTGCGAGCCCCTTTATTCACACCCGGAGCCAACTACACGGCGGAGTTTAGCCTCGGAAGCTGGAGTTAAAGCTGAGGATAAGAAAGCGGGTGTCACACCCACTTTTGGGCACGGCGCCAGGAAACCCTAGCGCCGTGCCAAAAAGGTTTTTCGGGTGTGGCACACCCGCTTTTCGGGTGTGACTCGGACACAGCTGAGGCTGGACCTCACTGTGTAAACCCAAAGTTACCGCGTGTTGCGTGTGGGGTTGCAGCACCGCTCCTGCCGCTGTGGTGGGTCATCGGCATGCTGTTGAGTGCTACACGATGCCAGCCTTCTGCAGTTCGCAACTGGCGGTGCGGTTCCCACTAAAAGCAGGTACTTGCAGGGGGAACCCCGTACACCGCAAGGCGCTGCCGAGAGTTGGACCCAAACGAAACGGAGAGTTTTTTAGAGTGAAAGTTCGCTTGAAACTCCGGGGTTTTAAAGTCTCCGGGTGACCTTCGTCGTTATGGGAAGATATCCTTTGTGCTCTGAGTGTCGTACGAGTGGTGGTTACACGAGGTAAGAGGATCGGTGGGTACCTTAGTTGTTGGTCATTGGAGGTTTCGGCCATTGTCCACATATCTTACTTACGGTAGGCCCTCCTCAGTATGGTGCCGCAGTAGGTGACTGTCTGTCTTCTTGGTACCGTCTGACCGTCTCTTTTCGTGAAATTGTGGTGCTGCTTTTTTGTTGACCGCAAACCACCCTGGGTTCCAGGTGGCACCTAATCATGATCAGAGGGTGCTACCCGAGGTGGTTCAGTTTCCTCAAAACATGCACAGATGCTATTCTTCTTTTCGTTCGCGCTTTGGCTTTTTTTCTCTCTTGCGGACAAAAGAGTTTTGAAAACTCTGTTTTCTGAAAACGAGTTCTCCAAAATTTGACACAAATTTAGACTGAGGGAAGACCTGAAAAGGCTGCAGTGCAGAGTATTCAAAGAGCTGAGCCAATTATTCACCGACCCCCCTGAAAACGGCAGCCGAAGCAAGCGCAGCGCACTACGGGCAGAGCGGACGGGGTTGTGGCACTGTGCTGCCTCCGACTCAAGCTTTGCAAGCTGCGGTTGACCGTCACGTTCCTGGACCGGTGCGGCCTTTTTCCTTCTTCCTTTTTTCCCCCTTTAGCCTCCGTCAGAATAAGCACAAGGCAGCCCCTCGAGTATTTCGGGTTTCTTCTGCAGGCGGCGTCCAACCATCGAGGGGGTCACGCTTCAAGGCGGTGCTAGTTCTACCGGGAGCAGGTGATGGCGAGGTGGAAGTCACGGAAATCCCAGTCTCGAGAGCGAAGCAATTTATTTCCCTTCACTGGGATGGCTGCCGTGACGAGCCTAGCTTCTTCGTATCACATGCGGAGAGAGAGACCGAGTGGAGAGAACGACAGTGAGGGTTTGGAGGAGGACGCGGGCCGGGGCCCGTGAGGAAGCACCGGCCACCTTGCTAGATAAAACCTGCCTTGGAAGAGGCACCTTATTACTCGCGGGGGTAGGCACCCCTGCGCAGGCCCTCTTCCGTGTGTCTCCACGCGGAAGGAACACTAGGCAAAAGGACTGCGTGTTTATCCCACTCAAGGAAAAAAAACGACACCAGGGCGATCGAAGAAGCGACGAGCAACCTCGGCGGTGGAGACGACACGACCATCTCCCAAGCGGCGAAAAGAAGCAACTAATTGACGCGCAACCGATGAAGCCGAACAGAGCAGAAAGAGAGCGAAGCACCACGCGTGCTCAGAACGCGACGATCAAGACGAGCTGAAGAGGCGAAAGCATGACACATCACGTACGAACAGATCACCGCGACGCCGGCGATGCAGATTACCGCCACAGGTTCTTTGCATTCTAACTCAAACGACAATGCTCGACAACGTTTGATCAGGCAGGGGGGTGAACTGGCTCGAAAACTTGAAAATTTTGTCCGAACGGAAAGCTCCGGACCATTTTGATTTTCCCCCTCCCAAAACCGTCTCTTTGTTCAAGGACTTTCTGGTGAGATTTCGGCCCGGGGGGGGGGGGGGGGGGGGGCGGTGTTATTAAGATTGGCCTAACCCGTAACATGTAACAAGTGCGGGTGGAGGGGGGGGGGGGACCCCCCCCCCCCCTCCTGCATGGCTGGCAGGTCACCCGGTGTCAAGCGACCGACTCCGCAACTGCCGCTGGCCAGGTCAGGCTGGCACGAAGGAGTTACGGAGGGCGGCAGCTTGGGCAATGCCGACTTTGCGGAGGCATTCAACGGACGACGATCTGTCGCAGTGGACGCAGCGCCAACACGTCAATGGCTCTCTGGCTGCCTTGTTCTTTTAGGGTTGCGAATACTCCGGTCCAGGCGTTCCACCCCAAGTCCTTGAACTGAACGGCAAGAATTTTTATGTCTTGCCAGTCCTTCTGTACGGAGCTCGCTTCAAACCTCCCGACGAAAGCAGCCAAATAGGCGTACTCTTCGTTACCGTACGCCTTCAAGTCGGCTCCGGAGAGCACCTGCATTTTTTGTACGTCAAGAATGAGAGAGAGAGCTACGGCGTGGTCATCCTTCTTTATCTTTTCCTCGACGGCTTCGAGCGCCTTCGCGACCTTCGCCAAGCGACGTTTGTTTTCGTTGCCATCGGTCATCCCTTCGATGGCCATACGAGCTCGGCTCAACCGAAACTGCAAATGCAGAACGGTGGGCTCTTGATGCTGCGAGGCCAGCGAGATATTGCGCAACATCCTTAGTACAGGGTACCACTGCTGGAACTGCTGAGCCCTGCGCTCCTTCCCAAAAACGCCAAGCAGCTCCTTTCGCTTCGCTGCGAGGTTATCCTTACCCTTCTTGGCATCCGCGGAGTGCCAGTCCCGCGAGCGCTGTTCCAGAAACATCTTCCAGAGTGGCCACAATGCAGCGGCCTTCTCCCACAGACGAAAGGTTTTTGGCAACCACCGAATAGAGCAATGGAGGGATGGTTTGGGACCCGCAGCAAAGCCTTGCAGCTTAGCGAAACGCCTGAGTCGGCGATAAAGCTTTCCGGACGTTCGCAAGTTCGCCTCCATCGTAAGAATTGCTTCCGTGATTTCTTCAACAACGGATGAATCGAAGGCTCGCTCAAGTTCGGTCTCCAGTCGGTGCGAAAAGTCCGGAACACGGGCACACTGAGGGTTGAAATCTTTCTTCAACAAACCGTATACCCCTGTGATGTGCCCCGCTAGATTCGATCCCGAATCACTGCAGGTTGCCGTTATCTGCTGTGCCGCAACGCCGAAATCTGCAAGCATCGCACGAGACTTCAAGAAGATGGTGTTGCCATCTGTATCGTCGGAAGCCTCGAACCCCACGAGTCCCAAGGCAGTTTCTTTAACTGCGCACAACGATGAGACGAAGTAGCGTAGGATAACTACATACACCTCCATCTGCATTGCGTGCTTCAGTGTCGTTCCGTCCAAGATCAGCACAAAGGAGCTCGATACACTTAGTTCCTTGGCGATGCGCACTTGTGCGATGGAAGCCCAGATGCCCACCATTTCCGAGACGTGTGAAGTGGTGTTGTACTTCTTGGGTATATCAATACCCCGCAATCGGTCGGCTCTTATCTGCCGCACGGAACTTCTGTGAGACACTCCTTCCGTTGAATGCCTCCGCAAAGTCGGCATTGCCCAAGCTGCCGCCCTCCGTAACTCCTTTGTCGTGCCAGCCTGACCTGGCCAGCGGCAGTTGGGGAGTCGGTCGCTTGACACCGGGTGACCTGCCAGCCATGCAGGAGGGGGGGGGGGGGGTCCCCCCCCCCCCCCCCACCACCCGCACCCCCTGACCGCGATCCGTAACATGTAACAGCCCTTAATAAGCACCCTGGGGGGGGGCGCGTGGAAGTAAAGAATTAACCCAAGCAGCTTTCGTGCCGAACGAAACAACTTTTTCCCCCGGAGCCCTTGACTATAGGTACCCGTGAGTGGACAAGCAGGCTTGTGCTGAGTTGATACCCGAGTGGGGACGAGGTAAGGAGGGGGGACTGGTGGTGTTCTTTAACTGAGCAGCAGTACCTCCCGCCTAGGGGGTAATGACAAAAAAGGTGTAACGTGCTGGGGGAGCCGATCCATAGCTGGAAGTAAACGTGCAATTAAAAAAGCGGACATGCTACACCGAACGCGTGAGCGCTTTATAACTCCAGCTTTTGCTCCAGCATCTGGCCGGCCACCTCCTGTGGGTACCTAAAAGGTGAGAGACGGGTCCTCGGTTCTTTCTGCTAAAAAGAACCCCTTTTCCACGCATACTTCGGGGGCATCTCAGTTCGTGTTTTTTCAGAGTAAAAGTTCGCTGAATCCGGGGTACAAAGTCTCCGGGGTGACCGTATCGTCGAAAGGGTTGTGTAAGCATTTGTGATATTGATTATAGGAAATAGGTGTGCATGTTTAGGTAGGTGTGTGTGTTTTGTAGTCCGTTTGCGGCCTACTCGACTTCTTTTCAGAGTTAAAAGTTCGCTTGAGAATCCGGGTTTTTAGAGTCTCCGGGTGACCGGGTTCTTGTTGAGCTTTTTCTTGGAGAGCGAGTGCTGTTATTTTCCTTGCTCTCAGCGGGTGTGGATTTGCTGCCAGCGGACCCTCGCCCGAATCAAAGGCGCAGACCGGGTTTCCCGGTCCTCTTCGTGACGGGAAAAGAACACCGTGCCAGGTCGAAGTCCTTCGGGGGGCCCTTGCGGCGGGCTTGAAGTTGCGTTTTCAATACTGCGGGGGGGCGGTCTCACTTCAAGAAACGCTCCCCCTTAAAAAGAAGGGGAGAGCGGTGGTGGTGTGTGGGAGAAAAATACTCGACGCAGCTGCTCTGATTCCGAATGGAACTGAGGGAACATAGAGGTAGAGGGGCAAATGCAATACAAACACAATCTGATTTGTGTTTCGCTTAGCCATCGTGTGTTGTTGTTTTTCACTCAAGACTTTTTTCCCATGTCTTGTCGTGTTGGGGTAGATCCGCGTGATCTACCGTCCGTTCCACACGTGTTCGGGAGTTACAGCACTTGGGATCTCTTCGGTTTCTTAGTCTGGCAGTTTCGTCGAGCATTTCCATATAAGCTGGCGCTTATGTAAAAAAGAAAAGCCAAAACTGGGAAAGGTGTGTGTGTGTGGTACAGGTGTTCTTGTTCTCCGGTGGGGGTCGGTGGTATCAGGTTTTCCGACACCCCGCAAATTGTGAGCAGCAACGATTTCCTTAACGCTGTCCGTCTCTTTTCGAGACCCGGATTCGCTCGTGTTATGCTGACCGTGTTTGTGCGTGCCGGTGGGAACGCCTTCCCTCTTGTATTCATCCTGTGTCAATTTTCAGGTGAGAGGAAAGGGGATGCAAACATATTGCCACACTTTCACTACCTTGCTTAGCCAGGTTTGTGAGACCGCACACCAAGAAACCGTGAAGTGTAGAACAAAACTAAAGCATCAAGGCGTGGCGCACCTTGGGGCTTGGCGCTCGCGCTGAACACAAGCTCGTCGAGACGGTCAGCCGCAGGGCAGAGCGGACGGGGTTGTGGCACTGTGCTGCCTCCGACTCAAGCTTTGCAAGCTGTGGTTGACCGTAACATTCCTGGACCAGGAGCGGCCTTTTTCTTTTTCTTCTTCTTTTTCTTTCCGCACCTTCTTGAATCTTTCATGACGTGCACAATCACGGACATGCACAACTGCTCTACCCTTCCTTCGGACCGCGGTAACCTGCGAAGGCCGAAGTTGGGTCTCAGTGGACACACTGCTTTTTTGCCGATGACTTGCTTTGGTGGGTATCCGGCTATCTACCCGGCTTGGACACAAACAACAACACGCAGCAGGAAGATGACGCAGGGGACATGCAGATCGTGGGGGGCGGGGGGGGGCGGGGGGGGAGGGGAGGGGAGTTAAAAGAAATGAAAGAGAGCATCTATTTGGTTTCGTAAAAGCAGGGACGAGAGATCGGGCAAACCTTGTGGCGCTAGCCTCGTTTCTAGCAAACTTGTTTGAGCACCTTCGGTGCGTCTGGGCATAGTGGTCAAACGATTCGCGGTATCGCATGCTATCGCATTCGGGATTTTGGCGCCAATCATCGCATTTTCAGAGTTAAAGTTCGCTTGAAATTCCGGGGTTTCTAGGGTCTCCGTGTGACCGTTTTCATTCGCACAATCGCACGGTTAAAACCCTGGGCATATGGACTATGTTATCGCATTCGGAACTTGGGCGCATATTGTCGCACGTCGATTATATGCGATAATTTTGTGCGATATTAGATTTATTATCGGATACCTGCAAGGTTTGCCACGAAAATCTCGCTTTCGTTTTGAGAGAGAGAGAGAGCGAACACAACGAATCAAGTCGAAGGACTTGGACCTTCCCCTGACGGTGGGCCCCCACCGTCGTGTAGGCCAGGCTAGATCCGGGCGGCTCACTACACTAGTGCACTAGTCATTTGAAATACAGCGTAATGACTAGTTATATTGCTACTGAAAAGTGCTCAGCCTAAACGAGCGTCCGACGAGTTTTTTTGGATTTCCCGAGCATTTTGGGACAACCTGAGTGGAGTGGCAGGTTTCGGGTTTTCGGTTACCACCGATTTGACGTGACTTGTCATACTACTAGATTTACTGAAGAGTGCTTCCTACTGCAGTCGTAAGTATGACTACTGCTGGTCATTCTTACTAGTGATTTTACTTATTAGTGACTACTGCATTTTGTGAAGGAAATCCCTTTACAAGACGTACTTTTTCTTCCCACAAAAGTGGGCTCATTCACTTGTAAGAACGACTACTGCAGTAGTCATTCTTACTACTTGACAGTAGTCATATGGCTGGTAAGTAATTTATGACTAGTAAGATCAGTAGTAAGTGACTAGTAAATGGCATGACTAGTGCACCGTGTAGGAGGGACAGGGGGCGGGGGGGTAGTCGCATAGCAGTCTCCCATTTGCTCAAAGTCATCGCTACCGCGCTGGCCTGTTGTTTTTTCCAAGAGAGAGAGAGAGAGAGAGAGAGAGAGAGAGAGAGAGAGAGAGAGAGAAGAGAGAGAGAGAGAGAGAGAGAGAGAGAGAGAGAGAGAGAGAGAGAGAGAGAGAGAGAGAGAGAGAGAGAGAGAGAGAGAGAGAGAGAGAGAGAGAGAGAGAGAGAGAGAGAGAACCCAAGCCTTAGCAGTCCCAGGGCCCAGTCCCACCCTCCTGTCATTTTTCTTGAGAAATACAGTTTTCAGGAACGGGAAACCTCCCTCACGCGGGCCCTCTCACAAGACGTCTTGAAGTCTTTTGTACCGGTTTTTCTTTGAGCCGATACCCCCCTGCCCGAACGAACGTTGTCGAGACTCGTGTAGTTTTGGGTTAGAATGCAACTAATCTGCTGCGATAATCCGCATCGAGTTCAGTAGAGCCTAACCGTTTGGGTTAGCTTGGGTTAAAGGGGGGGGGGGGGGGGGGGTCGAATAATAACACCTGTGTTACTATTCGATTTTGTCGAATACTAAAAAAGTTCCGGGTAGCCGAACAGTAGCAGGATCAAGTAAGTGGTAGCATTTTTAGACAACCAGACGTGTGTAAAATAAATGTTATTATTCGACCCCCCCTTTTAGAATGTCTTCGACTCTAGATCCTTACTTTTCAGAGTGTAATTTCGCTTTTTGAGGCCCATCCAGTAGCAAAGTTCACCCCCGTCCCACACGTACCCCCTTTCTTGAGTGAAAGCTTTTGGCAAAGAATGAATGCTTTCACCACTCTTTTGCTCTCTCCCCCCCCCCCTTTTTTTTTAGACTATATTTCTTTTTCTTTGTTTGGAAGGCACTTTCTGTTACGAAGAAGCAAACTGATGGAAAACGAAGATTGAAGGAGACGGAACGGACCAGACAACGAAGCAAAGAAAGGAAGAAGAAAGGGTCGGAGGTAGGGGCGCGGAGGAGGGAGCGGACGGGGTGCTATCAAAAAAAGAGTAATGACGAGAGAGAGAGAGAGAGAAAGAGAGAGAGAGAGAACACATCGAAACAAGTCGAAGGGTGTCGCCTTAGCAGTCCCAGGGCCTTTCCCCGCCCACCTGTATGTGTTCTCGTGGACACCGCTACCGCGTTGACCTATCCCGAGAGAGAGCGAGAAAACAGAGAACTTAAGACGAGTCAAAGCCTGGTAGTCTTAAACACAGGCCTTACGTTCAGCATGCTGAACGTACTGATTTCAGCACGTTAATTTTCTTAGTTTCTTTTTGTACACATGCTATATCAGTACGTGTACACGTGCTGAAATCAGTACGTTATCAGCACGTACTATCTTTTCTGCAGATTCATCTGAGGAATCAACCGCAGTACCGGGAACTCCGGTCGGCAGATCCTGCTGTTGCTTACCACCGCGAAACTGGAGGGTTGAGACCGGAGAGGAGGCAGAGGCAAAGACATGCAACACTGGCAGGTGAGCCCCCTGTGCCCTATTTATTTTTTGCCTGACCCTACGTAGTGATTTTCAGTAGGTATTTAGCTCCAAGACAAAAGAGCTGCGTAAGCCCTGCTTGAACGTCTTGCCTCGGGCTTAGTTGGTCCGACCGCGTTGCTGCCGCGTCGCCAGTAATGCTGACCAGAAGTAGCCCACTTAGAACCGGGATCCTACGTCAAAATTCAATGAAGTTGCTCCGTAGGCAAGAGCATTGAGTGCACCGTTGTTGCCGATCGTTGGTGGTTTCGGCCATTATCCGAATGCCAGCAACGTAGGTAGCGCAGTAGTTCACTTGTACAGGAGTCCGTGGTATCAACTTAACCACTTCAGGACGAACTACCACTATAGTGGTAGTTCATTGAAGAAGGTTCGCGGGTGTCAAGTTCGCGGGTGAGAAGCCAAAGAATGGTCGAATGTGGTCGCTGTTTGCCTCCTGTCATAAATCTTTGAAATGCGTCCTTCTTCAGGCAGAAATCCTGCTCCAAGCTCTCAACGGATACCTGAGGTTTGCCGTGGAGCGAGCCGGCCCTTTTCCCCAGATTAACTTTCCCCCCCCTCCGTCCTTAAGTGGTTAACCAATTTCTACTCTCTCTCATACGGGGACTCACCCCCGGCAATCCCGACAGTACAATTTCAGTCGAAAGGTTTGTGCCCTGCAGGGATGAGGAGGTTGACCAGCGGCTGCCAAGCTGTCTTAGTGCACAACACGGCCACAAAACGAGGATGCAGCCTGCTTAGATGTGCACTCAAGCCAGCACAGGGCCCCCCAGACGTTGCACGCTTCGGAATCGGTACTGTTAGACCGTAGGTTCCACTAGCACAGCGCAACACAACACGGGTTTCGCGCGTGTGACCGGCGCTTCCGAAGCCGCCTTGCTTGCTCCAGTATTTCGATTATACTTTCGACAATTTGTTTTGTGGTTGTGAGTGGTTTGTGGCTGCTCGAAGGCGTACGCTTTGGTTCTCACACACTTGAAGCCGCGAAGAAGATGGAGTGCGAAAAAAGAAAATACTCGGCGCAGCTGCTTCGACTCCGAATGGAAGGGAGGAAACACAGAGGTTGAGGGGAAAATACACTGCAACCACAATCTGATTTGTTCTTCGCTTACACCAACACCGTGTGTTGTTTTCTCACTGACTTTGACCTGATGTGTTTGTGTGATATGTCGTGTTGGGGTAGACCCGCATGACCTCACGTCCGTTCAACACGTGGTTCGGTAGTTACAGCACTTGGGATCCCTTCCGTTCTTTGTCGGGCAGCATCGTCGAGCGTTTCCTCTCAAGCTGGCGCTTAAGTCAAAAAAGAAGGAAAATAGAAATGCGTAGTTTTGTTGAAAGAAATGACTGTAGGTACGCCCGAAACCCCGTGTGGGGTTGGTTCCAGCCTAGTTTGCGTACTCCATTTCTTTCTGTTTCGAGGGGTACTGAAGAGAAATACTCGACGTAGCTGCTTCGACTCCGAATGGAAGGGGGGAAATATAGAGGTAAGGGGCAAATACAATACAAACACAATCTGATTTGTTCTTCGCTTACACCACCGTGTGTTGTTTTCTCACTCAGGACTTTTGACCTGTTGTGTTTGTGTGATTTGTCGCGTATGCGCATGACCTCACGTCCGTTCAACACGTGGTTCGGTAGTTACAGCACTTTGGATCCCTTCTGTTCTTTGTCGGGCAGCATCGTCGAGCATTTCCTTTCAAGCTGGCGCTTATGTAAAAAAAAGCGGGTGTGACACCCGCTTTTCCCCGGGCGAGCGCGGTACGTCCCGTATGTTCTTCCTTGCTCAACACAGTGGGCCCCCTAATCTGCTGGGGTGGGGGGAAATCTTAGTTTAATGTTCAGACAGGACACTGCCTCTCATGCATGTTTGATGCTAGCTAGGGGGGTAAATCTTAGTTTTTTGGCGTTTCATGTTCGGACAGAACACTGCCTCTCAGCACTGCCAAGCAGCAGAGCACCCCACCTGGTGAAGGCGAGTACTGTTGCTTGCTTTTCTGCGCCTCGGTTGAACAAAGACAAGATTGTGCCTCAAAGCTGTCGGTGACGAGCTTCGTCGTTTTGTGAAGGTAAGGGAGGGGGTTGTGGAGAAGCAAAGAACGTGCTTGGACAAGTTGGAGTGGAGGAACAGAATTGGTACCCCGAAACCCCGTACCGCGTAGTTCGTGCGTAAGTCGATCTTTGAGTGCGTGAGTCCCTCCGAAGAAAGGTCCATCACACTAGTTCCAGGCTACTTAGCCCGGGTCTCTGGGTCGCGTCCCCCTCCTTCTCTTGGTCGCCTGGTCTTGCGTCTTGTTGGTCCGTCCGGGCTGGTCGCTTCGCGCTTCCCCTTCGACTTGCATCACCTCGTCTTCACTCCCTGTGTAGTTCGTGCGGGGTTTGTGAAACGGTGAGGGCTGCATTTCATGGTGTGCAGCACTGCACGACTTTTTCGCCGCCGTGGCAAGTTTCGACGGTGGTACTGCACGGCTAGGAGCCTAGGAGACCTATTGCGGTTAACGGTACGGCCCGATGCAAGAGAATGAGATCTCCCCTGTTTTTTCCATGCACATCCACAAGACACCCTACTACACGAAGAAAGTGCAGCTTTCCAGGATAGTTAACCCTGTCCCCGCGTGAAGCGTTTCAAGGGTCAACCCTTCCTTCGAAAAGAGACGACTGCATCATCCGGGGCCTGTGGACATGGTCAACAGGATCGTCAATGTGTCACCACTTCAGATCTCTGCATCCGGGTTGCGGAATGTTCACGCATTCCCTTTCGGCAATCCTGCACGTCCGAGCAAGCTCGTCAGTGGCAGCTTTGAGGCGAGCAATAGCAACTGCACGGCTACTTTCGCGTCGCAGATGTTTTGTGTATAATACGTATGGTACCCACACGGAGTCTAAAAATGCAGCCCTCCCCCGTATTGCGTAGGTCCTGCGTGGGTTTCGCCGACGTATTGCGTACTTCGTTACTACGGTCTTCGGGGGTACCAACCGAGAATGGTTTCAAAACGGGCTTAAAATCGGTGTCCGGTCGCGTGTTTCGTTCACGTTAACACCGTGCCTAAAAGAAGCCACTCGTTGCGTCCGGTGGGCGGCCATTGTGCCTCCAGACGTTGATGTTTTGTTGCTGTGAAGAGATGTGTTACGAAGCCTTTCCGAGGAGCACCAGGTTTCCACATTTTTGAGTCATATAACTCTTGAGTTCGCCCCGTGGTTTCCCCAGAAGGCTTTCTGCGTCCCGACGCTATCTACTTCAAGTTCATGAGCTTAAACACACACGAATGCGAATTGTCGAAATGTGGTCCGTGACACACACACACACACACTCACACACACACACACGGATGGTCTAAGGCCGCGGATGCACTTTTTTTGCACAGCTCACAGACTAGGACGCTGCGGCGATTGCGTAGCCGCAAACGAAGCATTAGCCAGCTGCTGCTCGAAGCATCACGCAAACAGAAGAGCGAACAGAGACCCCTACTCCCAGCCCGGGGGTGCATCGGCCGTCACTTAGCCGTATATGAGCGTGGTCGTACTTTCGTGAAGGGAGGCACCACGTTAAAACGGGTCCGCAACACACACACACACACACACACACACACACACACACACACACACACACACACACACACACACACACACACACACACACACACACACACACACACACACACACACACACCACACACAACACACACACACACACACACACACACAACACACACACACACACCACACACACACACACACACACACACACACACACACACACACACACACACACACACACACACACACACACACACACACACACACACACACACACACACACACACACACACACACACACACACACACACACACACACACACACACACACACACCGGGGTAGCAGTCGTCAGCATTGCAAAGTGCTCGGTGACAAGTGATTCGCGCCACTTCCCCGTGCGAGCGAGTCTCGGAACAGGACTCAAAACTGTGACCCAGGTGGCGACTGCCGACCATGACGGGTGTTTGCACCAGGAGTTTGGAACAGCTACAGGGTGTCTGTGCTACGGGGGAAACATGCTGTTTTCCCTCCCACCCGCCCAGTGGTAGGAATGGCGCGACGCCGGGGTGAATTTGTCATCCGTTTTCCTAGCCGTCCACGAGTACTCCGTGAGAGCCAGCCGGGGCCGAGATCCCTCCCACCTTGCCCCCGGGACTGTCCAGAATACCCTTTGGGTATCACCCCATCGTAAGTTGTTATTCGGAGTTCTTCATTCTTTTCCTCTCGTTGAACGAAACCCACTGCTGCAATGCACAGCAGCAATGCCTGACTGCAATGCCCAACACTGAGGATAGCCGATAGAGATTCTCACGGATTTTCCGAGGGAATCTGCGAGGCTTGACAAATTTACATACAGGGTGTCTGTTCTACGAGGAAAACATTTTGTTTTCCCTCCCACCCGCCCAGTGGCAGGATGGGCGCGACGCCGGGCAAGGTGGGAGGGATCTCGGCCCCGGCTCTCACGAACTACTCGTGGACGGCTAGGAAAACGGATGACAAATTCACACCCGTGACCCGCAGGGTGTCCAGAGTACCCAAAGTTGTTATTCGGATTTCTTCATTATTTTCCTCTCGTTGTGCTGCAAGGCACAGCAGCAATGCCTGTGTACTGCGATGCCTTACTGCAACGCCCAGCACTAAGGATAGCCGACAAAGATTCCCGTGAAACACACGTGTGATACCGTCGCGCGGCGTGGGCGTGAAACGCGCCTCTTCCGTAGCCCGCTGGCACACGCACGGTGGATGGGGGGCAGTTTTAGTTGGGTGGGCGGGACGTACTCGTACCAGTCTTGTCGTTTCGCTTCTCGGCGACCGAAGAAGAAGAACAGGTGAGTCGTAGCTCTCGGCACAACTGATAGAACAAAAAAAGGAGCCTTTGGTGTTTTCCAAATCGCAAATGCAGGACTTCTCTGGGAGTTGGTGGGATAATTCACCACTACTGTGTAGCAAAAATCTTCACAACTTTTCGCTATCAGTGTTGACCCATAGTTCTGCAGAATTCTGCAAAGCTCTACAAAGGTAGCGCGCCCGGCTGGCTATTTCGCACTCTTGCTGTGTCAATGGTTTCGTCTGTTGACAGAGTGAACTGACGCCTCGCTTTTCAGTCACGGTATGAGACCCACACCGCCTACAGACGTTGTCGTGTAGGCCGCACAAAGACGGCGTGTAAGAGCTGTCTTTCAGCGTGCATGAAGTCCCTTTTCGAAAAACTGGTCCAAAAATTAGGTTGCAACCTGCATGCTTTTACACGGATGGGTGGGGGTTTGCAAGAACGTGCTTGGAATGGATATGTGCTCAACACCGCACTGGTCCCGTCTGCGCCGTGTTTCGGTCCTTTAAGCCACGGACACATAAGGCGGACCATCATCCGCGTGGAACCTACACGGGTGTGTGGGGGGGGGAGTAGGTGTATCAAAAAAAAAAAAAAAAAAAACAACTTCATGTTATGATCGAACCGTGGGAAACGCAGTCGCGGGAAAATGGTGCCGACGGTAGGTGTATCAAAAAAACAACGGCTTGTCAAACGGCCTATATGACGATGGAGCCATGGGAACCGACGGGCTGGTGGCTGTTGGCCGGCGAAGACGAGGTGGGGCGGCGCCGGGACGGCGTGGGGGTCAGGAACTTGTCGGTGCCCGAGCATTCGTCGTCGAGGTGCTCGTGGGGCGACACGGGGGAAGGCGAGGTGGATCCCGCAGACACGGTGTCGTCGGCCGGCTTCATGGTGTCCAGCCGGTCGTCATGGTCGTGCATAGGATCGCTGTTGTAGACGTCAGCCATGCTGCTGGTAGGGCAGTTTAAATCTGTGTCCGGCAGCGGCTGCGCCTGGTCGTTGCTGACCGACGGCGGGGACAACGAGCTGGCACGCTTCGCACGCGACGTCAACTGCACGTACTCTCGGTACAAGTGGCGCACGCCGGGGTCCAATTCCAGCTTTTTTCGCGACGCCGGCCGTCGGTTGACCGCTTCGTAGTCGCCCATCCACTTTCGCAGCTCCCTGCAGAGGTGCTTGCGCCGCTCGTAGTCGTGGTCGCTGAGCTCGTGCCGGTTCTCCCGCTGGCGGGACTTGCCGATGGCCTCGTACTCTTGGTACATCTGCGCGACGGTGTGGTCGGTGAAGACGTCGAGCTCGTGGGGGGAGCGGCCGTGGTGCTTCGCAAAAAGCGCCTTCCAGGAGTTGAGGCTCTTCGCGAGTTCGCGCCGCCGGCACGCCGAGAGCGACACTTTGTTGCTCCGGGGAGGGTCCGCGAGGAGGCCGTTGCAGAACAGGGCGCGGTGGGAGAGCGAGAGGCCCCTCAGGAGCCACCAAGGGACGGCTTCCCAGGCGAAGTTCGACACGACGTCGACGCAGGCAATCGGCGGGATCCCCATTTTCCGGGAAAGCGCCCACATGATGACGCATGCCCGCCGCCGCTGCTGAGCGACCATGGGAGACGTGGGAATGGGACACAAGTGTCGTCGGCGGATGTATCCCAGCATGCTGTGGACCCGGACCAGCGCGTATTTTTCGTTGCCCTCGCAGCTGCACACTTCTACGACGCTTCCGACCAGCACCTGGCACCCGGGGACGTACGGAGTTCCGCGCTGCGGCGCGCACCGCAGCATTTTGTTGTCGTCGGCGATGAACACGGCATACTGCCTCGTTCCCGCCGACTCGGGCTGCGCCGCCGGCCTAGGGGTGCCCGGGCGGGCGCCGCCCAGCTTCTTGATGAACTGCCAAATACTGCCGACCCTGCTACCACCAGCGCCGGGCGGCCGGCTCCCGGTGTCTCCCTGCTTCTTCGTTGTCACCCCGCAACCCGCGACAGGATGCGTCAGGCTAAGGCCGCTTCCAGGGCGTGTTCGCCTTCCTCTAAAGCTAGAGGGGTTTTTGCGGCGTCCGACAATCAACCGAGGTTGATGCTCAGTCTGACGGTTTTTTCTCTGTGTTTTCGACGACGTGAATGGGCGCACAGATTGGTGTCTTTTTTCCTTCTTACTTGTAAGGTTGCGCGTTATCGACGATCAATCTTTATTCTTTTTTTTTTTTTCTGTAATTTGATCGAGGAAGAAGAAGAAGAAGAAGTGTTGTTCTTTCGGCTAGGAATGGCCAGAAAAAAAAAGTTGCTAGGAGTAGAAGGAGGAGACGGGGTGAGAAAGGAGAGGTTTTCTCACAGCACAAAGAAGTCAGAGAGAGGAGGGGGAAAGGGGGAAGTGTCTTTCTTAGAGAATCGAAGCTTCTCTTCCCTCTGTTCGTATCGTTGTGTGGTAGTTGTTACGAGAGAGAGACGAGTTAGAGTTCAGGGCAGGGGACTTGAAAAACCCGGTTTCCCGGTTTCAGAAACCGGTTTTTTCCAGCGTTATTTGTGGATTAGAAGGTCGGTATTGTAAAGTCTCCGGTTGACCGTAGAGGCTCGGGTATGGAGGGGGTTGAGAAAAGTGAGACGGTGCCGCTCGTTTCGGGTGATGTGTCGTTCCGTTGTGAAACCTTGTGGAGTCCCCTAAAGCGTTTAGGGGGTGTTTGGGATCGGGTAGGGTGTGGTCGTTCTGCTCCGGCGTGAAAAGCCAGGAAGTTTCGATGATAATCTTCGACGCCGGGTTGCGTGTTTCCAGTTTCAGTTTTTTATGAAACAAAAATAGTTTATAAAATTCGATTCCAAGTGGCCCCTGCAGTACTGTACCTGTACTGTACAGTACTGCAGTCACGTGGCGCGTCACGGTGTGCCACTGCTGTTCGAAGCTTGTCACCCACCATCTCCGGAGTTTGATGGACGTGCCCACCGCCACCGCAAGCCTATATCTCACGACCCCCTCCGTTCCTTTGCTGGCGTGCGCGGGGCGACGGTTCCAGGCACTCAGTCATCCACAGGCCCAAAACCGGGGTTTTGGCTGAAACCGGCTTTTTTGCTTCAACAACGTGCTAAAGTCCCCTGGTTCAGGGACCATCTCTCCGGGAGTTTCCGGTGTTCTCAATTCTCTTCGTGCTGCTACAGCGGGCGTAAGTCGCTCCGAAGGCGCGCTGCAGGTTGCGGCTCTGCTATGATGGCGAGGTCCGGCTGGCAGATCAGCTAGAAAGGACTTGCCGCCCGACGGATGACCGGAGCCGACGATGATAACCGCGACGCCGGCGATGCAAATTATCGCCACAGATTCGCGCCGACTGACCCATATCCGATTGCTGTTGACACGGAACCTTCTCCACCTCGGCCCTCGATATCGAGCCGGTCCCTCGACCCCACCTCTATTCCCTGGAACTGCGTTGAATTGCATGTTGCTGTGCTGTCGGAAGGAGCACCATGTCAAGACACGCGGACCTACGACCGGGTTGGATGCGGGCAACTGCACCTTCGTACCACAGACACCCTCTGGATGCTTCCAGGCAACGTCAGTCGGGGGTTTGCAACACAACGATTATCATCGGCGTTGACTGCGGCTGGTCTTTGAGCGAGCTGCCTTGATGTTACCCTGATCAAACTCACACTCATTTGAAACTGTCGCTATCTACCGAGCATCCACGTTCGGGCACTTCTTACCCGCTGCACTTCGATGGCCACCGTCCTGCTGCCAAAGAACCGACACCCACGTTGTGGGATCTGATGGGCGATCACTCGGGGATCGCAAAACGTTTTAGAGTGCAAGTTCACTTAGAGAACCGGGGTTTTATAGTCTCCGGGTGACCATTGTCGGAAAGGTTCCTATAAGGTATCGTATGTTGGTGCGCGCATGTATCTGCGGTAGTGGCAGTACGTGTGCTTGTGCGTGTGTCTTTGTTGCTTATTGCCGACTATTCGACTTATTTTAGCGCGCGCCCTTATTTCCTATGAGTATTGCCATTTCCGTGGTTCTTGCGACCGACAGTCACGTTCGCTTTTTGAACGGCGTGAATGCGGCAAGCCTTGAGACACGTCACGCCTCGTGCTTTCATGCGACGTTGATTATTGGTCCTTCGATTCCAGTTTATTCCTAACCTTTGATACCGGTAATATTGCGCGATACACGATCTTTGCACGTACCGATTTGGGTGACAGGAAGCTTACCACAAAGAACAACCTGAGGCAGCCAAGCGTTCAAGCGACGTTGATTCTCCATCGTTCGATGTCGGTGTCTTCCTAACCCTGCGCACTCGATACACATCTTCAGTCCCGATTCCTCCTACCAGCCACGGCTATGTGGGAGAATACTCACCTGGGGGCGAATCTGCGTGCATACTTGACTAGAGCAACCAAAGTCTTCTTCGACGTTTTCATTCGACCAACAAGAGAGGGGGAAAAACGGGGCGGAAACAACGTGTGCAAGACTCCGTCAGCAAGGAACTGCAACCTATGGGGAGGACTGGGGCCTGCTGTTTTCGCTCTTTTTTAGCGAAAACCGTGAAACGTTGGAGGAAATGAGAAGCTCGTCACTGCAAACTGCGGCATTTTGCAACTTGTGCCCTGAACTTAGCTTGTTTGACCGTAAACTCCAGTACGCGCGCTTTCTTTTGTTTGTGCGCACCAGCGGAACTCGCCTGCTTTGGTAAGTTTCACGTAGTTACGCCGCCGACTACCGATTCTTAGTATCAACAATGCTTTGTTAACACCAAACCGATCAGGCACTGCGTTCGCTAGCAACAACCACGAGAACACATACAGGTGGGTGGGGGGGAGACCTTGGGACTACTAAGGAGTGACTACCTGTGGAGCCGCCCCGAATCTAGCCTGGTACACCTGACGGTGGAGGCCCACATCCTTTGACTTGTATTTTGTGTTCTCTCTCCCTCTCCCATCTTGATTATGTCCATAGGCTTGGGGTCACAAGCTTGTATCAGCCGCTTGTGCAAGTAACGAGCTCGTTTTTAGAGTGAAAATTCGCTTGAAACTCCGAGGTTTTAAAGTCTCCGGGTGACCTTCGTCGTTATGGGAAGATATCCTTTGTGCTCTGAGAGTCGTAAGAGTGGTGGTTTAGACTGTTTCTTGTAGGAAGCGGTCGCCTTTCTTCTAGGCAGTTCTCGTCAGACAATACAAAGCGCAGAAACTCCGGGGTTTTAAGGTCTCCGGGTGACCTTCGTCGTTATGGGAAGATATCCTTTGTGCTCTGAGTGTCGTAAGAGTAGTGGTTTAGACTGTTTCTTGTAGTAAGCGGTCGCCTTTCTTCTTGGCAGTTCTCGTCAGACAATACAAAGCGCAGAAAGTCCGGGGTTTTAAAGTCTCCGGGTGACCTTCGTCGTTATGGGAAGATGTCCTTTGTTCTCTGAGTGTCGTAAGAGTGGTGAGGTTTAGACTGTCGTAAGAGTGGTGGGTTTAGACTGTTTCTTGTAGTAAGCGGTCGCCTTTCTTCTAGGCAGTTCCCGTCAGACAATACGAAGCGCAGAAACTCCGGCGAAGAAGACTGAGCCCTCCGGGTCCACCGCCGGATGTACGTGTTCAACGTGTCGCAGGCAGCCCTCCCGCAAGCACCAACAGGCAAGGCGACGGCTGCCCGCGCTACGTTACTGGCCCGGGAAATGGGAGACAGCAGGCTCCTGGTATATTTCGATGGCGAGGCGAGAGCGAATGGGACCGCCTTCGCCGTTGCCGGGGCATGGGCAGTCGTGTACCGATGGAGTCAGAAATGGGTCCTGCCACTGCCTTCCGTACGCAGCAACAACGTACGGAAACAACGGACGGACCAACAAGACGGTTGTAGTATGGCTAAAGATAAAGTGGTGTCACCTGAGGGGGTAATCTCAGGGCCGCCCACGTGATAAGCCGTTAAGCATTGAGTTCTTTTAAGTACATGAACCACATGGATTAGCATGCACTGTGTCGCCGCTTAAGGTTACTTTATGACGTCGTCACCTGTCATTGCGTCGTCAAGGTCGAGCATTTGTGGAGCTAGCGGGGTTTGGCTTTCTTGCGATTCCAAAGACTGAGTCGGCGAGTACGAGGGCAGGCAGGAGTGCCCGTTTTCCACTTTCGAGGGCATTGGTGTGCCCGTGGTCCCCGGTCGTTTCTGAGAACTGCTTGCCCTCGGAACCTTCTTCTTTCTTCGATGCACCCCTGAGTCGGGTGTGGTCGCCTTCGTCTTCTTCCGCTTGCGGCCGGCGATCAGGCCGTTAAGCATTGAGTTCTTTTGTAAGTACATGAACCACACGGATTAACATGCACTGCCTTGAAAGTCAGTTAAGCAGCGGCTGCCGGCTTATCCCGTGACACCTTTTATATGTACGTTATAGAAAGAGTAGCGTTGGAACTCTTACAGGTTCGTTCCCTCGTAGCTCGCCGGGAACGGGAACTCCAGTGAAACTGGGTATGTTACCGTTTCAAGACGCAAGACCAGGCGACCAAGAGAAGGAGGGGGACGCGACCCAGCTACCCCTGGAACTAGTGTGATCGACCTTTCTTCGGAGGGGCTCACGCACTCAAAGATCGACTTATACGCAGCAACAACGTAGCAGGCAGCAACCTCGTTTCGTCGGTAGAAGCAGCTCCGGGAGGAGAAACGCGTTGCCTTCGTGCAGTTCGTTGATGTAGCAATACTCCCCGACAAATTCTCGCCCACACTTTCAGCGTTTGCACCGGCTGATATGGCTAGCTTTTATGACGAGTTTAGACGACAATCCGAGACTACGACTCGCGTGCGCTGCATCCCCACCAGACTTTCAGCGTTTTATTGTTATTTAAAGCTTCGGTGTTTTCAGGGGCTTCCGGTTGATATGGCTCATGACGATCCGAGAATACGAACGGTTCACAGCGACAGCGTGACCGTCACTTGGTCCCCGTTTTGCGCGTCGCGCACGACCAGGTGGACGGTGCTGTTGCCGGCGGTGTACGAAAGGGCGTTGCTGGGCGTGACGGTGACTTTCGGCGCCCCGTTGTACCGCTTCTCGTAGTAGAAGACTTCCGTCGGCGCCTCGATGCTCGTGTTAACTGTGTACGTCAGCTCGAACCGCGAAGACGTGTAGTTGAAGAGCGACCGCACGTGAGAACCGGCGATGGCCGGCGCGTACGTACGCGCGACTTCATACAAGTTGCCGGCCGGATCCTTGTCTGGGGAGATGACACCCCCGTAGCCGGTCTTACAGGCGCCGAAGGCGGCGTTTTGCGACGAGCCGTTGAGCGTTTGGTTCGTCTCCTTGCAGAAGTCCTTCCACTCCCACGCGCCCCACGAGATCCCGAGGGACTCAGCGTAGGTGAACGCGTCGGAGAACCCGGACCACGAGAAGCTCTCGGTCAGGAACATCGCCGCCTTCAGCCGTGCGGCGTCCTTCCTCCGCGCGTCAAAGTACGCCCGGTAATCGGCCGCCACCTGCGGCGGCGTGTAGTAGTGGAAGGCGCTCACGCTGCGGTCCTCAAACTCAGCCCCCCCCGGCACTTTTTTGAAGCCGAACGGCGACGAATCGGACGGAACCCCGCCCGTCCTGTCCCCAGGGGTGCCAGCGAAGAAGACCAAGCCCTCCGGGTCCGATTGCCGGATGTACGTGTTCAACGTGTCGTAGGCGGGTTGCAACCTCGTTTCGTCGGCGACTCCAGGGAGAAGCAACTCCGGGTGGAGGAACGCGTTGCCCTGGTGTGGTTCGTTGATGAGCTCGTACCCGAGGAGGTTCGCGCTCCCCGCGTACAACTCCGCGATTTTCCCCCAGAACCTGCCCCACGCGGCAACGGCGCCGGGGTGCGTGTACAGCTTCTCGAACGCCGCACCGACAGCCTCCGAATGGTAGTACTCACCCCAAAAGTGCCGCGCGCACTCCCGCCGAGTCGGAGCGCCGGTCGCCGGGTCGTTTTCGAACCCGGACGCCTCCACCGGCACCGGGAACGGCGCCGGCTGGTCGGCAGGGGTCACCCAGCGCGGGACGCCTTCCCCGCAGAAGCGGTCGCTGAGGACGTCCTGGTGCATGTCGGCAAGGGTGTAGATCCCGTGCTCGGCCGCTTCTTCGCTGATTTCCTTGATGGCCGAGAGGTACGTCTGGTTGTACTGCCCCTCCTCCGGTTCGACGCCGGGCCACATGACGCCGAGTCTGATGAAGTTGAGCCCGCTCTCGCGCATCATCCTAAAGTCTTCGGCCACGAGCGAGGTCTGCGGGTCGTACGCGCCCCTTGAAGGATACCAAGGCGGGCCCTTCACGACGGCGTTCACGCCGTGGAAGAACCGCTCCCGTCCGAACGAGTCGACGAAGACTTTGTGGCCTTCCGGGTGCGGCCGCAGCGTGATCTTCGGCAGCCCCGACACGACGCCGGCAAGGAGCATCAGCGGCAGCATCGCCGTCTTCATATCAGGTATATTGTGCGCACTGGCAAAAAGAACAGCGCTTTTCTTTGTGTACTCCCCTGTGTCACGGACGGTTTTTTATTTTCGGGACTTTGCACTTGTGCTATGTCATTATACCAAGTCTAAAGAAGTTGAGCCCACTGTCTTGCGGGATCTTTCAGCTTGAAATCTACTCTAGCCAGACGACCCCAATATTCTAGCCGTGGGTAGAATCAATTGTAGCCATCCCTGTGCATTGAGATGTGAAGACACCCGAGGCTTCATACAAGGAGCGGCCGTGCAAGAGAAAGCTGTCAAGAGAGAAAGAGAGAAGTCGAGATAGGAAGGACCATCTCTTCGGGGGGTCCCGAGTCGCCTCACCAAGACTGACACAAGAGCAGTGTTGCCTGCGGACGCGTCTGCAGACGATTTTCGGAGAACTGGCCGTTAGTTAGTCGGATGACGACGATCACTGTCAGCCCCAGCCTTTCCTTTCAGCAGCTGGCAAAGTGAGAAACTCATTCAGCGGCATGCATGGCAAAAACACGTTTGCAAGTGCGCGCTTGCACCCCGGAATTCGAAGCGGTCGTGCTGGGTTCCCTTTTGTTCTTCCTGAGGGCCGCACGTCCACATGAAGAATTGTGAACGGTTTTGCCTGGAGGCTTTTCGTGTTATTCTGCAGGTGCTATGAGCTATCTTTGCGGACACAGAATGCCCGACAACAACAGGCTCACCTGCCGGCTGATACTGCAGGCAAAACTGGGCTAGAGGAGGGGGGGAGGGAGACCTTACATCTGGTGTAATCGGATTCAAGGTTTGCCGGGTTCTCACGAGGTTTGTACCGGGTGTGTGCAGAGTTCTTACCGGGTTCGATGAAAGGGAGCGGCACCACTGAAATACTCGAGGGACTGCCTTGTGCTTGTTTCGATGGAGGTCAGGGTCCAAAGTAGGTCTTTTCGTTGAACGCTCGCCACTAAACTCAGATTTTACCCGTGTTTCGTGTGTGATGCTAATCATGGCGTGTGTGGTGCAAGTACCATTGCAACACGGCAGCACGTCCCCCCTCCATCACCATTCGCAGCTGGCGACCTTCTCGGGTTTCCACAAAAACACAAGCTACACGATTTTTGGCTTAACCCGGACACTCGCGGTGCCGATGGCGTGCGCAATGCTCGTCGAGTTGAGGTCCTGCTGCATGGCTGTGTGGTGCAAGTACGATTGCAGCACACGCTCCACATCGTCGCCGGACTGGTCCTGCAAGCGGAGGAGGGGTTCCAACCGGCGCGGCATCCCGGCCACGATGAAGGCTTTGACGACGGCAGCCTTCGACCGTATGCCAGCCCAGTGGCCCGCCTCGAGAAGTGAGGCGACGGTTTCGAAAACGAAGCTCGGACAGCAGGACACGTCGGTGAACACGCTGAGCAGCCTGGATATCGTGCCGGGGTCGGCGGCGTGCAGCTTGCCGTTCAATGCGTGGAAGAAGACGTTCGACCGATGGTTCAGCGCGTACATCGACGAGGAGGCAGTGACAAGTTCACCGACGGACAACCGGTGCATCCGCCGGTGGAGAGCCGCCTGGAAGAAAGGGGCAACGCGGGTGCGATACCCGGGGACATGCACGTACGAGTACGCCGACAGGAGCATGATGAAGTGAGCATTGGACACGTCATCCCCCGCAGCACCTTCCAGGTGGCTTTGCACAAAGGGGATACACTTCTCGAACAGCCGAGCACTGGCAGCCCACACACGCTGGTCGTCCATCGTACGGAGTGCAATCGACAACCCGTGCATGAGCAAAGGCATATACTCCAGCACGTCTGCCAGCGGGTACACACCGTCGGTCCGACTCTTCGGTGGTGGTGGTGCTTGCGGCCGCGACGGTTGACAATCCCAGGCCTGCAGCGTCCGGGTAGCCTCTCGGTGCACTGCCTTCGCCTTTCGCACCTCGGCGCGCGCGTCCTCCGCGGCTTCAACCAGCAGCCGGTTCAACGGATTTCTCAAATCAAGCGGGGACCTCCTGAGCAGCGGCGAATCCACTTGCACCTTGCCCGAGTCAGGCGGCGGCACATTGTCTGCACCTGACGTGTTGTGCACCTGGCGAGACGACTGTACCGGTGTGTGCGGGATGTCGGGGGGAGAGTCGCCAGTGCTTGAGCCTTGCAACGACACCCCGTCGTCGGCGTGCACGACACGGTCTGCGCCTGCCGAGCCTTCGCCGGGGGTTTCCAACAGCAGGGCAGTCTCGAGCACGATCTCCGACGGGTCCACGTCGTCCAGGAACCAGCCGCTTCCCCCGCAAGCGGCCCCGATCTCTTCGGTGATGTCTGCTGCCGCTTCCTTCTGCGCTGTCGATTCGGCAGGCTCCCCCTCCCCACCCTCGGAACCCGTGCTGGCGTCTCCAGCCATCAAACTGTCGCCGTTCGCCGTGCACTGACGTCCCGCGAGAGCGCCTGCTGCTTCTTCTCCGTCTTCAACAAGTTCTCCCCCTTTAGAACTCGTGCTGGCAGTCAAAGTGTTGCCGTTCTCCACGAACCGGCGACTCGCCAGACGGGCGCCTGCCGCTTCTCCTCCGTCTTCAAGAACCCGCCCTTTGGAACTCGTGCTGGCGTCTCCAGCAATCAAACTGTCGCTGTTCGCCAGGCACCGACGTCTCGCCAGAGCGCCTGCTGCTTCTTCTCCGTCTTCAAGAAGTTTCCCCCCTTTAGAACTCGTGCTGGCAGTCGAACTGTTGCCGTTCGACAAGAACTGGCGACTCGCCAGAGTGCTTGCTACTTCTCTTCCGTCTGCAGCATCTTTCTCTCCTTCGGAACCTAGGAGCGCATCTTCAGCATGCGTGGTGTGACGCTTCAAACTGCTGGTGTCTGGTGCTCGCCCTTCTCGCGCACCCGGAGACTCTTTTCCATCATCTGCCGTTTGCCTCCCTTCGGAACGTGAGCCCGCGAATTCGGTCCAGTCGTGGTGACCTGTCATCCTGTCGCCGCCATTCAGAAGCCCGTCTGTCCCTTCGTTGGCCGCTTTCCGCCTTCGCGCTCCCGGCGACCCCCCGTCTGCAACGAGCACCCCTTGTGAACCTGGGCCCGCGAATCCAGCCCAGTTGCGATGACCAAGACTGTCAACGCTCCTCAAAAGCCCGTCTGTCCTCGTGGCGTCTGCCTTCCGCCTTCGCGCTCCCGGCGATCCCCCGTCTGCAACGAGCGCCCCTTCGGAACCTGGGCCCGCGAATTCAGCCCAGCTGTGATGACTCATCATCCCACCGCCACTCTTCAGAAGCCCGTCTGTCCCCGTGTTGTTCGTCTTCCGCCTTCGCGCCCCCCCGTCTGCAACTACGGGCACCCTTTCGAAACCTGACCCCGCTGCTATCTCTCTTCCGTCTGCAAGTTCCCCTCCTGGTGACGCACTCCCGTCTGCGACCACTGGCACCCTTTCGGGACCTGAGCCCACGAATTCAGCCCGGTTGTGGCGGCTGAGATGGTCGCTGCTCTTGGCTCTCCCCGTGCTGTCCCTTCCCGCACCCCCATCCCGTACTACTGGCACCCTTTCGGGACCTGAGCCCACAGAGTCAACCCGGTTGCGGCGGCTGACCTGGTCGCTGCTCTCTAAATTCGAGGCTCTCCCTGTTGATTCACCCCCGTCTGCAGCTACTCCACCAGCCCCGCCGCCCCTCGCCGCACACAAAAACTCCCCGAGGGCCGAGCTCGGGTTCACCTGTTCTTCGACACGGACCACCTCTTCGCGGCTTCCCCGCCCCTCGTCCCCTTCGCCGTCTCGCCCTCCGCCTTTGCCGGCGGCAGGGGCGGCCGCATCGACCAGCCGAACAGTTTTTCCCCTGTCCCCAGGCGACTCCGGCTTCGGGGCATCGTCTGCCGACGCAGGAGGGGCCCAGTCCTCAACCCCAGGCGCCCCGGTTAGGTCGGGCGGCGCGAGGGTTTCTTGGTCTCCGTCCAGGAACCAAGCGTTTTCGGCGCCCAAGTCCCGCGGCGCCTGGCTTTTCGGGGCGGAGTCTGCCGACGCTGGAGGAGGGCGTCGACCCTTAACCAGAACCCCGCGCGGTGTTTCCGGTTCGGGAGCGGAACTCCCCGGCTGACCGGTGTCACCAGCCGCCTCCCGAGCAGGCGGCTCGCGGGTTTCTCGCTCTCCGTCCAGGAACCGAGCGTTTTCAGTGCCCAAGTTCCCCGGCGACTGGCTTGGAGCATCGTCAGCCGACGCTGGAGGAGGGGGCCGATCTTTGAACAGCGCCCCGGCGAGAGTTTCCGTGTTCGGCTGACTGGTGTCTCCAGCCGCCTCCCGAGCAGGCGGCTCGCGGGTTTCTCGCTCTCCGTCCAAGTCTCCCGGCGGCTGGCTTTTCGGGGCATCGTCAGCCGACGCTGGAGGAGGGGGTCGATCTTTGAACAGCGCCCCGGCGAGAGTTCCCGGTTCGGGAGCAGAACTCCCGGGCTGACCGGTGTCACCAGCCGCCTCCCGAGCAGGCGGCTCGCGGGTTTCTCGCTCTCCGTCCAGGAACCGAGCGTTTTCAGTGCCCAAGTTCCCCGGCGACTGGCTTGGAGCATCGTCAGCCGACGCTGGAGGAGGGGGCCGATCGCGGGTTTCTTGCTCTCCGTCCAGGAATCGAGCGTTTTCGGTGCCCCAGTTCCCTGGCGACTGGCTTGGAGCATCGTCAGCCGACGCTGGAGGAGCGGGCCGATCTTTAACCAGCGCCCTGGGGAGAGTTTCGGGTTCGAGGTCGTCGAACGGGAGGCGGGAGCTGACGTAGAGGACGATTCCGGCCAGGGTTCGGGCGTCCAGAGCGCCCCACGCGGCGAGAGGGTGCGTCGCGAATGCGACGTCGCGCAGCGCCGCCGCTGCGAGGAACGGCTGCGAGCGGAGCGGAGCCGCGTACACGCCGGCTTCGCCCGCGCGGTGGTTGACGCGTTCGAACGCCCAGAGCAGGGTGGCGAGGGCCCTCGGGGTCCACGGCTTGCTGCGGTTGGCGTTGCACGCGGCGTCGACGCCGCCGAAGGCGGCGGCGTCGCGAACGCGGGCGGCGGAGAAGCTCCAAGCAACCTTCGCGAGGCTCTCAGGGCAAACCGGGGGGGTCGACAGCCGCAGGCAGCGAGACACCTGCGCCCAGACGGCTTCGCTCCGGACCGACCCTTTCGCCAACGCCGCGCACACAACCCCGGCGGCGGGACTCGCGAGCTTCACTACGCTCGCCCTTCGGGCTTCGCCTCCCCGCCCACCCCCCAGCGCGGCTTGCATCACCCCTTCGAGATCGTTCCTCGTCACACTCATCCCCCCCCCTTCCCCGTCCCCTCGATTC
Organism: Diplonema papillatum; assembly: GCA_030068145.1. NCBI lineage: Eukaryota > Euglenozoa > Diplonemea > Diplonemida > Diplonemidae > Diplonema > Diplonema papillatum. The sequence goes on along the minus strand of JAPJBO010000038.1, from coordinate 391,395 downwards.
CCCGCGTCGACAATTTTCGCTAGGTCCACCAACTCCCGGACAAACTGCGCGGCGCGAGTCGGGTCCTTTGAAATCTGATTGAGCAGATTTTCGTTCCGGATCAGCCGGTGCACAATCCGGTCCGCCAACTCGTACGCAGCGGGCATCGCATCGGCAGCGCGGACGGTGGCTGTGAGGATGCTGTGGTGCCGCGGACCGTCTGCGTTGTCGAGCGTGGAGCGGGCGAGGAGGGCGGGGGTGACTGCTTTGAATAAAGCGGTCGCCTCGCGGGGGAAGGTGGGGCGGAGCTCGACGGCGGCTTGCAGGATGCCGCCGGCATCGGCGGCGCGGCGCATGTGGGGCGCTCTGTCCTTCGCGACGGCAAGGAGGCGGCGCAGCGACTGGCTCTGGCTGCGCTCCCGGGCCAGGTACGAGACTACCTGCGAGAGCGAAGCGTCGGCCCACAACCGCAGGTCGCCGGTGGCCGCCGCCTGGACGCCTTCCAACACCCGCGCCACGTTACGCTTGTCCCCCTTGCGGGCTTGTCGCGCAAGCTGCAGCAGCGAGGCTTCTGCCACCTGAGCTGCCATGTCCCCACCATGAAGGATGACCCTCCAGACCCCCTGGGTTGAGAAGGATGACGTGGAAGAATAGCATTGAGACAGCTCGTGGGATTACGTGGAAAGTCAGCGTTGAGACTGTTCGAAAAAGGTTTACCTTGAAGGATAGCCCTGTACACATCCTGGTCTGACTGTTCGAAGGTTTACCTTCAAAGATAGCCCTACACACCCTGGTTTGGGATAAACAAAGAGAATGCGAGAGCTTGGTTTGGGAGTGTTCGGGCCTTCACTTGTTTGGCTAACGGTTTGTAGGTTCGGGTTATGTATAGCGGTGAGAAACCCGGGCTATGTATACCGAGGAGGTGGCGCAGCGACTGGCTCTGGCTGCGCTTCCCGGGCCAGGCACGAGACTACCTGCGAGAGCGAAGCGTCGGCCCACAACCGCAGGTCGCCGGTGGCCACCGCCTGGACGCCTTCCAACACCCGCGCCACGTTACGCTTGTCCCCCTGCCCGCGGGCTTGCCGCGCAAGCTGCAGCAGCGCCGCCTGAGCTGCCATGTCCCCACCATGAAGGATGACCCTCCAGACCCCTGGGTTGAGAAGGATGACGTGGAAGAATAGCGTTGAGACAGCTCGTGGGGTTACGTAGAAAGTCAGCGTTGAGACTGTTCGAAAAAGGTTTACCTTGAAGGATAGCCCTGTACACATCCTGGTTTGACTGTTCGAAGGTTTACCTTCAAAGATAGCCCTACACACACCCTGGTTTGGGATAAACAAAGAGAATGCGAGAGCTTGGTTTGGGAGTGTTCGGGCCTTCACTTGTTTGGCTACGGTTTGTAGGTTCGGGTTATGTATAGCGGTGAGAAACCCGGGCTATGTATACCGAGGAGGTGGCGCAGCGACTGGCTCTGGCTGCGCTTCCCGGGCCAGGCACGAGACTACCTGCGAGAGCGAAGCGTCGGCCCACAACCGCAGGTCGCAGGTGGCCGCCGCCTGGACGCCTTCCAACACCCGCGCCACGCTACGCTTGTCCCCCTGCCCGCGGGCTTGTCGCGCAAGCCGCAGCAGCGAGGCTACCGCCGCCTAAGCAGCCATGTCCCCATCATGAAGGATGACCCTCCAGACCCCTGGGTTGAGAAGGATGACGTGGAAGAATAGCGCTGAGACAGTTCGTGGGGTTAAATGGAAAGTTAGCGTTGAGACTGGGTTCGGGTTGTGTATAGCGGTGCACTTGTGTGGGAAGCGCCTGATAAATCCGGGCTATGTATACCGAGGAGGCGCAGCGACTGGCTCTGGCTGCGCTTCCCGGGCCAGGCACGAGACTACCTGCGAGAGCGAAGCGTCGGCCCACAACCGCAGGTCGCAGGTGGCCGCCGCCTGGACGCCTTCCAACACCCGCACCACGCTACGCTTGTCCCCCTTGCGGGCTTGTCGCACAAGCCGCAGCAGCGAGGCTTCCGCCGCCTGAGCAGCCATGTCCCCACCATGAAGGATGACCCTCCTGGGTTGAGAAGGATTACGTGGAAGAACCCGCTGAGACAGTTCGTGGGATTAAATGGAAAGTTAGCGTTGAGACTGTTCGACAAAGGTTTACCTTCAAAGGTAGCCCTACACACACCCTGGTTTGGGATAAACAAAGAGAATGCGAGAGCTTCGTTTGGGACTGTTCGGGCCTTCACTTGTTTGGCTAACGTTTTGTAGGTTCGGGTTGTGTATAGCGGTGCACTTCTGTGGGAAGCGCCTGATAAATCCGGGCTATGTATACCGAGGAGGCGGCGCAGCGACTGGCTCTGGCTGCGCTTCGGGCCAGGCACGAGACTACCTGCGAGAGCGAAGCGTCGGCCCACAGCCGCAGGTTCGCCCGTGGCCGCCTGGTGATCACCGTTGACAAGGGATCTTGGGGCCAGAACCTCCCGCAGCTGGGGTTCCGGGAGGGACCACGTATTGCGCGGCACTGCTCGTTCCTCTTCCAAAGTCGAGGCGACCAAGACCATCACACCCCGACTTGCAGAACTCGTCGTAGTTACAGGGACTACGAAATAACTTCACGACAGGCATGATCACTGACAAGGGATATTGGGGGTCAGAAATTCCCGTGCATGGGAGAGCAGTTGGGATTCTCACGGATTTTCCGAGGGAATCTGCGAGGCTTGACGAATGTACGTACAGGGTGTCTGTTCTACGGGGGAAACATTTTGTTATCCCTCCCACCCGCCCAGGGGCAGGAATGGCGCGACGCCGGGGTGTATTTGTCATCCGTTATCCTAGCCGTCCGCGAGTACTTCGTGAGAGCCGGGGCCGAGATCCCTCCCACCTTGCCCTCGCGACCCCGCAGGGTGTCCAAAGCACCCTTTGTTATTCGGAGTTCTTCATTCATTTCCTCTCATTGAACCAAAACCGCAGCTGCAATGCACAGCAGCAATGCCTGACTGCAATGTCCTACTGCAATGCCCAATACCGAGGATAAGCCGATATTCCTGGGAGAGGGACCATGTATTGCGCGGCACTGCTCGTTCCTCTTCCAAAGTCTATGCAATCAAGAGGAAAAGGAAATAAATGGCCGCTGCACGTCTCCTCTAAAGGTGAAAGATCGGGAGCGCACTCGGGGTGAAGCTATCGAAGGAAGATGGGGGGAAGGGGGTTAAACGCGGGGCCTTCAAAGTAAAAAGAACAAAAATAAAAAAAGAAAACGAGAAAAAAAAAAGAAAAGGATTAGGAAAAACGGCGCGAGAAAGTGGGAGAGTACCTTTCTCGTTTTCTCTCTTGTTTTGTCCGGCAGCACAAAAAAAAAAGCAATGAGAAACTCCCTCTCGTTTTTTTTTTGTTTATGTTTCGCTGTGCTGTGTATGTATGGCTGCGCGAGAGTGCCGCTTGTGTGCGAAAGCTCGTTGCGGGCCATCCTCTTTACTCTCACCACGCGCTGTCTCCTGTCGCTAACAATGTAGAGTATGCTGGGGTCAGATCGTCTTCTTCGGTGTTGAACCCATGCAAGGGAGAGAGAGAGAGGATCGAGCCATGAGTTCATCCCACGAATTACTCTTTCTAGAATGTTTCGGGGACTGCAGAAGCCGGCGTTAAAGTCTCCGTTTGGATGCTGCGGGCGAAGAGGGTGAGGTGTAGGGTCCTTTCAGTTGGATCAGCTTATTCTGGGAACACAGGCGGGTAGCTCTTCCTGCGTTTTTCTTCGTTTTTTGAGCGTTTTCCTTTCCTAGTGAAAGGTCGCGATTCTGCCCCTGGCAATGCCAGCCTCTCTCCCCTCCCACCATGTTCGGCATTTTCTCTTTTTTATTTTCAAGAAGAAGAAGAAATAACGTGTTGCTTCTATTTTTTATTATTTTTCTGAGGGGGGCAGGGAGGGCGGAAATGGGGGGTGTTTGTTTTTTCTTTCATAATATATTGAACGAGCGAGGAATCCGGAAGAGGAATGGGGGTGAGAGAGGAAGCGAGAGAAGGGGGGATGGGGTGGAAAAAAAAAAGCAAGAGAAATAAAACAACAGAAGTTAGAGCCCGTGGGAAAAGAAAACAACCAAGAAGGCGGGGGGGGGCCTTTGTTTATTTTTGGTCTTGAAAAAGCAACGAACCCGTGTGGCGCTGCTTTTGCAAAGATTGCCCTTGCGGGCAAAGGCTTCTTGGAGCCGAGGCATCGCAACACCGCAAGGGCGAGAGGGTCCGTCGTACTTTCCTCGTGTGCTTTCCAGCAGTCAGACACTCCAGTAACCGCCGCCCTTCCCCCTTTGGGTGTGCGGTGTGTTGGGGCCGGCAACGCTCTCTAGCGCTAGCAAACGCGGCCGCAAAAAAAACAAAAAAAAAAAGAACAGGGGAAAGGGGGGGTAGAGCCAGAAAAGAAGGTGCCTCTGAGCGGCCAGCCACACAGAAAACACGCCGGAAGAGAAAGAGTGAAAAAAAAATGAAACGAAGAAAAAAAGCTGCACGCTTTCACCGCGAGGGGGGGAATGACTTTCCGCGTTCTATTTTTGAAGAAATCGCCGAAAGCCTTTTATTGCCGGTTCCAGGTGGTGGTGGCTTAAGCCTGCAAAACTCTATTTGCTTCAATTGTTCGACAAGGATACTTCCGAAATCACCCGGAACTGACCTCAGTAGACCTGGAAGACAGCGAAACATGTATGGACTCGCAGGCTTTTGACTACTTTGCACGCGGATCTGAGTAGACCCTAGTGCATTCCTTGTAAACCAATTCACTCCGACCAACCCCTGAAAAGCGAGACAGCACGAGTTAGGCAACGAAGTGTGTGGGGGAGGGGAGGAAAAGGGAAAGTAAAGAATAAAGAAAAAGAATCTAGTCAAAAAAAAAAGATCATTTGTGTTCGTCGTCCCCCCCTCCCTTTTGGCCACGTCCTGTTGATTTTTCTTACTACTCCGTTGAACATACGAACTGTCGAGAGAAGGAGGGATACTAGGGCTTCCGGAATCTGAATGTACGTGTGGGGTGCACATTTCACGCCACGCGGTGAATAGTACGGACCCTTCATCTCAAGCTCTCGTTCGCGGTAAAGAAAGGCGAAGCTTTGTTTTTTTCTTTCATATTCTTTTACGTGTTCGTTGTCGACGTGCATGACCGACAGCAGAGTGTCAATTTGTTGCATTAGTGTGATTGTCAGGCCTTCGACTACCCTGAGCAACGCACTATATACAGGAGTGTGGAGTCCAGGCTTCAGTTCGATGTAGATAATTGAGAGGGGGGGGGGGTTGCAAGAACGTGCTTGGAATGGGTATGTGCTCAACACCGCACTGGTCCCGTCTGCGCCGTGTTTCGGTCCTTTAAGCCACGGACACATAAGGCGGACCATCATCAGCGCGGAACCTGAGTGTCTGCAGACAGGACTGCGGTGTGAGTCTGGTTTGTCAGGCGGCTGTTCGTAGCTCGTCACAGCCAGGACCACCCGTGCTACTAGAGCACAGGCGAATCCGTCACGGGGAGAAGGCCCCTACAACCGTGTCTGAGCAATCATTGGGGGGGGGGGGGGGGGGGGGGGAATCTTAGTTTAATGTTGAGGCCGGACACTGCCTTGCGTGTTTGATGCTAGCATCAAGTCTTCTTCGAAGAAGGGGAAGGACCCGCGTGCCTTCAAAGAAACACTCCGCCGGCAAAAAGCTGTCCCTGCAGAGAAGACGGGCAAGGTTCCCTTGTTAGCCCCACTTGACCGTTTTTCTCCTCTGTTTTATTTTTTGTGTTTCCGACGATCCCGTGTGGGCGTACAGTTTTGGTGTCTTTCGACGTTTTGTGCTTTTTCTTTTTTTCCAACCCGCTCGTTCTGCATTTGTTTGGCAGACCCCCTGCTAGAAAACGGGATCGCCGCCCAATTCGACGAGGGGTGCGACAGCCCCTGGTGCTGCGGGGAGAGGGTGTGCCACCTCACATTACGCCTATGAGAATACCGCATGGAACAATGTGTACAGGCCGGCCCCGTATCGGCAAGAGCCTTAATCGTACAAGCCGTCGTCGTCGTCAGCCGCAGGTGCGCCTCCAGCCCTGTGCGTGTGTGTTTATTTACGCTTCACAGTTTCACTGACGGAGTTGATGCACGACGAAAGTCGATTAGAGAACTCTACAGCCTTCAGGGTGTGGTTGGCTCAAAGAAAGAGTCAAGTTTTTGGAGTGGATGGAAGGTGACCTCGCCAAAGCTCGTTTCCCCGGGTTGAGGCAGGCACTCAACATTCCCTTGCGCTGGTGATATCAGTTACAAAGACGTGTTCTTACTTCTCCCTTTCTTCTAGGCAGTTCTCGTCAGACAATACGAAGAGCAGAAACTCCGAAGGCACTGCCTCCAAGAATACTCGAGGGGCTGCCTTGTACTACGAGTTGGGGCTTCTCACTGACCATCAAGTAGTAATCAGACGATCAGCCTGGCTGGAGCCAAAATACTATTTGTTCATCGCACGTGAGCAGTTTTATTTCCCTTCTCTGGGATGGTTGCCGTGACGAACATAGCTTCTTCGTATCACGTGCGGAGAGAGAGAGAGAGTGTGTGTGTGTGGAGAACTTTTCAAAGACCGCGGAGGTCAGCGGACCGGGAGCTACCGGAGAGGGTGTGTGGTAATCTGATACGTGTGTGTGCGATGATGTGGGTTTGCGTGGCAGCCTGATACGTGTGCGCTGGCTGTTACACGAGCTCGATGCTCCACGTGGATGCTTGGTGCGTGTGCTGTGGGCACCGCCCGCTGCACACGGGGATTCGTTTGCGACAATGAAACCTTGGAGGGGAAAAGACCGCGTGTTTATCCAACTCAAGAAAAAAACTCCAATCTCTGGAGACTCCTGTCCTACTCAGTGGGCTCCGGCTCTAAACGCTGGAGCTGGAGAGGCGCGAACTTTTCGGAGAATCACGCGACATGGAGAGAGAAAGAGGCAGGTTTGGTAAGATGCGGCCAGAGATCAAGGCAGATTCCCCTTGAGACTCCGTCTTTCGATTTCGCCTAAGCCTGTGTGTTACAGCTAGCTAGTTGTGTTTTCTTTTCAGCGTTGTTTGTGGATTAGAGTTTTTCTAAAAAAAAAAGGGGGCAGCAGTCAGTTGTGAGACTGGCAGGTGAGCAGCGTCATCTCCCCTAGCGAGCTCTCGGATCTGCGTCTGATGCAGTTGTTGTATGGATCGCCTACATACACTCAGCCGCGCGTGCCTTCATTGCGGCCTTCTGGGTGGCAGCTGTGTCAGGTCAAGTAGCGAGATCTGGGGCCCTGTGATGGCTGAGTGCACACCTACGCAGGGCTGCATCCTCGTGTTGTAGCCGTGTTGTGTATAAGGCTTCGTGGGGGCCTGGTCAACCACCTCATCACTATAGGGCACAAACCTTTCTCGACAGTGATTGGACAGTCGGGATTGCCGGGGGCGTGTAAAGCAAGACCTGCCCCCTGCGCCTGCTGTCTCCGGCTGCTTCGGCAGACGACACATACTACTACTACTACTACTAAAAAAAACAGGGAACATACGGGGCGCCTCCTGCGTTGCCACCAGCACCGCCAGCGTTCGCCCCCTCGTCGAACTTGAAGTCCGCGAATCCACGGGCCTGCGTTGTTTGTTGGGGTGAAAGTTCGCTTGAGAATCCGGGATTTTTTGGAAGTCTCCGGGCGATCTTCGTCAAATGGGTTCTTTTAAAGCTAATAGCTGTGCAGGAGGGATTGGGTGGGAGCATGCACGGCTTCTTTCGTGCACGCTTTACTCAGGGTCTGAGCCAATTCACCTGAAAGCGACCTCCAGCACCCGCGGTAAGTACCACCATCAGCGTATAGTAATGCTGCTGCTGTTAAAAGGCTCGGATCCAGAGCTCAGGTTGCAAGGTGGCCCAGTTTGCCGGGCATCAGCGTACTGCTGGTATGCAGAAGGCTGGGATAAACCCCTCGCATCGATGTATGGCATCGGAAACCGACGGTGAACCCACCACTGTAGTTGAGGTTAGAATGCAGAATATCGGTAGCGATGAGCGATGGCCTGCATTAGCCACTGGATGACTACCTCTTCGATCGCACCGTGTCGTGCTCGTTAGCGCCTCATTCGAATCATCGTCTTCGCGCGGTCGCTTTTTGCGTCTCTTCCCTTCCTTGCCGGTTTGCATGCTTCTGCGGCTTTTGCCTTCGCTTTTACGGGCGGCGCTGAGCACTTCTGCTTCCGTTGGGGGGGGGGGTTTGCAAGAACACGGTGCAGTAGTAAAGGCTTTCACTAGTAAATTTACTAGTGGTTTTACAAGTGAAAATGGTTTACAAGTGCCACTAGTAAATTTTACAAGTGCACTTGTAAAATTTACAAGTGTTTTCAGGTGTTTTGGCAGGTGTTTTGGAGTGAAACAAGAAGAAACTGTGGCAAGTGAAGCACACATGCAGAAGAACCGGCTTCTTTTTCACCTAACTCGTCGAAATGGGGCTGGGAGAGCAGAGCAAAGTGTCAACCCAGTGCTTGAGAGCCCCGCGCTTAGGCAGACCGCGTCAATCCAAGTTTCCCCCACTCCAAGGCAAACGTGAACACTCGAACACGACCCCCCTGTGGCTCGATGCGGTGGGAACACGAGACAATAACATCGGAAGAGACGGGGCGCGAGGGAGGAGCATACAAGAAGTCCTTGTGTCAGAAATCTTTGTCCTCTCAGAGCAGAGTCGTGCACAGGTACGTCCTGGTACCAGAAATAGATGGGCGCCATTGCACGACAAAAGACGCTCTGGTGTCTTGCGTTTGGCCAAGGAGGTTACGAATATCTCTGCCTGCGTGCGTCTTATGCCGGACAGGCTTGGCATCCATTTTTTGGACTGAGTCGTGGGCAACAGTGCGGTCAACTCTGAAAAGCAAATACCGTAAGCGGAAATAAGTTGGACCGGACAAAATGGTTCAACTCACCTATTTTGGGCTCTGGTGGTCCAACTTTTGTCCGGCCAACTTTTTCGGGGGGTCCTGTGTACTTGGTGCAGTTTTGCGGCTGGCCAGCACTCGCTCCACTCCGTAGTCGCGCATGGGTCCGCCGCCAGGAGTTCCCGAACACTGCGCGGCGCTGCGTAACCCGCTGAGTCCCCTCCAGCAACTCGCAACGAAGCACCCTGGCCATGGTCCAGCCATTGGTCGCCATGGCCCTGTGGTGGAATCACAAGATCTTCCTTGCGTGGAAGGATGTTTGATCGCGACCGGTTGCGGTTGGTCAGTGCCGAGGGTGGACCAAAATGCGTCCACCGTCTGTCCCATTGCTTTGGTAGAGCAAACGCAAAAATGCAGAGTGCAAACGAGGTGGCTCGAGGTTGGCTGACAGAGAAGAAAAAAGTATGAGTCGCCAATAAACGACGGTCTTGGTACGCTCAAGAAGAAACCCAACGCATCTCTCGCGCCTGACTACCCATTTGTCCAGGGACATTTTTGTACCTCATGCCCATCGACCCAACCCCGCCTAAGTGGATACGTGCCTGGGCGGAAATATGTTGGACCGGACAAAATGGTCCAATTGTTTTGGTCGTCCGCGGTCCAACATATTTCCGGTTCAACTTTTTTTGCTTATGGTATGGAAGATCCACGGGGGGTTTCGAGGACTGGAGGATTCTTGTCACACGAGGGTGCTGGGGGAAGTTGTTTGGGCTGTTGCCGTGAGATTAGTACTTCTTGGGGTTTGGCGGTTGCTTGGTCGGGTCGGGGTGTTGGGAACGAACGCGGTGTGCCTACTGCTTCATTTTATTGTCGTTGATTCTTGGGTGATGCCGCTGCCGTGCTTGCGTTCTCACCTTCTTCCTACTGCTTGTAGGGCCCATGTTGCCCATTCAGCGCACTTGTCTCGCGGGCAGCTGGCACGCGTAGAGCCACACTCCGGATTACCGCGTGGTTCCCTTCGCATAGGCGTCCAGGGCCTGCATTCGGGTGGGTGCCCGAACACCGGCCTTTGGTCCGCCTCCGGCTGAAACCATCTAAGGTGCGCTGTGTCGCCCGCTGTCAGAATGTGTTGAGAGGTGGCCTTTTCGTTGCACCCTCCTAAGCCACATATCTCCGTTGTGCCGTTTTGTAGAATCGATTGCCTCACTAGCGCACTGCTCCGCTGGACCTCCGGAGTTGGTGCAGCGTCTTGCCGTTGATGCTGCTCTGTGGCGCGTTTAGTCGCTCGGAGCCTGCGGTTCCTCTGATGCTCGAGGGTCCCCCGTGCAAACCTGCCGATCTCTTCCATCTGCACTAGGCCGGCGGCATCTTGGGCGCATACATATTGGAGGCCTGCATCATGGTAGATCGATACACATCAAAGACGCTTCGTCCGTTCAGCACTCTTCCTGCTGCCTCGTCCGCTTTTTCATGTTTACGAAACCTCACAAGTTTCTGACTATTATGGTCGAGCCACTATGCAGTGCTACATTGATGGGCTGCGTGGAACTCCTTACTCCCCTTTCGGTATCTCCGCCAATCCAGCCCATCGGCAACAACAACGTCAAGATCCCTGCTTGGGCAAAGCCTCCGTGCCGAAGCGTGTCGGGAAGTGGCAGGCATGCTCGGACCGACTGGAAGTATTCGCAACAGTCAGCTGGCCGCTTCTGCCCAGGGTTCCCCGCTCCCCGCTCACGTCGCCATTGTAGAGTGTGTTTCACTGTTGTGAATTGGCACGACACGCGTCTCTCTTGCCTCCGTTTCCTCTCATTTTGTAGACGCTTTTCCTCGGCAGCTGTCAACTAGCTCAACAAAAGGTTCAGGGTAAAGGGGCTGGACAGTGCGTGGGTGCGCGCTGCTCCTCTCATCCTTTTTCAACGGCGCGGCTGTATATCAGGGGAGATGATTCCCATCAAGGCTCCCAACAACCCTGCCCAACTCAGTCCGAGGGGTAGTGCACATCGACCAAACCTCCCCAGTTTTCGATCTCGCAATTTTTCACGCAAAACCCCCTATAAATCACTGTTTTGGACTGAAAAACACCTGAATTCACTTGTAATTTTTACTAGTGCACTTGTAAAATTTACAAGTGCACTAGAAAAATTTCTAGTACACTTGTAAATTTTACTAGTAAAAGTGTAAATTTTACTAGTAAAAATTTTTACTAGTAAATTTACTAGTAAAAGGGTCATTTTACAAGTTTACTACTGCACCGTGAACGTGCTTGGAATGGGTATGTGCTCAACACCGCACTGGTCCCGTCTGCGCCGTGTTTCGGTCCTGTAAGCCACGGACACATAAGGCGGACCATCATCAGCGCGGAACCTGAGTGTCTGCAGACAGGACTGCGGTGTGAGTCTGGTTTGTCAGGCGGCTGTTCGTAGCTCGTCACAGCCAGGACCACCCGTGCTACTAGAGCACAGGCGAATCCGTCACGGGGAGAAGGCCCCTACAACCGTGTCTGAGCAATCAGTTAAAAAACTCAGGGCACTCGCCCTGATTGTGACTGCGACTCGCTAGGCAGCACTGACTTGTCTTCTTTTTACGGTGGCAATCTGCGAAGTAAACTCCGCAGAGCACAGTGGACATGGGGTTGCCGTGTGCAGCACCAATGGTTGAAGTACCAAAAGGGAAAAGAGTGCGAGGAAGTAATCCTGCGTGCTGAGGGCAGCAAGTCGCGTTACGCGAAGTACCCTACTGGAATGGGGGGATTGCAAGAACGTGCTTGGAATGGGTATGTGCTCAACACCGCACTGGTCCCGTCTGCGCCGTGTTTCGGTCCTTTAAGCCACGGACACATACGGCGGACCATCATCAGCGCGGAACCTGAGTGTCTGCAGACAGGACTGCGGTGTGAGTCTGGTTTGTCAGGCGGCTGTTTGTAGCTCGTCACAGCCAGGACCACCCGTGCTACCAGAGCACAGGCGAATCCGTCACGGGGAGAAGGCCCCTACAACCGTGTCTGAGCAATCAGTTAAAAAACTCAGGGCACTCGCCCTGGTGGTGACTGCGACTCGCTAGGCAGCACTGACTTGTCTTGTGGGGGGGGGGGGGGGGGGGGGTCGTCGTCTTCACCACTATGGAACGGAGGCTGGATACCTGCTGGAGAGACGTGGCGAACATCTCGTACTTGCGGATGTCTGCGTCGGAGACGGACCGGCGCGCGACGGACATGGCCTCCTCGATGTGGGCGCGGGTGATGTTCGGCACCGGGTCGAAGTCAGCGTCCTCCTTGATGTCGCCTCTCTCCTTCATCTTCTCGTACTGGATCTCCTTCGCGATCGACTCCTTGATGGCGATTTTGACGGCCCGCTGCGCGATACCGGCCAAGTCGGCGCCCGAGAAACCATGCGTGCTCTGCGCAATCTTCTCGAGCGTGATGTCGGCTGCCAAAGGCGACTTGCGGAACGCCGCCTTCAGGATGTTGATCCTCGACTTCAGGTCCGGCAAAGGGATGTAAAGCAGCTGGTCGAGACGGCCCGGTCGCATGATGGCGGGATCGATGATGTCCGGCCTGTTGGTGGCGCCGATGATGAACACGTTCTTCTTCACGTTCATGCCGTCCATTTCGGTCAGGATCTGGTTGATCACCCGGTCGGTCGCGCCGCCGCCGTCGCCGTGCGATCCGCCTCTCGCCTTCGCAATCGAGTCCAGCTCGTCGAAGAAGAGCACGCAAGGGGCAGCCTATTGGGGGGGTTAAGATTCGAAAAGGAACAGTTTTAGTGAGCAGGCAAGGGGCAGCCTATTGGGGGGGGGTTGAGATTCGAAAAGGAACAGTTTTGGTGAGCAGGCAAGGGGCAGCCTATTGGGGGGGTTGAGACTCGAAAAGGAACAGTTTTAGTGAGCAGGCAAGGGGCAGCCTATTGGGGGGGTTGAGATTCGAAAAGGAACAGTTTTAGTGAGCACGCAAGGGGAAGCCTATTGGGGGGGTTGAGATTCGTCGAGCATTTCCTTCCAAGCTGTTGCTAATGTAAGACAATTCTCTCTTCCCATCAATCTCAAGTTTCGCATCAGCCGCGGTTGAGCGAGTGTCAAGCTTTTATTCTCGTTGTTGTTTTTTAGGTGAAAGTTCGCTTGAGGACCCGGGTTTCGGGTCTCCGGGTGATTACCGTCTCATCATTTCTATTCAGAAACTTCGAAGCCCTCCCACGAAGGCTTTGGTCGGATTAAGCTGTCATCAAACTCCAGTTTTCAATGGCCACATGCAATATGTGAGGAAACTGAACCGTCCGAGTAGGACCTTGTAATCATGATCATTTGCCAATTTGCTACCTAAACCACATCCAGGATGAGGGTTGCATCGTCGAGCATTTCCTTCCAAGCTGTTGCTAATGTAAGACAATTCTCTCTTCCCATCAATCTCAAGTTTCGCATCAGCCGCGGTTGGGCGAGTGCCAAGCTCTTATTCTCGTTGTTGTTTATTAGGTCGCTTGAGGACGCGGGGGTTTCGGGTCTCCGGGTGGCTACCGTCTCATTTCTAGACTGTTTCTTGCAGTAAGCGGTCGGTTCTTAGAAGTCTCCGTTTGACTTGTGAGGCGGGGGGGGCAAGGGGGGGGGTTTCCTTTTGTGCTGTTAGAGCAAGGTCTGGGCAGTGTGGTTTCATTCCTTTTCGGACTGTGTGTCGCTTTTACTTTACTGTTTACTGTCACATGTGGTTGCGCATCTGTGTAACTTCGTTTTTAGCGTATGTGACCGACACCAGGTCGACTGCGTTGTCCAAGTGGTCCTGGGCCCCCCACGCCATTTCTTTTCAAAGAACGGCTCGAAAAGAGGGCCTTCGCCACAACACACCTGCCTGGCCTTGTCGAAGATTTCGCGGACGTTGGCTTCGGATTCACCGAACCACATGGTGAGCAGCTCGGGGCCCTTGATGGAGATGAAGTTGGCTTGGCACTCGTTCGCGACGGCCTTCGCGAGCAGCGTCTTACCGCACCCCGGCGGCCCGTAGAACAGGACTCCCTTCGACGGCGAGATGCCGAACTTCTCGTACTTCCACGGATACTCCACAGGGTACTGGATGAGCTCCTGCAGCTCCATCTTCGTGTTTTCGAGCCCGCCGATGTCCTTCCACGTGGTGTTCGGCACCTCTACCATCGCGGTGTCCCGCAGAGTCGACGGGTTGGTGGTCGAAATGGCATCTCGGAAGTGCGCTTGGGTGACGAACAGCTTGTCGAGCACTTCCGCGTCGATCGTGTCGTCCTCCCAGTCGATGAGGTGCAGCTTCTCCCTGATGCAGTTCATCGCAGCCTCGGTGCAGAGCTGCGCGAGATCCGCACCGACGTATCCATGCGTCTCCTTCGCGACCGCTTCGAGGTCCACGTTCTCGTCGAGCTTCATGTTCTTCGTGTGGATGCTGATGATCTCCAGACGGCCGATCTCATCTGGGATGCCGATGTCGAGCTCTGAGCGGGTTGTGGAGGGGTTCTTAGACTGAATATTCACTTGAGGTTCCGGGGTTTTAGAGTCTCCGAAAGGGTTCCTTAATGGTACGTAGTCGTATGCGTGTCGTATTGGTGGTAGTTGTGGTTTGGGGGTTGATGATCAGACCCAACCTGAAAAAGTGGATGTGAATGATCTCCAGACGGCCGATCTCATCTGGGATGCCGATGTCGAGCTCTGGACGGGTTGTGGAGGGGTTCTTAGACTGAATATATTCACTTTAGTCTCCGGGTGATCATCGTCGAAAGGGTTCCTTAATGGTACGTAGTCGTATGCGTGTCGTATTGGTGGTAGTTGTGGTTTGGGGGTTGATGATCAGACCCAACCTGAAAAAGTGGATGTGAATGATCTCCAGACGGCCGATCTCATCTGGGATGCCGATGTCGAGCTCTGGACGGGTTGTGGAGGGGTTCTTAGACTGAATATATTCACTTTAGTCTCCGGGTGATCATCGTCGAAAGGGTTCCTTAATGGTACGTAGTCGTATGCGTGTCGTATTGGTGGTAGTTGTGGTTTGGGGGTTGATGATCAGACCCAACCTGAAAAAGTGGATGTGAATGATCTCCAGACGGCCGATCTCATCTGGGATGCCGATGTCGAGCTCTGGACGGGTTGTGGAGGGGTTCTTAGACTGAATATATTCACTTTAGTCTCCGGGTGATCATCGTCGAAAGGGTTCCTTAATGGTACGTAGTCGTATGCGTGTCGTATTGGTGGTAGTTGTGGTTTGGGGGTTGATGATCAGACCCAACCTGAAAAAGTGGATGTGAATGATCTCCAGACGGCCGATCTCATCTGGGATGCCGATGTCGAGCTCTGGACGGGTTGTGGAGGGGTTCTTAGACTGAATATATTCACTTTAGTCTCCGGGTGATCATCGTCGAAAGGGTTCCTTAATAGTACGTATAGTTGTATGCGTGTCGTACTGGTGTTTGGTGGTTGATGATCAGACCCAACCTGAAAAAGTGGATGCTGATGATCTCCAGACGGCCGATCTCAGCTGGGATGCCGATGTCGAGCTCTGGACGGGTTGTGGAGGGGTTCTTAGACTGAATATATTCACTTGAGGTGCCGGGGTTTTAGTCTCCGGGTGGCCATCGTCGAAAGGGTTCCTTAATGGTAGGTATGGTTGTATGCGTGTCTTACTGGTGTTTGGTGGTTGATGATCAGACCCAACCTGAAAAAGTGGATGCTGATGATCTCCAGAGTAGATTAGTGCGTTGCTCAGGGTAGTCGAAGGCCTGCTAGGCACCTGCCCCGCTCAAGCGGGGCTCCATCTGGAAAGAGACAAGGCTAGCGAGCCGAACACGCCTGCTAGATTTCCAGGCCAGCGGCTTACCCGGGCCGTCGACTTCCCAACGCGTAGTAAGCGCAGCTAACGTCGAGCAACAGTGCGACACCACGGCAACTGCCTTTTCTGTCAGAGGGAGTGGAGAGAAAATTAATACAGTATTAACCAACAGGTGCTTATACAAAAAAAAAAAAGTTGTTGCTCGAAGGCAGGGCTTACGCTCCACGTGTGGAACGTGTGGATTTCCACACGTTAATTTTTTTTCGGATTTTATTTCCCCACGTGTGCTTCCACGTGTGGATCCACAGGTACCACATGTGGATTTTGGTATAATTTTTTCCCCACATGTGCTAGCCACAGGTTGGTCCACATGCAGGGGAGTCTAGGCCCACAAGTCGCCAAGGTCGCACAGCCAGGTGTCGCCAAGTCCGGTAGTGAGGCTATTTTCTTTTGCCCGCCGCACATAGGGAAAAGGTTTTTTTCCCTCGAACCTTAAGCGCCCACACGTGGACCACACGTATTTCCTCTGAGGCCGAAAACGGAGCGTAAGCCCTGCTCGAAGGAAAAAGTGCGGACCTCTGTCGAACCGACCGAACCGCCTGAGGGCGGCGTCGATGGTGTTCGGCCTGTTCGTGGCTGCGAGCACGATGACCTGGGCCCGCGCGTTCATGCCGTCCATCAGCGTCAGCAGCTGCGAGACGATGCGCTTCTCGACTTCGCCCTGCGCCTTCTCACGCTTCGGCGCGATCGAGTCGAGCTCGTCGATGAAGATGAGGGACGGCGCGTTCTTCTCCGCCTCTTCGAACGCCTTCCGTAGGTTGCTTTCGGACTCTCCCGCCATCTTGCTCATGATCTCGGGGCCGTTGATGAGGAAGAAGAAGGCGCCCGTCTCGTTGGCGATCGCGCGCGCAATGAGCGTCTTACCGCTTCCCGGAGGGCCGTACATCAGGATTCCCCGGGGTGGCTTGATGCCGATGTTGCGGAAAAGCTGGGGGTGGCGGATGGGCAGTTCAACCATCTCGCGGATCTGGGCGAGTTGCTTCCGGCATCCGCCGACGTCTTCGTAGCCGATGTCCGATGCCCTGCGAGCGCGGTGGTTGCAATTGGGGTTCTGGTTTCTTAGAGTGTAAGGTTCGCTTGAAATTCCGGGGGCAAGCCTTTACGTTCAGCTGTGCTGAACGTACTGATTGCAGCACGTTATTTTTCTTACTTTCTTTTTGTACACATTGCCACCTGGTCCAGACAAAAATATCGGGGTGTTTCGGGGAGTTCTCGGGGCCGTTGATGAGGAAGAAGTGCGTAGTTGTGTTTTATTCTTTTACTTGTTAGTTGTCGACAACTTTTTTGTATTGAGGTGTCATTCAGATGTAAATCCAAAGCCGCCCACGTCAAATTTTGTTAAGCATTGAGTTCTTTTAAGTACATGAACCACATGGATTAGCATGCACTTTGTTAAGCAGCGGCTGCCAAAACTTGCCGTGACACCTATGATCAAAGTAAAGGAGGAAAGGAGAAAATGTTTCTAAAAAAGAAAAGGGGCAGGTTGTATTTTTCGACCCTCGTTAGCTCGCTGGGTCAGGCGCGCCAGGTAGATGCTGGGCTAGTTTCTGTCTGGACTTGGACTGTGTAGTCCTTCTGAATTCTTTCCTCTTTCCTTTCCTGAAGAAGGCGCCCGTCTCGTTGGCGATCGCGCGCGCAATGAGCGTCTTACCGCCAAGACAAAAGAGCTGCGTAAGCCCTGTCCTTGTTTTCCCCCTCTTCTGTATTCCAGTGAAACTTGCGGTAGTGAGTAGCCGACGGAGAATTCCCCCGGCACGTGCAACTGGCAGCCTCCATAAGGATTTCCGTACAAAGCAGGTGCGTACGCAGAAGATGTTGCGTTGACGCATCCACACATACACACACGTTGTTTTCCGCGCGCAGGAACTGGGGAAAGCCATACTTGTTCTCATCCTCGCGGGAAAACAACACACGGTGGTGCAAGCGAAGAACAAAACAGAGTGTGTTTGTTTTGTATTTGCCCCTCTACCTTTATATTTTCCTCTCTTCCATTCGGAGTCAAAGCAGCTCCGTCGAGTATTTCCATTGAGCGAAGGGAAAGGCATACTTGTTCTCGTCCTCGCGCTTGATCGGCTCCCCTTCGCAGTGGATGACGGTTTTGTTGGACACAATGCAGAACTCGTCGGGGTCGGTCTCGACCACTTTGAACTCCACGGCTCGCATGGCACCTCGGGCCACGAACAGGTCTCCTTTCCGCACCGGGACCCAAGCGTCCTTGAAGTAAGGCTCCAAGAATGTGTCGAAGAGGTCTCCGGTGATGCCTTCAATCGTGTCGTCGATGGGCAACACGTGGATGCGCGTGCCGTACTTGATGTCTTTGCACGGGTGCAGGTAGATCATGTCGCCGAGGCGGACCTTCACGTTGCCTCTCGTCACCTTGTGCATTCTGATGCAGCCGGCTTCGACGGTTTCGTCGGCGAGGGCGATGCATACTGTGTTCTTCTGCCTCTTACCCTTGATCAGCACGGTGTCTCCGCTGTGTGAGTGATGTGTGTAAAAGTTCGTTCCTTGAGGATTCTTACGCAGGTGCGGGAGACGGTCGTTTTCAGAGTGACACAGGGGAAGAGTAGTAGTAGTATGTGTCGTCTGCCGAAGCAGCCGGAGACACAGCAGGCGCAGGGGGCAGGTCTTGCTTTACAATTCTCTTCTTCATGGAGACCCGCCCCCGGCAATCCCGACTGTCCAATCTCTGTCGCGAAAGGTTTGTGCCCTATAGTGATGAGGTGGTTGACCAGGCCCCACGAAGCCTTATACACAACACGGCGACAACACGAGGATGCAGCCCTGCTTAGGTGTGCACTCAGCCATCACAGGGGAAGAACAAAAAGAAGAACGCGAAAGACACCGTAAACCGGGGAATGAACTCTTTGAGGGTGGTCTCGTCTCGTGTCGTCCAGCACCCACCACCAAGGGCATGCACGCCTCGAAAGACGCCCGTACGGGATCGTCGGCAGCGCCAATTGCCACCCTGGGTGTCACCGAGCAAACGGGAGTGAGAATAACACGCTGCCATCGATCGGGCTTTGATGTTTTTACAAATTGGATTGACTGGACACGAAGAAAACCCCCAAGGTTATGCATACTGGAAAAGCTGCAGCTCCTCCATGGTGTCGTTGTGGAGACCGACGATCCAGGAAAAGTCATTTTCCGCCTCCTTCACGAGAAGCCTGCGTGTGTGTTTGCGTGGTTTAAGTTCAGGGCTTTGAGTGGGTAACGTCTGAAGCGAAGTATAGCCCACTTGTCACTTTCGCCAGTCAGCTTTGAGTTTCGGACACGCTGCTTTTGGGTCCTGTGACTCCTCTCCGAAGGGTCGGTGGGGCGGGATCCTTCGGGGGGATAGAGCATGGGAGGCTGTCAGCTTCTCCATCCGGCACTCGGCTCAAGACTTCTGTTTTCATCTTGCGGTGTTAGCTGCACGGAGGTTCTGGCCCGTGCAACAGCTGAGTGTCTTTCACAGGCGGCACATCTCACCCGAGGATGTGGCAAGCTCTCTCTGTGCAGTGAGCTTGGCCTGACTAGCTGTTCCAAACTCCTGGTGCAAGCACCCGTTCATGGTCGGCAGTCGCCACCTGGGTCACAGTTTTGAGTCCTGTTCCGAGACTCGCTCGCACGGGGAAGTGGCGCGAATCACCTTGTCGCCAAGCATTCTGCAATGCCGACGACTGCTACCCCTGTGTATGCGTGTGTTAATGTGCATCATGCGGCTCAAGCCTTCTGTTGATCGTCTTACAACGCTAGCTATGAGTCATCAGCTTGCACTGATTACGTACCTTGCCATGCCTATAGATGCTCGTTCCTTGGCAACATGTTCACGCCGCTTCCATCAAAAACGCCAGTCGCAAAACTGTCCACTCGCAAAACATGAGATCGATGCAAGCTATAGCCAAGGCATGAGAGAACCGCTGCGCCCGCGCGCCCCAATAGGACCGCAACAGCCCCAAATAGGACCTCAATTGGATACCAAGAACCCCCCAACAACAGGACCCCCAGTAGGGGCCCGCAGACGACAGGCATACTTGTTCGGCTTCCGCTTCTTCTGCTCAACGGGGGGTGACGCCGACGGTGCGGACATTTTCTTTTTTTCTTCCCGAGTGCTGCTTCCTTTTCACCTGCCCCCGGCCTTTAACTTTCTACTTTCTTTTCCCCACCTGTGAGGATGCAATGCATGTCACCGGTGTCTATTCGTTGCGTCGGGCATGTACAATCTCGGTGCCAGTCGATGCACGTTACGAGACCAGCGTCTCTTCGACAAAGCGTCAGTCATTGTACACTATGCAACCTCGTTAATCTCAGGCAATACATGTTCCGAGCGTCTCTTCGACAAAGCGTCAGTCATTGTACACTGTGCAACCTCGTTAATCTCAGGCAATACATGTTCCGAGCGTCTCTTCGACAACGCATCCATTGTACACGGTACAAACTTGTTAATCTTGGACAATGCATGTCACCAGCGTCGTTTCGACGACGATGCGTCGGTCATGTATTGTACATCTGTGCAACCTCGTTAGTCTTAGGCAATACACGTTGCAATATCTTCGACAACGCGTCTGGCATCCATTGTACACGGTACAAGCTTGTTAATCTTAGACAATGCATGTCACCAGCGTCTCTTCGACGATGCGTCGGTCATGTATTGTACATCTGTGCAACCTCATTAGTCTTAGGCAATACATGTTCCAAGCGTCTCTCGACAACGCGTCCGCCCAATTTCAAGCGCTAATGTACTCCTATCGTGGCACTGTGACACCTGTGCCTAACAAAGCGAGCCCGGACACCCCATTTCGTGCAGTGTGTCAATCCAGTGGTGCTCCCATTGGTACATGTTCATTACTGTAAGCTAAACGCGTGTAATTGAGACACCCCGCCCTCAGCCCCAAAAGTGTCTCAATTACAAGCGTTTTCTGCTGTCTCAATTACACGGGGGAGGGCAGGTCTAGCGTACAATGGATGCACCTTTGTGGGAAAATTACAAAAATAGGTCTCACTTACCCGGGGGGTAGGTACATCGTTAATCTTGGGCAATGCATGTTACCAGCGTCTCTTCGACAATGCGTCGGACGTGCATTGTACATCCCTCATCGAGCCGGTCCATCCCCTCTTGATAGACCGTGATAGACCGAAGAATACAGCACCGGGCAATTCGATGCAGCTCTAGGGACTAGTCTCTAATCCGAGGACGAGGCATTTGGCTACCTTAGGAGAGTCATAGCTACCCCGCCGTATGTATACCCGTGGATGGCATCACCTATCCACAAGCAGCGTAGTGCTTCGAGGACGTGTACGGTCTGCGGTATGTTATTAGCAGCCGCCACCACTATTCACCACTACGTAGTATCTTCTACGGGGTATGTGGTATGCACCCGCACTTGACCCGATCTCTCAGCGTTGACACTCAAGGCACTGGGCAGCTACTAACCCGCACTTGACCCGATCTCTCAGCGTTGGCACTCAAGGCACTGGGCAGCTACTAACCCGCACTTGACCCGATCTCTCAGCGTTGGCACTCAAGGCACTGGGCAGCTACTAACCCGCACTTGACCCGATCTCTCAGCGTTGGCACTCAAGGCACTGGGCAGCTACTAACCCGCACTTGACCCGATCTCTCAGCGTTGGCACTCAAGGCACTGGGCAGCTACTAACCCGCACTTGACCCGATCTCTCAGCGTTGGCACTCAAGGCACTGGGCAGCTACTAACCCGCACTTGACCCGATCTCTCAGCGTTGGCACTCAAGGCACTGGGCAGCTACTAACCCGCACTTGACCCGATCTCTCAGCGTTGGCACTCAAGGCACTGGGCAGCTACTAACCCGCACTTGACCCGATCTCTCAGCGTTGGCACTCAAGGCACTGGGCAGCTACTAACCCGCACTTGACCCGATCTCTCAGCGTTGGCACTCAAGGCACTGGGCAGCTACTAACCCGCACTTGACCCGATCTCTCAGCGTTGGCACTCAAGGCACTGGGCAGCTACTAACCCGCACTTGACCCGATCTCTCAGCGTTGGCACTCAAGGCACTGGGCAGCTACTAACCCGCACTTGACCCGATCTCTCAGCGTTGGCACTCAAGGCACTGGGCAGCTACTAACCCGCACTTGACCCGATCTCTCAGCGTTGGCACTCAAGGCACTGGGCAGCTACTAACCCGCACTTGACCCGATCTCTCAGCGTTGGCACTCAAGGCACTGGGCAGCTACTAACCCGCACTTGACCCGATCTCTCAGCGTTGGCACTCAAGGCACTGGGCAGCTACTAACCCGCACTTGACCCGATCTCTCAGCGTTGGCACTCAAGGCACTGGGCAGCTACTAACCCGCACTTGACCCGATCTCTCAGCGTTGGCACTCAAGGCACTGGGCAGCTACTAACCCGCACTTGACCCGATCTCTCAGCGTTGGCACTCAAGGCACTGGGCAGCTACTAACCCGCACTTGACCCGATCTCTCAGCGTTGGCACTCAAGGCACTGGGCAGCTACTAACCCGCACTTGACCCGATCTCTCAGCGTTGGCACTCAAGGCACTGGGCAGCTACTAACCCGCACTTGACCCGATCTCTCAGCGTTGGCACTCAAGGCACTGGGCAGCTACTAACCCGCACTTGACCCGATCTCTCAGCGTTGGCACTCAAGGCACTGGGCAGCTACTAACCCGCACTTGACCCGATCTCTCAGCGTTGGCACTCAAGGCACTGGGCAGCTACTAACCCGCACTTGACCCGATCTCTCAGCGTTGGCACTCAAGGCACTGGGCAGCTACTAACCCGCACTTGACCCGATCTCTCAGCGTTGGCACTCAAGGCACTGGGCAGCTACTAACCCGCACTTGACCCGATCTCTCAGCGTTGGCACTCAAGGCACTGGGCAGCTACTAACCCGCACTTGACCCGATCTCTCAGCGTTGGCACTCAAGGCACTGGGCAGCTACTAACCCGCACTTGACCCGATCTCTCAGCGTTGGCACTCAAGGCACTGGGCAGCTACTAACCCGCACTTGACCCGATCTCTCAGCGTTGGCACTCAAGGCACTGGGCAGCTACTAACCCGCACTTGACCCGATCTCTCAGCGTTGGCACTCAAGGCACTGGGCAGCTACTAACCCGCACTTGACCCGATCTCTCAGCGTTGGCACTCAAGGCACTGGGCAGCTACTAACCCGCACTTGACCCGATCTCTCAGCGTTGGCACTCAAGGCACTGGGCAGCTACTAACCCGCACTTGACCCGATCTCTCAGCGTTGGCACTCAAGGCACTGGGCAGCTACTAACCCGCACTTGACCCGATCTCTCAGCGTTGGCACTCAAGGCACTGGGCAGCTACTAACCCGCACTTGACCCGATCTCTCAGCGTTGGCACTCAAGGCACTGGGCAGCTACTAACCCGCACTTGACCCGATCTCTCAGCGTTGGCACTCAAGGCACTGGGCAGCTACTAACCCGCACTTGACCCGATCTCTCAGCGTTGGCACTCAAGGCACTGGGCAGCTACTAACCCGCACTTGACCCGATCTCTCAGCGTTGGCACTCAAGGCACTGGGCAGCTACTAACCCGCACTTGACCCGATCTCTCAGCGTTGGCACTCAAGGCACTGGGCAGCTACTAACCCGCACTTGACCCGATCTCTCAGCGTTGGCACTCAAGGCACTGGGCAGCTACTAACCCGCACTTGACCCGATCTCTCAGCGTTGGCACTCAAGGCACTGGGCAGCTACTAACCCGCACTTGACCCGATCTCTCAGCGTTGGCACTCAAGGCACTGGGCAGCTACTAACCCGCACTTGACCCGATCTCTCAGCGTTGGCACTCAAGGCACTGGGCAGCTACTAACCCGCACTTGACCCGATCTCTCAGCGTTGGCACTCAAGGCACTGGGCAGCTACTAACCCGCACTTGACCCGATCTCTCAGCGTTGGCACTCAAGGCACTGGGCAGCTACTAACCCGCACTTGACCCGATCTCTCAGCGTTGGCACTCAAGGCACTGGGCAGCTACTAACCCGCACTTGACCCGATCTCTCAGCGTTGGCACTCAAGGCACTGGGCAGCTACTAACCCGCACTTGACCCGATCTCTCAGCGTTGGCACTCAAGGCACTGGGCAGCTACTAACCCGCACTTGACCCGATCTCTCAGCGTTGGCACTCAAGGCACTGGGCAGCTACTAACCCGCACTTGACCCGATCTCTCAGCGTTGGCACTCAAGGCACTGGGCAGCTACTAACCCGCACTTGACCCGATCTCTCAGCGTTGGCACTCAAGGCACTGGGCAGCTACTAACCCGCACTTGACCCGATCTCTCAGCGTTGGCACTCAAGGCACTGGGCAGCTACTAACCCGCACTTGACCCGATCTCTCAGCGTTGGCACTCAAGGCACTGGGCAGCTACTAACCCGCACTTGACCCGATCTCTCAGCGTTGGCACTCAAGGCACTGGGCAGCTACTAACCCGCACTTGACCCGATCTCTCAGCGTTGGCACTCAAGGCACTGGGCAGCTACTAACCCGCACTTGACCCGATCTCTCAGCGTTGGCACTCAAGGCACTGGGCAGCTACTAACCCGCACTTGACCCGATCTCTCAGCGTTGGCACTCAAGGCACTGGGCAGCTACTAACCCGCACTTGACCCGATCTCTCAGCGTTGGCACTCAAGGCACTGGGCAGCTACTAACCCGCACTTGACCCGATCTCTCAGCGTTGGCACTCAAGGCACTGGGCAGCTACTAACCCGCACTTGACCCGATCTCTCAGCGTTGGCACTCAAGGCACTGGGCAGCTACTATCCCGCACTTGACCCGATCTCTCAGCGTTGGCACTCAAGGCACTGGGCAGCTACTAACCCGCACTTGACCCGATCTCTCAGCGTTGGCACTCAAGGCACTGGGCAGCTACTAACCCGCACTTGACCCGATCTCTCAGCGTTGGCACTCAAGGCACTGGGCAGCTACTAACCCGCACTTGACCCGATCTCTCAGCGTTGGCACTCAAGGCACTGGGCAGCTACTAACCCGCACTTGACCCGATCTCTCAGCGTTGGCACTCAAGGCACTGGGCAGCTACTAACCCGCACTTGACCCGATCTCTCAGCGTTGGCACTCAAGGCACTGGGCAGCTACTATCCCGCACTTGACCCGATCTCTCAGCGTTGGCACTCAAGGCACTGGGCAGCTACTAACCCGCACTTGACCCGATCTCTCAGCGTTGGCACTCAAGGCACTGGGCAGCTACTAACCCGCACTTGACCCGATCTCTCAGCGTTGGCACTCAAGGCACTGGGCAGCTACTAACCCGCACTTGACCCGATCTCTCAGCGTTGGCACTCAAGGCACTGGGCAGCTACTAACCCGCACTTGACCCGATCTCTCAGCGTTGGCACTCAAGGCACTGGGCAGCTACTAACCCGCACTTGACCCGATCTCTCAGCGTTGGCACTCAAGGCACTGGGCAGCTACTAACCCGCACTTGACCCGATCTCTCAGCGTTGGCACTCAAGGCACTGGGCAGCTACTAACCCGCACTTGACCCGATCTCTCAGCGTTGGCACTCAAGGCACTGGGCAGCTACTAACCCGCACTTGACCCGATCTCTCAGCGTTGGCACTCAAGGCACTGGGCAGCTACTAACCCGCACTTGACCCGATCTCTCAGCGTTGGCACTCAAGGCACTGGGCAGCTACTAACCCGCACTTGACCCGATCTCTCAGCGTTGGCACTCAAGGCACTGGGCAGCTACTAACCCGCACTTGACCCGATCTCTCAGCGTTGGCACTCAAGGCACTGGGCAGCTACTAACCCGCACTTGACCCGATCTCTCAGCGTTGGCACTCAAGGCACTGGGCAGCTACTAACCCGCACTTGACCCGATCTCTCAGCGTTGGCACTCAAGGCACTGGGCAGCTACTAACCCGCACTTGACCCGATCTCTCAGCGTTGGCACTCAAGGCACTGGGCAGCTACTAACCCGCACTTGACCCGATCTCTCAGCGTTGGCACTCAAGGCACTGGGCAGCTACTAACCCGCACTTGACCCGATCTCTCAGCGTTGGCACTCAAGGCACTGGGCAGCTACTAACCCGCACTTGACCCGATCTCTCAGCGTTGGCACTCAAGGCACTGGGCAGCTACTAACCCGCACTTGACCCGATCTCTCAGCGTTGGCACTCAAGGCACTGGGCAGCTACTAACCCGCACTTGACCCGATCTCTCAGCGTTGGCACTCAAGGCACTGGGCAGCTACTAACCCGCACTTGACCCGATCTCTCAGCGTTGGCACTCAAGGCACTGGGCAGCTACTAACCCGCACTTGACCCGATCTCTCAGCGTTGGCACTCAAGGCACTGGGCAGCTACTAACCCGCACTTGACCCGATCTCTCAGCGTTGGCACTCAAGGCACTGGGCAGCTACTAACCCGCACTTGACCCGATCTCTCAGCGTTGGCACTCAAGGCACTGGGCAGCTACTAACCCGCACTTGACCCGATCTCTCAGCGTTGGCACTCAAGGCACTGGGCAGCTACTAACCCGCACTTGACCCGATCTCTCAGCGTTGGCACTCAAGGCACTGGGCAGCTACTAACCCGCACTTGACCCGATCTCTCAGCGTTGGCACTCAAGGCACTGGGCAGCTACTAACCCGCACTTGACCCGATCTCTCAGCGTTGGCACTCAAGGCACTGGGCAGCTACTAACCCGCACTTGACCCGATCTCTCAGCGTTGGCACTCAAGGCACTGGGCAGCTACTAACCCGCACTTGACCCGATCTCTCAGCGTTGGCACTCAAGGCACTGGGCAGCTACTAACCCGCACTTGACCCGATCTCTCAGCGTTGGCACTCAAGGCACTGGGCAGCTACTAACCCGCACTTGACCCGATCTCTCAGCGTTGACACTCAAGGCACTGGGCAGCTACTAACCTGCGCTTGACCCGACGGGCCACACGGTGCCGTCAGCATTCCCTAAGGTGCCCTCTTAGGTGGGTGTAGGTTGGTGTGTGCACACGGCGCCAGTGGTTTCGTAGACACTTACGCGAACGGCTTTTGTGTGGCGTGCAAATAGCGACGATCGTCCCAGCTCGCAGCGCACCGTTTGTGCGATTTGACCTGCACGCGTTTCGTTTAAACCGCTGCCAACGTTCCTTTTTAGAGTAAAAGTTCGCTTGAAACTCCGGGGGTTTAACGTCTCCGGGTGGTCGTTATGAGAAGATATCCTTTGTGCTCTGAGTGTCGTAAGAGTGGTGTTTACACGAGGTAAGAGGGTCGGTGGGTACCTTGGTTGTTGGTCATTGGTTGTTTCGGCCTTTGTCCACATACCTTACCTACGGTAGGCCCTCCTCAGTATGGTGCCGCAGTAGGTGACTGTCTGTCTTTTTGCCTGTAACAAGTATGCTCTCTAAGGAGGTACTGACAGGTTATCGCAAAAAAAAATGAAACGAGAACAAGTCGAAAGATCTGCAGCATAAGACAAGGAAAAATGGAAATAGAGAAAGAGAGAGAGGGAGAGAGAGAGAGAGAGAGAGAGAGAGACGAGTTAAGGGAGGTCTCGTGCGGACCTTTGTTTTCAGGTACGACAGGGCGATTAACGCAACATCGATCGAGGGGAGCGAAGTCGGGAACACAAGGAAGAGGGGGGGGAATGGTTGCCTGTGCTATTTACCAATTCCGAATCCTTAAGTTTCCGAGCCGTCTCCTTCGAACCTTGCTTCTGAAGCAAGCGGACTTCAACCCCCTGTCTCTCTTTAAGTCCTCACTCGACCCCCCTGGACGCACCGAAGGTGCTTGAACAAGCTTGCTAAAAGAGAGTGCAGGAGACCTTCTCTCGCGGTTGAGTTTCCGGTCTCCTCCTCCCGTACTTCTACGGTGGGCACAAGTTCAGATCCGCTAGCGGCGTGTTGCAGCCGGTCTGGCGCAGTCCCGAATGGGGAAGTCAGCCTTGTACAAGACTCAAGACAACAGATCCCCCTGCAGTATTTGTATATGCAGGGGTTCTTCTTCCCGTCCTTTACTTTGTGCGTACCGGGTTGATCGATTCAAGGAACGATTGCCTTGTTTGTTTTTCGCAGTAACAATGCATTGCAAACACGAAAGAGAACGCTGGCAGCGTGTTTGGGAGAAGATTAGCCTAACGATCATATTCACTCACCATCATCCACTAGCAGGCTAATCCTCCCCCGGCACGTACAAACAAAAATGGCACTTGTTCGGACTGATATCCTCGAGGATGAAGTCAACTAGGGCACAGTGCCTTCTACAAACCAACACACGCCTATTCTTTTTCAGGCCAGAAATCCCGATCAGCCCCCAGCCGCGCCTACTTCTCAATGCATGGGTGGCGGCGCCGTAGACACAGAGGCATCGTTGCAGGCGGCCGAGTCCGACCTGCGGGAGGTATTTTTACCAGTAATAAGGAGCGTGGGGAGAAAGGGGAAGGGGGGTGGTGATGGGTGTAAATGCGGAGCGAATGGAAGGAGAGGCGAGAGAAAGAGAGACAGAAGAGAAGAGTCTGTGTGGCAGGGGGTGCGTTTGCGCGTGCCCAAGTATTTATTGGAGCTTGAACCCTTTGCAGTGAGAGAGAGACGTACCTTATTCCTCTCCATTCTCCCGACCCGAAAGGGGAAGTCAGTCTTGTGCAAGACTCAAATAGATCCCCCTGCAGTAATTGTATATGCAGTGGGAGCACCCCCAGTCAATGCATCGCAGGACGACCCGCAAGATTGTTGGTGCCAAAATGAGGCATACTAGAAGAAGTAGAAGCTTCGCTTTCCCGTCAAAGGCACTTGAAACTCCAGGTGGCTTTGAGTCTTCTGGTGACGTTCAACAACAGAAATATCCTTTATCCGCAGCTTCCCTAAAAGGCATTGGCCATACACGAGGAAACCGGATCGTGTGTAGTCTACAACCGTCGCTGCGACTTGCTAGAATGCACCGACTCGTCTTCTTTTTTTTTCTGCGAAGTAAACCCCACAGAGCAGTCAAAGGGAGAAGAGACCGAAGAAGTAATCCTACGAGCTGAGGCCAGCAAGACGCACAGGCGGAGTTCCCGGAGGAAATGCAAGAACGTGCTTGGAACGATTGCTCTGGTCCCATCTCCGCCGTGGTTCGGTCTTTTGAGCCACGGACACACAGGCGGACCATCATCAGCACCTGAGTGTCTGCAGACAGGACAGGGTCCGCATTACCCTAAGCCCAAATCCTGGACGTGGTTTCAGGTGGCAAATTGGCAAATGATCATGATCAGAAGGTCCTACTTGGGGGGCGGTCCAGTTTCCTCACACATTTAATCAAGAGACATTGCATGTCACTTGATATGAGACGATGCCAAAACCCCCCCCCTCCCCTTTGCACTAATAAAATACTTTTCGACGTCACCCCTTACTGGCCCCAAAACCCCATCTGGGACCACTTGTGGGCCTTCTGTACGATGACAGGTATTGGCGACGCGGGAAGAACCGAGAGCTGACTTAAGGTGTCAAATGATCGCTCATCAGATCCCACAAAAGCGGTCGCTTCATCTTGAACTGGCGACGCGGGATGAACCGAGAGCTTACTTAGGGTGCTGCCAAGTGATCGCTCATCAGATTCTAAATGAGCAAAATATGGATTTGCTCTGCATTGAGCTCGCTTTGCGACAGCTGCAGTATCCTGACCTGCTTGTCGTGAGGCAGTGTTTGCGGTATTTTGCACTTTCAAAGTAGAAACACTCGAGGCTCCTTGTGCTTATTTCGGCGGAGGCTAGAGGGTGCAAAGTGGGTCTTTCTTGTTGAACGCTTACGCCCGCCACTGAACCCAGATTTACCTGTGTTTCGTGTGGGCTACAACACATTTACCTCCTTTGATCTTTTGCAACTGGCAGTCCTCAAGTACTTCCCACAAAGCAGGTGCTTATGCAACAAAAAGCACGGCTTCGATTCGTTGCGCCGCATCTGTTACACAGTAACGCAGGTGTCCTAAGGCAAGCTCAGCGGGAACAGAAATCTCGCGTAGAGCATAAGGGTAAAAGCTTGCTCGATACACGATCTTCAGTACCGATCCTCGGTGTGAAAGCATGGCCTAACGATTCTTTGGTCTCGCTTCATGTTCAAGGGATGAAGCCGGAGGTGACAGAAACCGTACACCGCGAGAGTAGGAGAAAGTAGAAAGGGAAACTAGAGTTTTCGTTGACCGCACTACCCTGAGCCCAAATCCTGGACGTGGTTTCAGGTGGCAAATTTGGCAAGTGATCATGATCAGAAGGTCCTACTTGGTCGGTTCAGTTTCCTCACACATTGCATGTGGCTACAAAAATTACCACAGGGATAACTGGCAGCCAAGCGTTCATAACCGGGAAAAATAATAAGGCACGGAAGAAGACAAGACGGAACAAGACAAACGCGCGATACCCGTTGAACGCGCTTATTGTAGGGAGGGGAAGAGGATCTCTTTGATGTTAAGGCAGAGCATTGCCTCGCTTGTTTTTCGAGAAAAAAATTAGTATGGCGCCTCCGTTTGTTTGTGCGCACTAGCGGCTTTTCACCTGATTTGGTGAGTTGCTTTTAGTACGCTGCCAACATCTAATTTTAGTACCAACAATGCATTGTTAACACAAAAAAAACAAAAAAGAGAAAAAATGCGTAGTTTTGTTTTATTCTTCTACTTGTTTGTTGTCGACAACTTTTTGAAATAACTGAGTACGAGACTCCGTGAGTAAAGAGGGGGGAGGAAGGTGGCATAAGCCGGTATGTTACACGGGGGGAAATCTGCCTTCAGGTTTTCAGTGTCTTTTCCTCCACGGGTTCTTCAATATACACGAAAGTGCTCGTTGAAGCTCAGATTGGAAAATCTCTGACGCTCAATCCTCGGAAAATGCCGAGAAGTTCACAAGGGTGCCGGCCGCAACCGACTCCCTCACTGCGGTAGTGGCCAATCCCGCACTTTTTTTTCACTCCCGCATTGGCTTAGTATATGGCTTATGAGACGCGGAATCGCACCCCGCCGGATTCACCGCTGCTGTGTGGGGGCGTGTGTGGCCCGGGGCCGGGGGGGCTCAGCCCGGAGAGGCAGCCGAGCGGGGGCGAGATAGCTTTCCTCGATTGCCTTTTTTTGTATTTCACCATCGTGTCTTCCCGATTACCTTGACCATTTGATCGAGCGCATACGAGTATGCTAACTCGGATCCGGAACGAGTCCATGGGAGAGGAACGGTCTTGACTTTAGCATTTTCATTTGCACATGACCGATTCCTTTGCATTCCCTCCATGTCTTTCGAGCATGTGGTATGTCGCTCTCCGGGGCGGAGGCCCACCGCACAAACGACCGCAAACCCACGCCCGCAATCCGGAGTGGGAGTCCGGCAGGGTGGAACATAAGATTTGGGCCTCTGGGCCAAGGGCCAAGCAGGGGTTTTGGGGTGCTTTTTTGGGTGGTCACCAGATTCTCTAAAGTGAAATGGTCAAAACGCCCCTGGGAAAATGGGGCGATAATTCTTTACCCCCCCCCCCAGTCATGCGGGTGATGAGGCCACCAACAGAAACCCAGAAAAAGGACCTTGCCGCGGGTCAAGGGCCAAGCAATGTTCTAACCTGGAGTCCGGGGTGCAAGGGACACTCCCTGAAGACCGTCTTCTGTGGGCCACGTTTTGGCCCTCGCTTACACGAAAACGTGCTGACAGACTGTGGTAGACAGCAGCGGCAGTTCCATGCACTTCCAGGGGAGAGATAGCGGTGGACTGACTCAGTGGTTGTCGCCACATGAGGTTCGAAGGTCCGGGTTTGCAAAGTCTTCGGTCGAGAGGCTGGATGTCGGGTGGTATATATTCGCATGGATACTTTCACTTTGGCTATTCCAAGGTTATGACCAAGGTTGTCTTGCGGCATGAAGCTGGTGAAGCCGCTGCCCGTCCTAGTTGTTTCTTTCCGTGGCAGTTCAGGTGACGCAGGCTTTCACCTGCTGCTTCACCTGAGACTTTTTTTGGTGTGAAAGAAGCTGCACAGCATCAAGAAGTCCTGTAGCGACTCTCGCGTCGCCCACACATTGTGACTTTTCTTTCTGCATAGATGGCAGTGTCACCTGAATACGTTCAAGCTCACATAGGTTGTGACACATGCCGTCTGCTGCACAGGTGTCACACGGCAAGCTCGGAAGGAACAGTACTCTCGCGTGCAGAGCATCATGGATACAAGCTTGCGCGATGTGCGGCCTTTCAGTACCGATCCTCGGCGTGAATGCATGGCCTAATGATCACTCAACCTCGCTCCGTGTCCAAAGGGATGGAGCCGGAGGGGACCGAAAGTTTACCGCGAAGGATAAGTGGCTTGTGGCCAGCGGGGTGAGCAATTTGAGAATAGAGCTCGCTCAGTCGTTTCGACTGCAAGGAATAGATGTGTCGGTGCTTGGCGACGATGAAAACGTAGCGTACGTGACCACGACGAGAACCTGTGGGTTGTGAGCGTGTGCGAAGAGGGTCCAATCCCGGCTCTGGGCCGCCATGCCAAAAAGAAAAGAAATGGGCTCTCGGTTGACGATTTTCGCCAATATTAATTGGCGAACAGGTAGTAATATGGTACGATGCCAAACCCCCCCCCCCCCCTCCCCTTTGCACTAATAAAACATTTTTTGACGTCACCCCATACTGTACGCCGGCCCCGAAACCCTGTCTGTGCGGCCGAAAACGGGCCCTAAACGGTTTTTGGCGGGTTAAGTGGAGGTAAAGGGGCCTCAGAAGGCCCACAAGTGGGCCCAGATGGGGTTGCGGGGCCAGTAAGGGGTGACGTCGAAAAGTATTTTATTAGTGCAAAGGGGAGGGGGGGGTTTGGCATCGTACCATATTGTTGACCGTGGCCATTTTTCTCTCCGAAACCCGACTAGCAACCGCTTTACCCCGCTCTACGTAACCTCAGCCGCTTCTTCACGATACTTATTGTAGGGCCCCCCCGCAAGATTGTTTGCAATATTTTGAGTATCTATCGACAGGGGTTTCAAGTCTCCGGGTGACCATCGCCCGACTAGCAACCGCTTTACCCCGCTCTACGTCACCTCAGCCGCTTCTTCACGATACTTATTGTAGGGCCCCCCCGCAAGATTGTTTGCAATATTTTGAGAATCTATTCGACAGGGGTTTCAAGTCTCCGGGTGACCATCGCCCGACTAGCAACCGCGAGAATGCTTTGTGCGCTTCACTCGGTGACGATCTTGACTGACAATGAGTGACAATGATCAGTTCAATGAAATGAACGCGAAAGGAAGAAAACTAAACGAATTGCACTTACGATGGGCTTTTGTTGTCCGATTCCTTTGAATCCGGTGCCCAACACCTTCCTAGAGAGTGGTTCGTTACGCGCTTAGCATTCCCACGATGAATCGACATACTTATTGTAGGGCCCCCCCGCAAGATTGTGTGCAATATTTTGAGAATCTATTCGACAGGGGTTTCAAGTCTCCGGGTGACCATCGTCGACAGGATTTGTGGTATCGCGCAATGGGTATCCGTATTCGATTTGTGCAAATAACAACAAGGAACACACCACTCTGCCGGCGGCAAGCAGCGCCTTGTCCAGTCCGCGCTCGAAGGGGGTGCGCGCGACGTGGAGCAGGTGGCGGAGGGGCGGGTAGATGAACGCCAGCGGCAGGCAGCACGTCACGCCGGACACCGCGAGGAAGACCGTGAAAACCGGCGCGACGGCGGCGGCGGCGAGGGCCAGCGCCAGCACCGTGACGGCGCGCAGGGGCACCCCGCCCCACCACCGCAGGCATGAGGCCGGCGGCTCCCTCTCCCGGCTCCGGGTCTCATGCCAAGAGTGCACAATTGAAGATTTCACCGATATGAACAGGCAGCAAACAAAAAGAGAGAGGGAGAGAGAGAGAGAGAGACGAGTCAGAGCGCAGGGACCATCTCTCCGGGGAGTATCCGGCCGCCCCACTACTGTCCCGTGCGTAAAAAGATCGCGGCCAGCTTTCTGACCAAACCATGTCTGGCAGCTTTACCCCCGCCCCAAGCTATTCCGCAAGATTGTTATTTGCACTATTTAAAACATCCGGGGTATTAAGGTCTCCGGTTGGCCATCGTCGACAGGGGCTTACGATGTTGGTATCCATATTTGGTTTGCACAAAGTTGTACTAAATGATACTGGTATCCATATTTGGTTTGTACGCGCAAATTTGTACGATAAATTATTACGATTCATCGTGGGAATGTTTCAGCGTAACGACCAAACAGCAGGTCGTTGGGGTTTTAGCTACACAAAGTCTAAAATGAAGAAGGAACACACCACTCCGCCGGCGGCAAGCAGCGCCTTGTCCAGTCCGCGCTCGAAGGGGGTGCGCGCGACGTGGAGCAGGTGGAGGAGGGGCGGGTAGATGAACGCCAGCGGCAGGCAGCACGTCACGCCGGACACCGCGAGGAAGACCGTGAAGACCGGAGCGACGGCGGCGGCGGCGAGGGCCAGCGCCAGCACCGTCACGGCGCGCAGGGGCACCCCACCCCACCGCCGCAGGCACGAGGCCGGCGGCAGGAGCCTGAGAAGGCACGCGGTCGCCGGCGCGAGCTGCAGCGGGAACGTGACGAAGATGGACGCGCACCACAGCAGCTGCAGCACCGCCGGGAGAGCCGACCCGGGAGAGGACTCGGACAGGTTGACCAGGATCGTCTCCCGCGTCCCTTGCCCGTACACCGCAGCGCCCAAGAACCCGAACACCGAATACAGCACCGTCAGCGCCCCGCCAACCACCGCCAGCACAGTCGGAAACCGGCTTGGCTCGCGCATGCACCTCACCACCGGGATCACCATTCCGATCCCTTCAAACGTGAACACCGCCGTCCCCACAGTGGGCCCCAGAGACGAGACCGACTCAGCGAACGCCGCGGTACCGTCGGCCCACTGCGCGCGCGGGAGTTCGGCGAGTTTCCCGCTTTCGTAGACGAGGACCGTCCCGATGCAGAACACCAGCAGCACGTCGGCGGCGAGGGCCGGCTTCGCGAGCGAGGCGAGGGAGACGCAGGTCGAGGGGAGGAGGACGACGGCGAGGATGAGGGACATTACGACGGGCCACGCTGCCGCGTCGAACGCCAGCGAGCACTCCGAGAACCAGCGCGCGGCGGCCGCGAAGCAATTGAAGAAGAAGACGAAGTACGTCACGCAGAACGTCGCCTGCGTCGCCACCAGCGAAACAGACGTCAGCACACCAAACCCCGGCGAAATCCGCGCCGCCAGCTCACCCACCGAGCCGCAACCGGTCCGCGTTGCTGTCGTGTAAAGCAGGTGCATGCAGAAAAACGCCCAGCCGGAGACCCCAATCAGGACGCACA
Organism: Diplonema papillatum; assembly: GCA_030068145.1. Classification (NCBI taxonomy): domain Eukaryota; phylum Euglenozoa; class Diplonemea; order Diplonemida; family Diplonemidae; genus Diplonema; species Diplonema papillatum. The sequence goes on along the minus strand of JAPJBO010000038.1, from coordinate 356,466 downwards.
GCGATCCGACCAGCCCGCCGTGCGCGAACGCCGACGGCAGCGCGAGGATAGCGCCGCCGACGAAGCTCTTCAGGAAGAGGAACACCGCTTGCGGCACCGATGCAGTCCCGTCCCCCGCGCCGCGGCGCGGCCGCAGCGGGGCCCCCGCGTCGTCGCCGCCGGAGGAAGAAGAAGGTGGGGGCGACGCCGAATAAGAACACGACTCGTCCGACCCAGCGTCACCGCGGGTCATCCGGTACGCAAACCGGCCGCGCCGCCGCTCGTCTCCCGGCGCAGACTCTTGGCGGCGTCCGTCTCGCCTCCGGCCGGCGCCGATGACGACTCCGGCGCCGCCCTTTATCTTCTTCCCTCTTCCCTCGTCTTGAGCGCGCGTCTGCAGCGCTTGATCCTGCAGCCCCCCGGCCACCCACCTGGGCGACCCCCCCCGGGAGGGGCTGTCGGTGCGCTGGCCGTCGACCCCAAGAACGCTCGATCCCGCATGCAGCCCTGTGCCCCCCCCCGTTGGTGTGCCGCTGTCGACTTCCTCGCTCCTCGCAGCGCTGGGCGGGCCGAAGAGGGGCTCCGCCGCTCCCGCGCCCGAGCAGAGCTCGGAGGACCAGAGGTCGAGGTAACTGTCGTAGGCGGCGAAAACGCTGCTTTTCCGGCGCGGCTTGCCGGCCGACGAGCCGAGGCGCGGCCGCGGCGGGCCGCCGCCGAAGGCGCCGGCGATCGCGGCGCCGAGGGTGTGCCGGCGGGCGGGCCGCGTGGCTCCGGAGTCTGTGGGGCCACGGGGCCCCGCCTCAGTCGGGGCCGCCGCGCACGGGAGTGAAGCTAATCTCGCCGGCCGTCCCCGCGGCGGATCCCCGCGGATGGAGTCGGCGTTGAGGCTACCCTCCGGGAGCCCTGCGTCATACCCTTCCTCGTGCTGTGTGGACACGTGACCCCTCGTCGACCCAGCGGAGTCTCCCATTGGGGCGGCCGTGCACGGAAATGAAGCGAATCTCGCCGGCCGTCCCCGCGACGGATCCCCACGGATGGAGTCGGCGTTGAGGCTACCCTCCGGGAGCCCCGCGTCATACCCTTCCTCGTGCTGTGTGGACACATAACCCCTCGTCGACCCAGCGGCGCCGCTGGCAGCAGAGTCCGTAGGGCGAGGGAGCCCCCCTGTCGGGGCTGCCGCGCACGGGAATGAAGCAAATCTCGCCGGCCGTCCCTGCGCCCCAGGCGACGGCTGACTCCTGCCACTGGGGTCGGCGTTGAGGCTACCTCCGGGGAGCACTGCGGCATACCCTTGCTCCTCTTGCTGTGTGGACACGTAACCCCTCGCACCGAAGTCCCCCGTTGGGGCTGCCGTGCACGGGAACGACGCGAATCTCGCCGGCCGTCCCTGCGCCCCAGGCGACGACTGACTCCGGTCGGGGAGCACTGCGGCATACCCTTGCTCCTCTTGCTGTGTGGACACGTAACCCCTCGCACCGAAGTCCCCCATTGGGGCTGCCGTGCACGGGAACGACGCGAATCTCGCCGGCCGTCCCTGCGCCCCAGGCGACGACTGACTCTCGGCCCGAAGGCCACCTTCTGGGGGCACGGCATCGGACTCTTCATGCTGAGGCCTTCCGCCAGGCGGCGCACCGGCGTCGTCCGCCGCGTCGTCCTGCGAGCCGTGGATGGGCGGAAACGCGAAGAAAAGCGCCTCGAACCGGCTCTGGGCCCCTGCTTCGGGCTCCACGGTACTACTACGGGCCTCGCCGGCCGGCTGGTCGCGGTGGTAGGCCGATGGCGCCGCCGGGTCTGCCGGATCCCGCTGCGTCCCTGCGGTCTGGTGCTGGCTTTGGCCCCGGTCGGGGACCGTTTCCGTGCGTTCGTGGGGGTGGCTTACGCCGAACTGATGATGGTTGTCAGACCCGCCGCCTCGGCGTAGACCCTTCGGTCGGTGAACCTGTTGTGGCAAGTGCTTGATTTGAGGCACATCAGAACCCTGTTCGTGAGTGTGTCTCATGCCCAGCTGATGATGGTTGTCAGACCCGCCGCCTCGGCGTAGGCCCTTCGGTCTGTGGTCTCGTCCCAGCTCCTCCTGTTGTGGCAAGTGCTTGATTTGAGGCACATCAGAACCCTGTTCGTGAGTGTGTCTCATGCCCAGCTGATGATGGTTGTCAGACCCGCCGCCTCGGCGTAGGCCCTTCGGTCTGTGGTCTCGTCCCAGCTCCTCCTGTTGTGGCAAGTGCTCGCTTTGAGCCCCGTCAGAACCCGCTTCCGTGCGTTCGTGAGTGTGTCTCACGCCCGGCTGACGATTGTCAGACCCGCCCCCTCTGCGTAGACCCTTCAGCCGGTGGGTCGGATCGTCTCGTCCGTCCGCGGTCTCGTCGGATTTCAGCTCCCCCGGTCGTGTCAAGCTCTCGCTTTGAGCCCAGTCGGAACTCACGCCAAACTGATGGTGGATGTCAGACCCACCGCCTCTGCGTAGACCCTTCAGCCGGTGGGTCGGATCGTCTCGTCCGTCCGCGGTCTCGTCGGATTTCAGCTCCCCCGGTCGTGTCAAGTTCTCGCTTTGAGCCCAGTCGGAACTCACGCCAAACTGATGGTGGATGTCAGACCCACCGCCTCTGCGTAGACCCTTCAGCCGGTGGGTCGGATCGTCTCGTCCGTCCGCGGTCTCGTCGGATTTCAGCTCCCCCGGTCGTGTCAAGCTCTCGCTTTGAGCCCAGTCGGAACTCACGCCAAACTGATGGTGGATGTCAGACCCACCGCCTCTGCGTAGACCCTTCAGCCGGTGGGTCGGATCGTCTCGTCCGTCCGCGGTCTCGTCGGATTTCAGCTCCCCCGGTCGTGTCAAGTTCTCGCTTTGAGCCCAGTCGGAACTCACGCCAAACTGATGGTGGATGTCAGACCCACCGCCTCTGCGTAGACCCTTCAGCCGGTGGGTCGGATCGTCTCGTCCGTCCGCGGTCTCGTCGGATTTCAGCTCCCCCGGTCGTGTCAAGCTCTCGCTTTGAGCCCAGTCGGAACTCACGCCAAACTGATGGTGGATGTCAGACCCACCGCCTCTGCGTAGACCCTTCAGCCGGTGGGTCGGATCGTCTCGTCCGTCCGCGGTCTCGTCGGATTTCAGCTCCCCCGGTCGTGTCAAGTTCTCGCTTTGAGCCCAGTCGGAACTCACGCCAAACTGATGGTGGATGTCAGACCCACCGCCTCTGCGTAGACCCTTCGGCCGGTGGGTCGGCTCGCTCGAGCCCGCGGCATTCAGCTGCCCGCCGGGCGGTCGCTCCGTCGAGCTCGAGCGAAAAATCCGCGACTCGCCGGCGTGACCGCAAAGGCCTTGCCCAGGCGGGAGCTCGCTGCTGCTGCTGCTGGTGGTGGCGGCGGCGGGGGGCGCTTGGGGTTGGGGGGGTGCCCTGTGGGGGTTTTCGGGGCTCTCCGGGTGCGCATTCGGGCTTGCTCTGGCAGGTTGGACTGGCTGCGTGGCTGCGGCAGTTGAAGACGCGGCTGGACCCACGGAGCAACCATCCGCAGTGCGCTGGTTCGGGGGTGGTGGCCTGGGGGGGTCTTGGGGGTCCGTGTTGCGCCGCAGCTGCGAGTCTTTGGCAGGCGCGGCGTCCGTGGGCGCGTGCAGGTTAGCTCCTTCGGCCGGCTGGTGATCTGGGCAGAACCACTCCGGTCGCAAGGCGCCTCCAGCTGAAGACGCGGCTGGACCCACGGAGCAGCTATCCGCAATGCGCTGGTTGGGGGGTGTTGGCCTGGGGGGGTCCAGGGGGTCCGTGTGGCGCTGCAGCTGCGAGTCTTCGCCAGGCGCGGCGTCCGAGCGCGCATGCGAACTTGCTCTGGCAGGTTGGACTGGTTGCGTTGAAGACGCGGCTGAACCGACGGAGCAACCATCCGCAATGCGCTGGTTCGGGGGTGTTGGCCTGGGGGGGTCTTGGGGGTCCGTGTTGCGCCGCGGCTGCGAGTCTTTTGCAGGCGTGGCGTCCGAGCGCGCATGCAGACTTGCCCTGGCAGATTGGACTGGTTGCGTTGCGGCGGCAGTTGAAGACGCGGCTGAACCGACGGAGCAACCATCCGCAATGCGCTGGCTCGGGGGGGGGTCTTGGGGGTCCGTGTTGCGCCGCGGCTGCGAGTCTTTGGCAGGCGTGGCGTCCGTGGGCGCATGCGGGCCTGCTTTTTCGGCGGGCCAGAACCGCCTCCGCTGCGCGGCGGCGCCGGTCGACGACGCATCAGGGCTCGAGGAGCAGCCAGTCGCATTGCGCTGGTTCGGTGGCGTTAGCCTGGGGGGGTCCTGGGTGTCCGCGTCCGTGGGCGCAGGCAGGAGATCCGGCCAGAACCGTCTCCGCTGCGCGGCGGCGCCGGTCGACGATGGAGCAGGGCTCGAGGAGCAGCCGTCCGCTTTGCGCTGGTTCGAGGGAGCGTCTTCATCCCCGTCGGAGTCCGCGTCCTGTGTGTTCGACGTCGCGTTCACCGACAGGCTCCACTGGCGCCGAGCGCCGAGGCCCCCCGCGCTCACCGGAGACTGCCCCGGGCTGTCCGCGTTCGTGCGGTGCCTCCTCAGCAGCAGCGCTTCCTTCGTCAGGCCCGCACCAGCGCCGCTGCTGCTGAGGTTGTTGTTGTTGCTGCTGCTGCGGCAGCTGGCGGTGGCGCGGATGTTGCTGTTGGCCAAGGTGTTGTTGTTGTTGTTGTTGTTGTTGTTGGAATTGCAATTGGTATTGTTGTTGTCGTTGTTGCTGCCAGTGTTCGTGTTGCTGCCAAAGTTGTGATTGCTGGCGCTGTTGCTGGCGTTGTTGTTGTTGTTGTTGTTGTTGTTGTTATTGCAATTGTTATTGTTGTTGTCGGTGTTCGGGTTGCTGCCAAAGTAGCGACTGGCGCTGTTGTTGTCGTTGCTGTTGCTGTTGCCCCTGCCGCCGACCAAGAACCGACCGGCGCCCGCCGCCGCGCCCGTCGGCGTCGGGAGCGGGCTGTTGGAGCACAGGCTGTAGTTGTCGACCTCGTTCGCCCGCACGACGACGACCGGCGCCGCCCTGCCGAGCCTCGCCGGCCGCAGCAGCTCGTCGATGGTCAAGTTGGCCTCTCCGCGGTCCCCGGCGGCCGAGTTGGCCCCGCCCGCTGACGGCCAGCCCAGCAGCCGCCGCCCATTCGTCGGCGAGTTACTCGGCTGGCTCTGCGAATAGCAGCTGTTGTCGTCCTGGTCCGACTGAGCGCAGGGCGCGGGCCGGTGCTGCTGCTGCTGCTGCGGCGGCTGCTGCTGCTGTTGCTGTTGCTGCTGCTGCTGCTCCTGCTGCATTTGCTGCTGCTGCGGCTGCTGCATTTGCTGCTGCTGCTGCTGCTGCATTTGCTGCTGCTGCTGCTGCTGCTGCGGCGGCTGCTGCTGCTGCTGTTGCTGTTGCTGCTGCTGCTGCGGCGGCTGCTGCTGCTGCTGCTGCTGCTGCTGCATTTCCTGCTGCTGTTGCTGTTGCTGCTGCTCCTGCTGCATTTGCTGCTGCTGCGGCTGCTGCATTTGCTGCTGCTGCTGTTGCTGCTGCTGCTGCTCCTGCTGCATTTGCTGCTGCTGCTGCTGCTGCATTTCCTGCTGCTGTTGCTGTTGCTGCTGCTCCTGCTGCATTTGCTGCTGCTGCGGCTGCTGCATTTGCTGCTGCTGCTGCTGCTGCTGCTGCTGCTGCTGCTGCTGCTGCTGCTGCTGCTGCTGCTGCTGCTGCTGTTGCTGTTGCTGCTGCTGCTGCTCCTGCTGCATTTGCTGCTGCTGCGGCTGCTGCATTTGCTGCTGCTGCTGCATTTCCTGCTGCTGCTGCTGCTGCTGCTGCATTTCCTGCTGCTGTTGCTGCTGCTGCTGTTGCTGTTGCTGCTGCTCCTGCTGCATTTGCTGCTGCTGCGGCTGCTGCATTTGCTGCTGCTGCTGCTGCTGCTGCTGTTGCTGTTGCTGCTGCTGCTGCTGCTGCTGCTGCTGCTGCTGCTGCATTTCCTGCTGCTGCTGCTGCTGCTGCTGCATTTCCTGCTGCTGTTGCTGCTGCTGCTGTTGCTGTTGCTGCTGCTCCTGCTGCATTTGCTGCTGCTGCGGCTGCTGCATTTGCTGCTGCTGCTGCTGCTGCTGCTGTTGCTGCTGCTGCTGCTGCTGCTGCTGCTGCTGCTGCTGCTGCTGCTGCTGCTGCTGCTGCGGCTGCTGCATTTCCTGCTGCTGCTGCTGCATTTGCTGCTGCTGCGGCTGCTGCATTTGCTGCTGCTGCTGCATTTCCTGCTGCTGCTGCTGCTGCTGCTGCATTTCCTGCTGCTGTTGCTGCTGCTGCTGTTGCTGTTGCTGCTGCTCCTGCTGCATTTGCTGCTGCTGCGGCTGCTGCATTTGCTGCTGCTGCTGCTGCTGCTGCTGTTGCTGTTGCTGCTGCTGCTGCTGCTGCTGCTGCTGCTGCTGCTGCATTTCCTGCTGCTGCTGCTGCTGCTGCTGCATTTCCTGCTGCTGTTGCTGCTGCTGCTGTTGCTGTTGCTGCTGCTCCTGCTGCATTTGCTGCTGCTGCTGCTGCTGCTGCTGTTGCTGCTGCTGCTGCTGCTGCTGCTGCTGCTGCTGCTGCGGCTGCTGCATTTCCTGCTGCTGCTGTTGCTGCTGCTGCTGCTGCTGTTGCTGCTGCTGCTGCTGCTGCTGTTGCTGCTGCTGCTGCTGCTGCATATGCTGCTGCCGGCCATTGCCGTCCGTTGCCGTTGGGCTGTTGGAGTACAGGCTGCAGATATCGACGGAGGGCACTGGCGCTGGCTGCCCTTGACTGGGGTGCAGGAGCTCAGCAATCGTCGCATGCGGTCGGTCGACGTCGTCTGCCGTCGAATTGAGCCGAGCGGCGCGGGCTTGCTGCTGCCGCTGGCCGTTGGTCGGCGTGGGAAGCGGACTGTTGGAGTACAGGCTGTAGTTGTCGATGTTCCCGCCGGCCGCGGGCACCGCCGCGGGTTGCACTTGGCCGGGTTGCAGAAGCTCAGCGATCGTCAGGTTCCTGTCGAGATCGTCGGCCGTCGAATTGAGCCGAACGGCGCGCCCTTGCCGCTGCCGCTGGCCGTTTGTCGGCGTCGGGAGAGGACTGTTGGAGTACAGGCTGTAGTTGTCGATGTTCCCGCCGGCGGCAGGCGCCGCAGCGGGTTGCACTTGGCCGGGGTGCAGGAGCTCAGCTATCGTCACGTTCCTGTCGAGGTCGTCGGCTGTCGAATTGAGCCGAGCGGCGCGGCCTTGCCGCTGCCGCTGGCCGTTCGTCGGCGTCGGGAGAGGGCTGTTGGAGTACAGGCTGTAGTTGTCGATGTTCCCGCCGGCGGCAGGCGCCGCAGCGGGTTGCACTTGGCCGGGGTGCAGGAGCTCAGCTATGGTCACGTTCCTGTCGAGGTCGTCGGCTGTCGAATTGAGCCGAGCGGCGCGGCCTTGCCGCTGCCGCTGGCCGTTCGTCGGCGTCGGGAGAGGGCTGTTGGAGTACAGGCTGTAGTTGTCGATGTTCCCGCCAGCGGCAAGCTCCACCGCGGACGGCTGCAGCACTTGGCCGGGGTGCAGGAGCTCAGCTATGGTCAGGTTGCGGTCAAGGTCGTCTGCCGTCGAGTTCAGACGAGTGTTCCGGTTCGCGGGCTGGGCGGCCCCGCCAGCAGCGGGTGCGTTCCGTGCGTTCGTGGGCGTGGGAAACGGGCTGTTGGAGTACATGCTGTTGTCGTCCTGTCCGAGATCGCTCGCCGCATATTGCAGGCGGACCAATCGGTCGGAACGCTGGGCAGCAGCCGCGCCCGTGTTCGCCACCGGATTCACTATCCGCCGGGCCGCGGAACCCTGCCCCTGACCCACTGCGTGCGTCGGCGTCGGAAACGGGCTGTTGGAGAACACGCTGTTGTCGTCCGGTCCGACATCGCCGGTGGCGCTGTTCAGGCGGACGAATCGGTCGGCCTGCTGGGCAGCTGCAGCCGCGCCGGCGTTCGTTGCCGGATGCACAGTCTGGCGAACGGCACAACCCTGCGCCTGACCGGTGGCGTGCGTCGACGTAGGAAACGTGCTGTTGGAGTACATGCTGTTGTCGTCCGGTCCGACATCTCCCGTGGCGCTGTTCAGGCGGACTAATCGGCCGGCCTGCTGGGCAGCTGCAGCCGGGTTCGCAGTCGGGCGAATGCCAGAACTCTGACCCCCTTGGCCGGTGGCGTGCGTCGACGTGGGAAACGTGCCGTTGGAGTACATGCTGTTGTCCTCCGGTCCGACATCGCTCGTCTCGTGGTTCACGCGGACCAATCGGTCGGACCGCTGGACTCCTCCATCGCCTCCGGCACCTACCGCAGTCGCACTGGGTCGAGATACGAGGCACGGCCTCAGACCTGCGTGCGTGGGCGTGGGAAACGGGCTGTTGGAGTACATGCTGTTGTCGTCCTGTCCGAGATCGCCCGTAGCGTAGTTCAGCCTGACCAGTCGGTCGGACCGCTGGGCTCCCGCGTTCGCCGTCGGGTTCACCGCCCGCGAGCTCAGCCCTTGACTGGTAGCGTGCGTAGGCGTGGGGAGAGGACTGTTGGAGTACAGGCTGTAGTTGTCGATGTTCCCGCCGGCCGCGGGTACCGGCGCAGGTTGCACTTGGCCGGGGTGCAGGAGCTCAGCTATCGTCACGTTCCTGTCGACGTCGTCGGCCGTCGAGTTGAGCCGAACGACGCGGTTTCCTTGCTGCTGCTCGTTCGCGGCCGCATTCGCTGCCAACCGGGCCTTCAGCCCCTGCCGCTGGCCGTTTGTCGGCGTCGGGAGCGGACTGTTGGAGTACAGGCTGTAGTTGTCGATGTTCCCGCCGGCCGCGGGTACCGGCGCAGGTTGCACTTGGCCGGGGTGCAGGAGCTCAGCTATCGTCACGTTCCTGTCGAGGTCGTCGGCCGTCGAATTGAGCCGAGCGGCGCGGCCTTGCCGCTGCCGCTGGCCGTTCGTCGGCGTCGGGAGAGGGCTGTTGGAGTACAGGCTGTAGTTGTCGATGTTCCCGCCGGCCGCGGGTACCGGCGCAGGTTGCACTTGGCCGGGGTGCAGGAGCTCAGCTATCGTCACGTTCCTGTCGAGGTCGTTGGCCGTCGAATTGAGCCGAACGACGCGGTTTCCTTGCTGCTGCTCGTTCGCGGCCGCATTCGCTGCCAACCGGGCCTTCAGCCCCTGCCGCTGGCCGTTTGTCGGCGTCGGGAGCGGGCTGTTGGAGTACAGGCTGTAGTTGTCGATGTTCCCGCCGCCGGCAGGCGCCGCAGCGGGTTGCACTTGGCCGGGGTGCAGGAGCTCAGCTATGGTCACGTTCCTGTCGAGGTCGTCGGCTGTCGAATTGAGCCGAGCGGCGCGGCCTTGCCGCTGCCGCTGGCCGTTCGTCGGCGTCGGGAGAGGGCTGTTGGAGTACAGGCTGTAGTTGTCGATGTTCCCGCCAGCGGCAAGCTCCACCGCGGACGGCTGCAGCACTTGGCCGGGGTGCAGGAGCTCAGCTATGGTCAGGTTGCGGTCAAGGTCGTCTGCCGTCGAGTTCAGACGAGTGTTCCGGTTCGCGGGCTGGGCGGCCCCGCCAGCAGCGGGTGCGTTCCGTGCGTTCGTGGGCGTGGGAAACGGGCTGTTGGAGTGCATGCTGTTGTCGTCCTGTCCGAGATCGCTCGCCGCATATTGCAGGCGGACCAATCGGTCGGAACGCTGGGCTGTCCCGGCCGCGCCTGTGCCCGCCGCCGGATTCACAATTTGCCGGGCCGCGGAACCCTGCCCCTGGCCCACTGCGTGCGTCGGCGTCGGAAGCGGGCTGTTGGAGCACAGGCTGCCGTCGTCGGCGGCGCCGTTCGCCGGACCACCGTCGCCGCCACCCTCTTCAGCATCAGCCGGGACAGGCGCCCCCCTGCTGCTGTGCAAACCCTGGCCCAGGTCCCCGCCGGCTGGACCCGCAGCCCGGCGCTGCCTGTCGCCGGCGGGCGCGCGGGCCGGGCTGACGGAGCAGCTGCGGCGGCCGCCATCGCCGGGCGGGGCGGCGCGCGTTTGGGTGCGCGGCGGGCAGCGCGCGGCGGGGCTCGGCGTGCATTGGCTGTAATTGTCGACGGCGGCCTCCGCTTCTCTCTCGCTGTCGTTGTTGTTGTTGTAGTTGTTGTTGTTGCCGCCGTCGTTGTTGTTATTGTAGTTGTTATAGTTGTTGTGATTGTTGTTGCTGTCGTTGTTGTTGTTGTTGCCGCCGTCGTTGTTGTTATTGTAGTTGTTATAGTTGTTGTGATTGTTGTTGCCGTCGTTGTTGTTGTTGCTGTTGCCACCATTGTTGCTATGGTTGCCATTGTTGTTGCTGTTGCCACCATTGTTGCTGTGGTTGCCATTGTTGTTGTTGCTATGGTTGCCTCCATTGTTGTTGTTGTTGTTGTTGTTGTTGTTGTTGTTGTTGTTGTTGTTGTTGTTGTTGTTGTTGTTGTTGTTGTTGTTGTTGTTGTTGTTGTTGTTGTTGTTGTTGTTGTTGTTGTTGTTGTTGTTGTTGTTGTTGTTGTTGTTGTTGTTGTTGTTGTTGTTGTTGTTGTTGTTGTTGTTGTTGTTGTTGTTGTTGTTGTTGTTGTTGTTGTTGTTGTTGTTGTAATTGTTGTTGTTGTCGCCGCCGCCGTCGCCATTGCCATCCCCGTTGTCGTTGTCGTCGTTGTCCCCGTTGCTGCTGCCGCGGTTGTTGTTGTTGGCGGCGCTGCTCCGCCGCGAGCTCGCGTCGAAGTGCCACGGCCGGGCCACGGCCGCGCCGCCCCCGGAAGAAGAGCAAGCCGCCGGCCCCCTGCGCGCGACCGCCCGCTGCCGAGCGCTGGGCGAGTTGTGGTTGCTGCGCGGGAAGTTGTCGTCGTGCCAAAACAGCCCTTCATCGTTGGTGCGCGGATCCGAGCTGCTCACCGCCCTCGGCTGCCGCTGCTGCTGCGGCGCAGACGCAGTGTTGCTGAACAGGCCAGCATTCAAGCTCGCCTGGCTCTGCCGGCGGGGGTGTGGGCTGTTGCTGCTCAGGCTGTAGTTGTCGACGGATTGCGGCCCCGCGCCATGAGCGGCGCCCCCCGGCGGGCGGGGCCACCTCCCGAGCAGCAAGTGGTCGATGCTCACGTTCAGGCCCTCGGCGATCGCGGGTGGGTCTTCGTTGATATTCCACACACCGGCGTCGCCGTTCGGCGAGTTGTCGTCGGCGGCATGGTCTGCCGCTGCCAGCTGGATGCGCGGCGGCCTATCGGAGCCACATCGCTTCATACGCTCGCGCCGTTTCCCCCTCTTTTCTCTCTTCCAAGACTGTGTTGTTGGGCTTTGTTAAGACCGTGCCTGCATTGCAGGAATCTCTTCGTGGGGGGAAAATCGTAGTTTGATGATTAGGCAGGACACTGCCTCTCATGCATGGTTGATGCTGGCATCAAGTCTCCTTCGCAGTGGGGGGGGGGGAATCTTAGTTTACGGGCAGAACTCAGTCTCTCACGTATGTTCGATGCTAGCTCTCAAGCTGCAGTTGTCGACGGAGTGAGGCCACCTCCCGAAGAGCAAGTGGTCGATGCTGACGTTCAGGCCCTCGGTGATCGCGGGCGGGGCTTCGTTGATACTCCACAGCCCAGCTTCGTCACCGTTCGGCGAGTTGTCGTCGGCGGCCCGGTCTGCCGCCGCCAGCTGGATGAGCGGCGGCCTATTGGAGCCACATCGGTTAATAAGCTCGCCGATTGCGCCGTTTTTTTTTTTTCTCTTCCGCTTTCCTCTCTGCTTTTCGAAGATTATGCATCTTCTCAACAGGTGCCACTCTGATTTGTTTCATCCCTTCAACAGGTGCAGGCTTGGTATACTCATCTCATGGCAGCAGGTACGCAAATTGCCCAATAGCAACACTGCTGAGGCAGCGAAGAGAAATAGCCTCGACACGTACTTAGTACGTTAGAAGCAATGGATGATATCTAAACCTGTCAATGAACACAATTGGTGGACAAGTCTGGTGCCAGCACCCGCGGTAATTCCAGCACCAATAGCGTATATTAATGCTGCTGCTGTTAAAAAGCTCGTAGTTGGATCCAGAGCTCAGGTTGCAAGGTGGCCCAGTTTGCTGGGCATCAGCGTACTGCTGTTCAATAGGCGCAGCCTTGGTTTGCTTAGCCTCTTGTAGTTGTTTTCAGGTGCAACTGGCGTGCCTCCATCCCTTGGCTTGCTTCGTCTCTTCAATAGGCGCAGCCTTGGTTTGCTTAGCCTCTTGTAGTTGTTTTCAGGTGGAACTGGCATGCCTCCATCTCTTGGCTTGCTTCGTCTCTTCAACGGGTACAATCCGACCGAAGGCCTGGTTTCTGGGACGCCGGACTGGAAAGAATCAAACGGAACGACGAGAGAGACAGAGAGAGAGAGAGAGAGAGGCAAGAAAGCCCAGGGGGTGCGTCTCGTTGTACTGAAGAGAGGTTGAACGTTACGCACCTACATTATATCCTTTTTTATAGGCAAGCGCGCCTTGTCGTGATTAGAAAATGAAGGGCCGGCTCGCATGTCGTGTTACATAGGCGCCAGCTTGGAAGGAAATGCTACCCGACAAAGAACCGAAGGGATCCCAAGTGCTGTAACTGCCGAACCACGTGTTGAACGGACGTGAGGTCATGCGGGTCTACCCCTCGAAGGCAGCTATGCCCTGAGACACGTTTTTTCCTGCAACCGAAAGTTGTTTAGGCCAGCATCATTTGCTTGACTTTGTGGCGTCCTTTTGGTTGTCTACTTTGCAATAGGACGAAGATCGAGCGAATCACTGCAGCAAATGAAGAATAAGAAGCGAACAAATGAGTGTGTGCTTCTTCCGCCCGCAAGGTATGCCTTTGTTTGTTTGGTCACTATTTTCGTTTGAAAGTTGCCGGGTTTCCGGTTCGCAACAAGCATGTGAGAAATACTCGAAGAGCGGCCGCTAATTGCAAATATCTGCACACCTCGCTTAATCGGTGAGTTTAGACCTAGTCCGCAGCAGTACTTCATTGAACCCTGACGTAGAATCCTGGGCCACTTCTGATAAGCAGGACTGGCGACGCGGGATGAACCGAGAGCTAACTTAAGGTGTCCGAGTGATCGCTCATCAGATCCCACTAAGGGTGTCGGTTCATCTTGACAGCAGGACGGTGGCCATGGAAGTCGGCATCCGATAATGAGTGTGTAACAACTCACCTGCCGAATGCACCGGGCCCGAAGATGGACGATACCATAGTTGGCCGCGTACTGCACGATGGACCGGAGACGGATCGAGGCCCCGACCGCGGAGACAACCCGCGAGGGAGAATGACAAGGAAGTGCGCCAAATCATATGGTGACTCCTCAGGCTCGTCGCTCCACACCCCAGCGGACGGCGAAACGCGCGACCGAAGCACGGCACGACGCGTGCAAGGAGGTTGTCGGTAGTCATGCGCCAGATTGATGTTGTGGATCTATATACGGACGCAGATGAAATCTCATCGGCGTAACTCAACAGCGTGAAACCCAGGCGGGCCAGCCGGCTGCTTGCGGTGCTGGGGAGGAAATCTTAGTTTACTGTTTAGCATGGCTGATGCTACCTTGCATCAAGTCTTTTTTTGAAGGATATTGTAAAGGGGGGTCGAATAATGACAGTTATTTGACACACGTCTGGTTACTACCACTATTTGATCCTGCTACTGTTCGGCTACCCGGAACTCTTTTTATTATTCGACAAATCGAATAATAACACAGTGTTATTAATTGACCCCCCCCTTTATTGGAAAGACTCGAGGGACTGACTTGTGCTCAGGCTAGAGGGGGAGAAAACAACTACAAAGTGGGTCTTTTTTGTTGAACGCTTACGCCCCGCCACTAAACCCAGATTTACCTGTGTTTCGTGTGGGCTACAGCACATTTACCTCCTTTGATCTTTCGCAACGGCAGTCTCCTCAAGCATTTCCTACAAAGCAGGTGCTTATGCAAAAAAGAAATGCAAAACTGGGGAAGGGAGTGTAGGGGGGACTCCCTGAGAGACTGGCCCTCTGTATTCGGTGAGGGGTAGCAGTCTGTCGCGTTGTAGCCGTGCAGTGTGACTGGGCCTCGCTGGGAGACGAGCCGTTTCGGGTCAGAGCAAACGCTCAATGACGTGGTGTTGGATGCAATATGCAACACACGGATGAATGTAGTGAACTGTTATTTCAGTCGGTCGCGTTGTAGCCGTGTAGTGCGACGGGGCCTCACTCCGTTTCTGGTCAGAACAAACACTCAATGACGTGGTGTTGGATGCAATATGCAACACACGGATGAATGTAGTGAACTGTTATTTCAGTCGGTCGCGTTGTAGCCGTGTAGTGCGACGGGGCTTCACTCCGTTTCGGAACGCTCAATGACGTGAATATGCAACACACGGATGAATGTAGTGAACTGTTATTTCAGTCGGTCGCATTGTAGCCGTGTAGTGCGACGGGGCCTCACTCCGTTTCGGGTCAGAGCAAACGCTCAATGACGTGGTGTCGGATGCAATATGCAACACACGGATGAATGTAGTGAACTGTTATTTCAGTCGGTCGCATTGTAGCCGTGTAGTGCGACGGGGCCTCACTCCGTTTCGGGTCAGAGCAAACGCTCAATGACGTGGTGTCGGATGCAATATGCAACACACGGATGAATGTAGTGAACTGTTATTTCAGTCGGTCGCGTTGTAGCCGTGTAGTGCGACGGGGCCTCACTCCGTTTCGGGTCAGAGCAAACACTCAATGACGTGGTGTTCCTCTGGGCCCTCAGCAACCCGGCGCTGGACCTCGCGGCAGGGCTGCCCCACCCTTCGCCCGCAGGCATCCCGACGCTGTGCCGGATGCTCCTGCGCACCCGCTCTGGCACCAGCGCCACCGACGGCCGCTTCTCGAACGAAACCGAGTCAGCCGGGCAGCAAGTCTCGGCCCACCTTCTGCCGAACAGACGCAGGCTCTACCGCAGGACCCCCCCAGCACCTCTCGTCGAGGATGTCGACACGTCACGTCATCGTCCACAGACAAGCCCAAAGCCTGTGAGACGAACTCTGCGCAGATTAATTGTTTACAGGCACTGGTGGTTGGCACGGCTTTACTCGACAAAGTACGATGACACTTGCCGTACGGGTGGATACGGTCTTTCGACAAGCGTCTTGTGCTGGTGTCAGCCGTATGTAGCCGTTTCGGGTCAGACGCAAAGCTCAGTGACGTGGTGTTGCATTCAACACACGAGGTATTTAATAAGCTGCTTTTTTCGGTCCGTCGTATTGTAGCCGTGCAGTGCGACTTGGCCGAGAGGGTACCGCTCATCTTCGTTGGCGAGATTGCGACCAGGAGATGAGCCGTATCGGGTCAGGCAAACGCTCAATGACGTGGTGATAGATGCAGTATGCAACACACGGATGAATGTAGTGAGCTTTCAGTCCGTCGCGTTGTAGCCGTTGTGCAGTGCGATTGGGCCAAGGGGGCACCGCTCATCCTCGCTGGCCGACGTCATGCGCGACTGCGACCTGCTGAGGGAGATACTCTGGGCCCTCAGCAACCCGGCGCTGGACCTCGCCGCGGGGCTGCCCCACCCTTCGCCCGCAGGCATCCCGACGCTGTGCCGGATGCTCCTGCGCACCCGCTCTGGCACCAGCGCCACCGACGGACGCTTTTCGAACGAAACTGAGTCGCCCGCGCCGGCACCGGGCAGCAAGTCTCGGCCCACCTTCTGCCGAACAGACGCAGGGTCCACCGCAGGACCCCCCCAGCGCCTCTCGTCGAGGAAGTAGACGTGAAGCACGCCACCACGAGCGTCAGGTACGGGAAGCCGCTTCAAATCAGGACTGCTCGCAACGAAACGGGACACCGGCAGCCCGGAGGCTACAAGCGCCTGGAGGAGGCCGACGACGGCGGCAAGCGTACGATCTCCGCCGGCGGCGGCGGAGAAGTCCGAGATCACGACTCCGTTTCCAGCGTTCCGCGCGACGCAGGAAGGGGTGTTGTCGACGATGATCGTCTGATCCAGCGGCCGCCCCGTGAGCAGGCGAGCCTTCGCCCCCGGAGGGTCTATCCACTTAGAGTGGCGGTAGACGCAGTGCTTGAGGACGCCTGTCGGATCGATCGCAGCGATGACCCTCTGAGCGTACTTCCGAGTCCCCGCCGTCCACACGACGGGTTCGAGCGCCGGCGTCGATGCGAAGTAAGCGAGAAGCTCGGCGAGCCCCGGCCTGCTTACCACCGGCCCTGCTTCGCGGCTGAACGCGAGGGTCTCGTCGAGGTCGAGGACGACGGTCAGCGCCGCGCTGCCGGGCGGGTCGAGCGCCGGCAGCGCCAAGTCGGTCGCCGGCGCCTGGGCGCTCCGGTAGCTGCACGCCGTCAGCACCTCCGTACGGTCGTCGTCGATCGAGTCCTCGTCATCGTCCCAGTCCCACAGCTCCTCCTTCGGCTCCCGCCACAGCGACGGGAACAACCTGCGTTGGTGTGAGAAAATTAGGACTTCTATAGTTTTAGTGTCTAGAGTAGCTGTCACAATATATTCTTTCCGGGAGGTTCTGGTCATAATAAACGCGTAGGTAACCAGTCCCACAGCTCCTCCTTCGGCTCCCGCCACAGCGACGGGAACAACCTGCGTTGGTGTGAGAAAATTAGGACTTTTATAGTTTTAGTGTCTAGAGTAGCTGTCACGATATATCCTTTCCGGGAGGTTTTGGTCATAATAAACGCGTAGGTAACCAGTCCCACAGCTCCTCCTTCGGCTCCCGCCACAGCGACGGGAACAACCTGCGTTGGTGTGAGAAAATTAGGACTTCTGGGGTGGCCGGCTACATTGGATGAGCACACTTTTCCACAAAACTTCCCAGAAATTCCCAAGATTTCGTTCTTTTTCACGCTTTTTCGTCGTCTTGTTGCGTTAGTGGGGAGTCATTTGCATGCAAATGAGTACCACACTATGCCAGCTTTTCGCTACGTGACTCCAGAAGGGTCACTTTTTCCGCGCTTTCGGCGCGGCGCAACTCTAGTCGGCTGCAACTGTTGTTGGCAGTTGCTCACGATCTCATAATCCGAAAAGGAATCGGAGTCTTCGCTTTCTCGCTTGCGCCGATAGGCACGCCGCGATGCGGAGGACGCGAGTAGCCGGGAAGAGCCGGCGGGAGGGCGCGATCGTTGTGTGACCCGTGGAGGGTCGGAACCAGAATCAGTAAAGCTTTTTCACGCTTTTTCACAGTGTTTCACAGTGTCTCACGTGGTTCCACTTTCATACACATACGTTCCCAAGAGCGACTGGTGATATCATGTGAAAGACATGGGAATTTTTGTGAAATTTGGTGTGTCTCCAATGTAGCCGGCCACCCCAGACTTCTATAGTTTTAGTGTCTAGAGTAGCTGTCACAATATATTCTTTCCGGGAGGTTTTGGTCATAATAAACGGGTAGGTAACCAGTTCCACAGCCCTCCTTCGGCTCCCGCCACAGCGACGGGAACAACTGCGTTGGTGTAGGAAAATTCGGACTTCTGTAGTCTAGAGTACCTGACAGAATATCATTTCGGAGGTTTCGTCATAATAAACGGGTAGGTAGGTAGATAGGGACGGACCGGTTCAGGATTTGCCTGTGTTTCGGGTGGGCTACAACACATTACTTCCTTCGAGATTGGAATATTGTTGCGATAGTGGGGAGTCGTCGGCATGCTGATGAGTACCACACTCTTTGAGATTTCGCGACTGGCAGTCTCCTCAAGTATTTCCGACAACAAAGCAAGTGCTTACACAAGAAATACTCGACGTAGCTGCTTTGACTCCGAATGGAAGGGAGGAAATAGAGGTAGAGGGGAAAATACAATACAAACACAATCTGGTTTGTTCTTCACTTACACCACGTGTTAGTGTTTGTTTTCTCACTCAGGACTTTTGGCCTGTTGTGTTTGTGTGATTTGTCGTGTTGGGGTAGACCTGCATGACTCTCACGTCCGTTCAACACGTGGTTCGGTAGTTACAGCACTTGGGATCCCTTCGGTTCTTTGTCTGGCAGTTATTGTCGAGCATTTCCTTCCAAGCTGGCGCTTATGTCTTTTCGTTGACCGCACTACCCTGAGCCCATAAGCAGCTGGGAGTAACCCGCAAACCATAAGCAGCTGGGAGTAACCCGCAAACCATAAGCAGCTGGGAGTAACCCGCAAACCATAAGCAGCTGGGAGTAACCCGCAAACCATAAGCAGCTGGGAGTAACCCGCAAACCATAAGCAGCTGGGAGTAACCCGCAAACCATAAGCAGCTGGGAGTAACCCGCAAACCATAAGCAGCTGGGAGTAACCCGCAAACCATAAGCAGCTGGGAGTAACCCGCAAACCATAAGCAGCTGGGAGTAACCCGCAAACCATAAGCAGCTGGGAGTAACCCGCAGACGGTACCAAGAAGACAGACAGTCACCTACTGCGGCACCATACTGAGGAGGGCCTACCGTAAGTAAGGTATGTGGACAATGGCCGAAACCACCAAATGACCAACAACCAAGGTACCCACCGATCCTTTTACCTCGTGTAACCACCACTCTTACAACACTCAGAGCACAAAGGATATATTCCCTTAACGACGAAGGTCACCCGGAGACTTTAAAACCCCGGAGTTTCAAGCGAACTTTCACTCTAAAACAAGAAGCAGCATACCGCTGGAGGATCAAGGCCCACGATATGGGCTCCGGTGTCTGGGTGCCGGCGTAGGCGCCCTGGTATGCGAACATGAGCGGCTGCCCGCCCTAACCACCCTTCCCTCCTGCTGACTTTTTTTTTTTTCAGACACGTAGACTCTTTCGTGTTGGCGGGACTTGTGCCTGCAACTTCGTTTGTATTTTCCGAGAGCCGTTGGTGCGGCGTTCGTTTCTGCGTTTTTAGGTGGCACGGATGCCTTCAACGGCGCATCACACTGGCTGCACTTGGCAGTGATGCCTTCAACGGCGCATCACGCTGGCTGCACTTGGCACTGATGCCTTCAACGGCGCATCACGCTGGCTGCACTTGGCACTAATGCCTTCAACGGCGCATCACGCTGGCTGCACTTGGCACTGATGCCTTCAACGGCGCATCACGCTGGCTGCACTTGGCACTAATGCCTTCAACGGCGCATCACGCTGGCTGCACTTGGCACGCTGGCTGCACTTGGCACTAATGCCTTCAACGGCGCATCACGCTGGCTGCACTTGGCACTAATGCCTTCAACGGCGCATCACGCTGGCTGCACTTGGCACTAATGCCTTCAACGGCGCATCACGCTGGCTGCACTTGGCACTGATGCCTTCAACGGCGCATCACGCTGGCTGCACTTGGCACTAATGCCTTCAACGGCGCATCACGCTGGCTGCACTTGGCACGCTGGCTGCACTTGGCACTGATGCCTTCAACGGCGCATCACGCTGGCTGCACTTGGCACTGATGCCTTCAACGGCGCATCACGCTGGCTGCACTTGGCACTGATGCCTTCAACGGCGCATCACGCTGGCTGCACTTGGCACTGATGCCTTCAACGGCGCATCACGCTGGCTGCACTTGGCACTAATGCCTTCAACGGCGCATCACGCTGGCTGCACTTGGCACTGATGCCTTCAACGGCGCATCACGCTGGCTGCACTTGGCACTAATGCCTTCAACGGCGCATCACGCTGGCTGCACTTGGCACGCTGGCTGCACTTGGCACTGATGCCTTCAACGGCGCATCACGCTGGCTGCACTTGGCACTGATGCCTTCAACGGCGCATCACGCTGGCTGCACTTGGCACTAATGCCTTCAACGGCGCATCACGCTGGCTGCACTTGGCACTGATGCCTTCAACGGCGCATCACGCTGGCTGCACTTGGCACTGATGCCTTCAACGGCGCATCACGCTGGCTGCACTTGGCACTGATGCCTTCAACGGCGCATCACGCTGGCTGCACTTGGCACTGATGCCTTCAACGGCGCATCACGCTGGCTGCACTTGGCACTAATGCCTTCAACGGCGCATCACGCTGGCTGCACTTGGCACTGATGCCTTCAACGGCGCATCACGCTGGCTGCACTTGGCACTGATGCCTTCAACGGCGCATCACGCTGGCTGCACTTGGCACTAATGCCTTCAACGGCGCATCACGCTGGCTGCACTTGGCACTGATGCCTTCAACGGCGCATCACGCTGGCTGCACTTGGCACTAATGCCTTCAACGGCGCATCACGCTGGCTGCACTTGGCACTGATGCCTTCAACGGCGCATCACGCTGGCTGCACTTGGCACTAATGCCTTCAACGGCGCATCACGCTGGCTGCACTTGGCACTGATGCCTTCAACGGCGCATCACGCTGGCTGCACTTGGCACTGATGCCTTCAACGGCGCATCACGCTGGCTGCACTTGGCACTGATGCCTTCAACGGCGCATCACGCTGGCTGCACTTGGCACTGATGCCTTCAACGGCGCATCACGCTGGCTGCACTTGGCACTGATGCCTTCAACGGCGCATCACGCTGGCTGCACTTGGCACTGATGCCTTCAACGGCGCATCACGCTGGCTGCACTTGGCACTGATGCCTTCAACGGCGCATCACGCTGGCTGCACTTGGCACTGATGCCTTCAACGGCGCATCACGCTGGCTGCACTTGGCACTGATGCCTTCAACGCCGCATCACACTGGCCGCACTTGCGTTTTCCGGTGGCACTGATGCCTTCAACAGTAGTCGCATCAGTGCGTGTGTGGTCCTTTTTAAGATTGATTGTGTCTGCGCTCTCTCTCCCTTACCCGAGGGAACCGGCTGTGAGCCGAAACTCGGCGCCGGTCTCCGGACTGCACCAGGAGAGAACTTCGCGGCGGATCACAAAGCACCTGCCCTGCACGAGGCACGCGCCCAAGACCCGTGCACGGCTACCGCAGCACCCTCCATGTTTATGATACGGTCGGGAAGGGGCTTCAATGTAGTTGGGAAAACACGTTCCCGTTCCCCGCGTTCTGCGTGTGGGGCTACCACCGGGCAACTGCCGCAGCAGCCGCAGATACGTCCTTCGCCCTTGGCTCACTTTCGGGAGGTTGCTGCTCGCCTACCAGTTTGTTCCTGGTTGTCCTTCAGTAGGCGCATTAGTGCGGCGTTCGTTTCTACGCTTCCAAGAGGCGCAGATGCCTGCAAGGCGGTGTTCGTTTCTACGCTTTCAAGAGGAATCTTGGGCGGCGTTCGTTTCTACGCTTTCAAGAGGCGCAGATGCCTGCAAGGCGGCGTTCGTTTCTACGCTTCCAAGAGGCGCAGATGCCTGCAAGGCGGTGTTCGTTTCTACGCTTTCAAGAGGAATCTTGGGCGGCGTTCGTTTCTACGCTTTCAAGAGGCGCAGATGCCTGCAAGGCGGCGTTCGTTTCTACGCTTCCAAGAGGCGCAGATGCCTGCAAGGCGGTGTTCGTTTCTACGCTTTCAAGAGGAATCTTGGGCGGCGTTCGTTTCTACGCTTTCAAGAGGCGCAGATGCCTGCAAGGCGGTGTTCGTTTCTGCGTTTTCAGGACCGACCGCCACACGTCTTCTTTCAATCGTTCCTCTCCGATACAACGTTCTTTTACTCAATCACAAGCCCCCATCGAGACCACCCTTGTGCTCCTGGGCGTGCTGGGCCGCGTCCTTTCATGGTCAGAGTTGGAGGCCTCGATGCGACTGCGCCGGGTGCAAGCTCCGTGCCTCTGCTTCAGGAAAGGAGAAGGGGGCGGTGTCGGCAATTACGAGAGCAAGGTGTGGGCAGGGGGGGGAGACTAACCTACACGCAAGTAGGTGTAAATGGCCAAGTGGGATGGCGAGGCGGCCACGCCAGGCCAACAACAGTGTGAAGAAGAAGGTTGAAGTATGGCTAAAGATAAAGTGGTGTCACCTGAGGGGGTAATCCACGTGATCAAGCCTAAGCAGCGGCTGCCGGCTTTTTCCGTGACATCTTTCATATGTAGTTGGTTACTATGCTTAAATTCCGCTCCTTCGAGGGGGTCGCTCACGCCAACGACTTCGCGGCGTGGACCACGCACTCCTACGCACGCCTGGCTTTGTGATACCAGTACGCGGCCAACTATGGGTGGATCGCTTGAGCATCATCCATTTTCGGGACCGGTGCATTCGGCAGGTGAGTTGTTACACACTCATTATCGGATGCCGACTTCCATGGCCACCGTCCTGCTGTCAAGATGAACCGACACCCTTAGTGGGATCTGATGAGCGATCACTCGGACACCTTAAGTCAGCTCTCGGTTCATCCCGCGTCGCCAGTCCTGCTTACCAGAAGTGGCCCACTTAGACAGGATTCTACGGGGCCGTTGCTCCCTCTCGTCCCGCGCATTTAACGTACATTTAATGCCGCTTCGCCCCAACAGATTCTGTGGTTACGGTCCTTAGCTGGCCTGCTAAAGCTGTGGGACAGAGCCGACGGCGCTGCCGCTGCTAGCAGGGGCGGCCTGTGCGGGACTGACTAAGCGACGGGGGTGGGAGGTGCGCCACGCCTTGATGCTTTCGCGCAAGAAAATGCGTATCCTGTTTGGTGGTTTCGTTCTCTGCCCGGAGCTTTGCACGAAATTAGCTGGCATGAAATTCCCAATAAACTACATTATAGAAAGCGTAGCGTTTGGCACTCTTACAGGTTCGTTCCGTCGTAGCTCGCCGGGAACGGGCACTCAGAAGAAAGAAGAAGAAAAAAGAAAAAGGCCCTGTTCCAGGAACGTGACGGTCAACCACAGCTTGCAAAGCTTGAGTCGAAGGCAGCGCAGTGCTACAACCCCGTCCGCTCTGCCCTGCGGCTGACCGTCTCGACGAGCTTGTGTTCAGCGCAAGCGCCAAGCCCCAAGGTGCGCCACGCCTTGATGCTTTCGTTTGGGAAATCGGTAGCCACTTGACCCGCAGGCGCGCGGCTCGTAGTACCGCCGAACACGTGAAGCTAGGCTCCCGTGGAGCAGGCTTTCCCTGGTACCAAATAAGAACAGAGTGAAGAAATACTCGAGGGGCTGCCTTGTGCTTACTTTGAAGGAGGCTAGAGGGGGAGAAACAATACAACTACAAAGTGGGTCCTTTTTTGTTGAACGCTTACGCCCGCCACTAAACCCAGATTCACACACCTGTGTTTCGTGTGGGCTACAGCACATTTACTTCCTTTGATCTTTTGCAGCTGGCAGCCTCCTCCAGTATTTCCTACAAAGCAGGTGCTTATACAAAAAAAACCGAAGGCGCGGGCAAGTGCGGATAAACGGCGGCATTAACTATCATAAAGCGAAAGGTTGGCTGGACTGCTGGTCCGTGTAAGATTGGAGTTTCCTCTTGCTTGAGTTAGACTCTGGTTTTTAACTTTGCGCGGTGTGATGCGGGGGGGGGGGGGGGGGGGGGGGGGGTGTCGCACAAATGAGGGCATCTTTCCGATGCTTGGGGCTTGCCATTGTTGACAGGGGTTGCAAAAGCGTCCCCCGGCTTGAGTGGGCTGCTGGAAGATCTCAGTGCACGGAAGTGCCCAAGGTACAGCAGTTGGTCTTGTGTTTCGTGAATCATTGGACAGATTCACGGCAAGAATTGCTCGCGCGCCACCGGCCACAACTGCGCGCCCCGCTATGGCAGGCCAACTGGGAAAAGGTGGCAGTGCCGAAGGATACAAGGCGTCCCGAGTGGGGATTCCCGCGTCGGGACAGCGTGCTCGGCGTGCGGCTACCGTAATACTATGGACCATCGCGGAAGTCTTCTCCAGTAACCAGCCCGCCTGGTTCAAAGCGCCGTGCGCGGAGCAGTTTGTCGTAGAGATTGTGTTAAAACTTGAAATCTCAAATTTTTGCTATCTCTCTCTCTCTCTCTCTCTCGGAATTGTGAGCGCGGTAGCGATGACAGCGAACACATAACAGGTGGGAGGGGAGAGGCCCTGGAACTGCTAAGGCGTGACAACCCCGCCCCTGTCCCTCCCAGGGAGCCACCCCGAAACTAGCCTGCCCACCTGACGGTGGAGGCCCACACCCTTTGACTTGTTTTATGTGTTCTCTCTCTCTCTCTAGCGAGATACTTCCCTGGGGTCGGCCACAGGGGGGGTACCTCTATCCAGCACACTGTTCTCCAAGTCTAGAGGTTCGGTAAATTTGAATTCTCAAACTTAGCACTCTAGCGAGCTATAGCACTCTAGCGAGCTATCCCGCTTTCGTAGAAAAACCACCGGGTATCTCTGTCCAGGACATTTCTCCAGGTTTTTTTACGAATACTTTGCTTCTCGGAGACTTTCAAACCGGATCCTGATTTTTTGGAATAAAGTCTTGCCGGGCTTCGTTCCGCCCTACAGAACAGAAGACGAACTGGGGCACACCTGGCTGAGTCGGTAGGACGAGGGACCAAATTACCTCAACGAGGTGAACAACGACGGTTCGAATCCCACCAGAGAGACTTCCAGACGTTCGGGGATGAGCTCCCGAAAGCAAGTCCTAGCTTCGATTCCTTGGAGGTAGGTTGGAAGTTCTGTATCCCGGAACGACAGGAAAACAATACCAGGTGGACCAAACAAACAACGGAGTAAACAGCGGGTAAAAGGAACCCCTGTACTACGCTGCAGAAGATAGGCCGTCTAGCCTCGGCTAGGCTGCAGTAAATGTTCCGCCAAACAGAACAGAACAGAACTGGAGGAGTAGGAGCAGAGTACGTTTCGACGTATGAAAACAAAAAAAAAAAAAACTGGAATCGCGTGTGATGTGGCGGAGTCGTCAGTGCACGGCGTTCCCGACACGGGTTCTGCGGTTCGGATCCCGCCAAGCGTGTTTTTCTTTTCTTTTCAACACCGGCGAGCCAACCCCCGCGCGACCCTTTTTTAGAGTTAAAGTTCGCTTGAAATACCGGGGTTTTAGGGTCTCCGTGTGACCGTTCATGAATGGGTTCTCTTAGAGCAAGAAAGGGCTTTGTGGTTTCGGATTGTATATTTAGTGCATGCTTTCGTTATGGGTTATGGCTAGCCATGTCCGGGACTGTTTGTGACCGACACCAAGTACATTCCTTCGTGGAGTGTAATCTTGGGCCCCCCACGTTCTACAAGTTGAGCAGGGGTTGCCTTGTAGCCCGTACCGGTCTGTTGTCCGCGTTTTTATGTATTTTCTCGTAGAGTAGTGCTTGGGTTTCGCGACATTTGCGGTGCTTCACGTAGTGCGGGTTGCTTCCGCCCTTTTTTGCGATAACCAGCAACTACCTCCTTAGAGAGCACACTTGCTACAGCTAAAAACTTGCTTTCTGACAAGGAACGTCGGCAGCGGTTTAACCTGAACGCGAACAAATCGCACAAACGAATCCGGGCCAATGCAGATATGAGGGGGTTTTTGACGCCCGTTCAAGGCTGAACCCGCGCCTGACCCGGTACGTGCTAAACTCCTCGAATGCCCAGTCGAAGCGGTGGGGGGGTCCGGGGAGGGCCCCCGGGTACGCGTCCCGAACTTGCCGTCACGAACTTAGCATCAAGGCTTCATGGGGGGTCTCGCACGGGACTGGGCAAAAAAGAGTAGGCGCGATGATTATTCGTGTACGGGGGGAAAAACTTAGTTTAATGTTTAGGCAGGACACTGCCTCTCATGCATGTTTGATGCTAGCATCAAGTCTTCTTCGAAGAGAGTGTAAAATAGAAAAAGGAAAAAGGAAAAGGGTAAAGGGGTCACGGGGAGTGTAAGACTCCGCAGGTAGGGTATGAAACCTTGAGGGACTAGTCCTTTTATTCTTTTTTCACCGCGGTGTTGTGTGCACCTCGTCCTTCGTCTCGGGTTTCGCTCGTGAACGCAGACCAATCCAGAGTTAGAGCTCATCAGTGGGTCCTTTGGGGGGGGAAATAGCCTGTTCGTGAGTGATAGTGAGGTGAATGTGATCAGATGGCTAATCTTCCTCCCAAACACAGCGTTCTCTTTCGTGTTTACTATTCTGAAAAGG
Source organism: Diplonema papillatum (assembly GCA_030068145.1). Classification (NCBI taxonomy): domain Eukaryota; phylum Euglenozoa; class Diplonemea; order Diplonemida; family Diplonemidae; genus Diplonema; species Diplonema papillatum. The sequence continues at coordinate 330,728 of JAPJBO010000038.1, read as the reverse complement.
GTTCGGGTTGCACAAACACCGGTTTGAGCAACACCTTTTCTCTATTACAGACTATAGTCGCAAAGAATTTGTCGCACACCATTTTATTTGTACAAGCACCTGCTTTGCAAGATATCCACCAGTTGCAAAATCTCGAAAGGAGGTAGGTGTGCCACAGCCCATGGTAAACCTGGGTTTAGTGGCGGGCGTAGGCGTTCGACAAAGAAGGCCCACGTTACAGTTTGAACTGTTTCTCCCCCCTCTAGCCTCCGTCGAAACAAGCACAAGGCAGCCCCCCTCGAGTATTGGGGGATTTTTGCAAGCGGACCGAGCGATTTTCTCGCACCGGATGTGGCGTGGCGGCGGTCGTCAAGTGCTTGACACTCCTGACCTAAGGGTCCTGGGTTGCCCGGCAGGTGTATTAGCGGTTTATTGCAAGGCTTAGAGGTTCGGTGTTTTAGGGCCTCCGGTTGATCATTGAGGCTGGGAGGCGGGTAGTTTGAGGGATGTACCTACCCTCCCCCGTGTAATTGAGACAGCAGAAAACGCTTGTGATTGAGACACCTTTAGGGGCTGAGGGCGGGGTGTCTCAAGTACACGCGTTTAGGGTAATGGACATGTACCACTGTTAGGCACAGGTGGCACAGTGCTGCAATAGAAGTACATGAGCGCTTGAAATTGGGACACTCGTGGAAAAATTACGAAAATAGCTGTCTCAAATACACGAGGGAGGATAGGTAGGCATGATTTACACTTTAGCTACGGCTAGCCAAGTTTGTAAGTGTTGCGACCGAGGACCGCTCTTCCTCTTTTTGTGTTGCCGACGAACTTCTTTTTTTGCAGATCGGCAGTTCAAGCCCCGCCCGACCCGATTTCTTTCTTTTTTCTTATTGACAACTTGTGTCGAGGATTCTTACGACCTTCCGTTCTGACAATCACACTAATGCAACAAATTTACACCTTCCGTTGGTGGGTGCCAAAAGGAAATGGTTATTGTTCAATTTTTCAGTATTATTATTCAGTCTTTTTTGGACAAACCCCCCACATCGGTAGCCCTGATCGGGTCAGATTTTAGAGGTATAGTTCGCTTGAGATTTTGTTGCCGGTGCTCTTCAAAAATGCACGACGTGCGTGGCCACCAGGCGAGCCTGCTGACCCTGGACGCTGCGTTTTTTCGAAGAAGTGGCTATGGGCACCACTGCTAACCATCGCCTATAAATCCCTGCTTTGAGTCCCACCCAAGGGTGGTTGTTTCCTTCTGGCAGGTGTCCGTCCGGAACTGCTGCATGGGTTCAGAATGATGGGTGCCTTTCGGCTATTCCTTTTTCTTCTTCTTTCATTCTTTAGAGTGTAAGTTCACTTAGCGATCCGGGGTTTAATAGTCTTCGGGTGGCCATTGTCGGAAAGGTTCCTTTCAGGTGTCATACACTAGTGTGCGTATCGTATCTGCGAGTGGCAGTACGTGTGCTTGTGTGTGTGTCATTGTTGCCTTTTGCCGACTATTCGACCTATTTCAGGGCGCGCTTTCATTTCCTGTGTCTTGCCATTTCCGAGGTTCTTAGAAATGCGTCCTTCCTGTGTTTTCGTCAGCAGCATTCATTGGTACCCCCCGAAAATCCGTTATTGCGTAGTTCCTGCATATAAGTCGATCTTTGAGTGCGTGAGCCCCTCCGAAGAAAGGTCCATCACACTGGTTCCAGGCTGCTTAGCCCGGGTCTCTGGGTCGCGTCCCCCTCCTTCTCTTGGTCGCCTGGTCTTGCGTCTCTTCATTTTGCACCACCTCGCACTCTCCACTCCCTGCTGCACGGGCTTCTTCCGTTTGTGCCACCTGCGACGCGGGCCGCTTCACTGCTCGTCTGTGTGTCGACTGCTCTGTACTCGTTGCCGTATCCGCGATTGCCGCTTCTCTCGTACCGAGTGCGCAGTTCGTGCGTATAAGTCGATCTTTGAGTGCGTGAGCCCCTCCGAAGAAAGGTCCATCACACTAGTTCCAAGCTACTTAGCCCGGGTCTCTGGGTCGCGTCCCCCTCCTTCTTTTGGTCGCCTGGTCCTGCGTCTTGTTGATCCGTCCGGGCTGGGGGCTTCGCGCTTCCCCTTCGTCTTGCATCACCTCGTCTCCACTCCCTGCCGCACGGGCTCCTACGTTTTGTGCCACCTGCGACGCGGTGCGCAGTTCGTGCGTATTCGTTACTTCGGTTTTCGGGGGTACCATTCATGAAATTTTTGATATCGCTCCAGCTTCTCAGGCTGGACCACTCCGTGCACGTCGGAAAGGAGGGTCCGGGGGGGGCCTCCCCCCTCCGGCTACGTCGGGGAGTTTAGTGTTTGGGCAGAATCTTGATGCTCGCGGGAACGTGTCAGTTAGACTTTGGCGGACACTTGCCGGCATAACGGAGAACCCCAAAAATGGCCAAAATCTGGAAAAATCGGCCAAAATTGGCCAAAATCCGAAGAATCCGAAAAATCTGAAAAATTCCGAAAATTTTCTAAAATTTTGCTAAGTACGCTTCCCTGGCAAAAAGTCCAATGAAATTGTTTGCCCTCAGGGGACTAGTCCCCAATGGGCACATTTTCATTGGGAAGTACTGGGAAATGCACTTGGCAACTTTTTTGCAAATTCTTACCAGGAAGTGTAATGCACAATAGGGACTAGTCCCCTGAGGGCCCTTCCCATGCAGGACATTGTCCGCCAAAGTCCAACTGACACGTTCCCCGCATCAAATCTTCTTCGCGGAAATGCAGAGTTTTTGTTTATCCTTTTTTCCCCCGATATTAAAAAAGTCATATTTTGTTTTCCTTCTTCTCACTTTTTCTTTCGTTGTCGACAACTTCCTTTTTTACCATGGTGATCTTGGACTTTATGGTGCCGTAGCGTACACAGGAGAGGGGGCACAAACGGCGGACTTGCGTGGCTAGCCGGACTAAACGTCGTGGGCTCGCGCAAACGCCAGCCTGAGCAACAACACGGTTCCTTCAGACTCGCAAGGGTGTGGCCTTAGTCTCTAGTATCTTAGAGGGGTTTCAGCATGTTTTTAGGGTAACCACAAACGTGGAGGTAGCCAGTCGGGCGATATTTGCGAAGCCCCTCGGGTCTTCGCACTTCACTTTGTCTCCAGCTGCTTCTGGAAGAACCGGCACCGCGCTGGCGCGTCGCTTGCTTCGGCGGTGACGCTGCTGCAGCTCCGCTTCTTCCGACTGGGTAGGTATGCTTGCTTGAACTCGTTGTCGTAGGTTCGCGTGTCTTCTGCAGTGCGTGTCCCTGCTGATTGACTGGGTGGACAGGCTCAGGTATGCTTCCAGCTCGATGCCGGTCCGCGTGTCTTCTGCCATGCTCTCGACTGTGCTAGACTGCTTATAGACTGGGTGGACCGGCGCAGGTATGCTTACTTGAACTCGTTGTCGTAGGCCCGCGTGTCTTCTGCAGTGCGTGTCCCTGCTGATAGACTGGGTGGACTGGCTCAGGTATGCTCGCAGCTCGTTGCCGTAGGTCCACGTGTCTTCTGCCGTGCTCTCGACTGTGCTAGACTGCTGATAGACCGGGTGGACAGGCTCAGGTTTGCTTGCGGCTCGGCTCTTTTCCGTAGGTCCGCGTGTCATCTGCAGTGATCTAGACTGTGCTAGACTGCAGCTTTGTTGTCAGACTCCGAACCCCCGTGGTCTCGGCCGGAATCCGTGCTTGGTCGTCCCTCGGATGGACGAAGGGGTTGACGTGAAACTTCGGAAGCTGTCGCCGAACGTGCTCGACGCGTTCAACATGCCTTGGAGAGCCTGGGGGGGCTGCAAGTGACTCGCCGAAAGGGGGGAAACCGGGACGTTGTTCATCGTCAGGGACAGGGATGGGGACTGAAGGTTGTTCGTCGTCAGGGACAGGGAAAACGGGGACGGCAGGTTGTTTGCCGTGGAGTCGAGAGACGTGGCCACCGCAGGCAGCGAGTCGCGGTACAGGTGGGTGAAGCCCCCCGACGTCTCGCCCGCCGTGTCGGAGGCGCACGTCGGACTCCTACAGAAGTCCAACGCAAACCCGGGTTCGGCTGGTGTGAACTCGAGGTCGTAGTCCGTCCCCCGGCTCTCCCTTCTGTCCCAGAAGGACTCCTGGACCCTCCGCCGCCGCCCAGTGCACACCACGAAGGCGCCCGTGCACAAATCGAGCAGCAAGCCCGCCGCCCACACCACGGTCGCCGGCATGATGACCGACGCGGCGGCGGTTTCCGCCCAGTTTTCGCCGCCGGCGGCGTCCTTCAGGTACATCCCGACGGCGAGGAGGACCATCGCCGCCATCTCCAGCAGCGAGAACACGACGTCCACCGCGAATGCGCCGACCCGCGCGTAAGGCCGGACGTGGAGCAGGCACAGCAAGCGCAAAAAGCACAAGATCGCACACGTGAGCTTGACGTGCCCGCACGCTGCGAAGCTCGCTGTCTCCATCGCAGCCACGCACGCAAGCGCGAACCCGGTACACAGCTCGAAGCAGGTCCACCACACAGCCGCTTCTGTGTATGCGTTGACGACGCTTCCGTAGCTGTCCACCCAGCGGGACCCCCTCTCCACGTTGACCCACTCCCCGGAGCCGATGAACACCTGCCGCACGGTGTTCTGCCGCCTGCAATCCTCCACGTATCGAGCGACCTTCGGGACGCATTGCCGCAACTTCCGGAACAAGAGCACCGGCGCGGCAGCGCCGAGGAGCAGGACGGCTGCGAAGGGGAGGTACCGGGAGTCGAAAAGAAGCCGGCAGGCGGCCAGAATGGAGGAGGCGTAGAGAAGCCGGCCCAGGAGGAAGAGGATCGACGGCAGGCGGAGGGCGCCCTGCAGGTCGAAAGAGGACTCCCGGCCGCACCGCTGGAAAGTTTTCAAGGCGACGAAACTGACGGTGCACACGATGGCCATGATGATGCAGTTGCCAAGGAGCGCAGCCAGCGGCTTGTCGTGCTCGAAGTCAAGCCCCAAGGGGTCCAGGGAAAACGGTACCGGCACCTCTTGCGTCGAGCTCGTGAAGCAACCCGAGGTCAGCAGCACCATCCGGACGGCCCGTTCACCCGCCGTGGCGCCGCTGAAAATGGCGACCACTACCGCTGCACCGGCGGCCTTGTCCACCACTTCTGCCGCTTCTTTCACTCGCGTATTTTTCATCAACTCGCCGGCGGGGGCCGAAGGTGCGCCCGTCGGCGATTGAGACGACGCTGTAGGGGGCAGCGGAGCAGCAGTGTGAGAGGTTTGTGCCAAGGGAACCCGCGTTGGGAACAGGTGTACCAACGGTAATCCGGTGGGCGGGGGGAGAGTTTTCGGGACAAACGTGGTACGAAAATTCGGTGGCAGCGGCAAAGGGGGAGCTTGCGTTGAAGGCGACGAAGTATCGAGTGGTTGAGTTAGGGGTGATGCTGTAGCGGGGGACAAGGTTGGTGGTGGCTGTGTAGGGGGTGATAATGTAGGAGGGGCTGATGTTGAAGGCGACGAAGTATCGAGTGGTTGAGTTCGAGGTGATGCTGTAGCGGGGGACAAGGTTGGTGGTGGCTGTGTAGGGGGTAATAATGTAGGAGGGGCTGATGTTGAAGGCGATGTTGTAGGTGGCGGCAAGGTCTGTGGTGGTTGTGTTGGAGGTGATGTTGTAGGTGGTGACAAGGTGGGTGGTGAGTGTGTGAGGGGTGAAATTGTAGGAGGGGCTGATGTTGAAGGCGACGTTGTCGGGGGCGACAAGGTGGGCGGTGATCCTGTAGGAGGGGCCGACGTTGAAGGTGACATCGTAGGTGGCGACAACGTGGGCTGTTTTGGAGGTGACACGGTAGGAGAGGCTGATGTTGCTGGCGATGTTGTAGGCTGTTGTGTTGGGGGTGATCCTGTGGGAGGGGCTGACGTGGAAGGTGATGTTGTCGGCGGCGATAACGTGGGCTGTGTTGGGGGTGACACTGAAGGAGGGGCTGATGTTGCAGGCAATGTATTAGGCGGTGGCGATAATGTAGGAGGGGCTGAAGTTGAAGGCGGTGGCGTTTGTGGTGGCTGTGTTGGGGGGGATGCAGTAGGAGGGGCTGATGTTGAAGGCGATGTTGTGGGTGGTTGTGTAAGGGGTGCTGCTGTAAGAGGGGCTGACGTTGGAGGCGACGTTGTACCTGGCAGCAAGGTTTGTGGTAGCTGTGTTCGGGGTGATGCTGTAGCAGGGGCTGGTGTCGAAGGAGACGATGTCTGGGGGGACAAGGTGGGAGGGGCTGATGTTGACGGCGATGTTGTAGGTGGCGACAAGGTATATGGTGGCTGTGTTGGGGGAGATACTGTAGGAGGGGGTGCTGATGAAGGAGATGTTGTCTGGGGGGACAATGTGGGCGGGGGTGATACTGTAAGAGGGGCTGATGTTGAAGGCGATGTTGTGGGTGGTAGTGTAAGGGGTGGTACTGTAAGAGGAGCTGACGTTGGAGGCGACGTTGTACCTGGCGGCAAGGTTTGTGGTGGCTGGGTTGGGGGTGACGTTGTAGCAGGGGCTGATGTTGAAGGAGACGATGTCTGGGGGGACAAGGTGGGCGGTGGCTGTGTCGGGGGTGACACTGTAGGAGGGGCTGACGTTGCAGGCGATGTTGTATCCGGCGACAAGGTTTGTGGTGACTGGGTTGGGGGTGATGCTGTAGCAGGGACTGATGTTGAAGGAGACAGGGTGGGCGGTGACTGTGTCGGGGGTGACACTGTAGGAGGGGCTGACGTTGCAGGCGATGTTGTATCCGGCGACAAGGTTTGCGGTGGCTGTGTCGGGGGTGACACTGTAGGAGGGGCTGCCGTGGGAGGCGACAATGTAGGAGGCGACAAGGTGGGTGGTGCTTGCGTCGGGGGCGATACCGTGGGAAGGGCTGGCGTGGAAGGTGCTGTTGTAGCTGGCGACAAGGTTTGCGGTGGCTGTGTCGGGGGTGACACTGTAGGAGGGGCTGACGTTGCAGGCGATGTTGTATCCGGCGACAAGGTTTGCGGTGGCTGTGTCGGGGGTGGCACTGTAGGAGGGGCTGCCGTGGGAGGCGACAATGTAGGAGGCGACAAGGTGGGTGGTGCTTGCGTCGGGGGCGATACCGTGGGAGGGGCTGGCGTGGAAGGTGCTGTTGTAGCTGGCGACAAGGTTTGCGGTGGCTGTGTCGGGGGTGACACTGTAGGAGGGGCTGCCGTGGGAGGCGACAACGTGGGCGGCGGCTGTGTCGGAGGCGATCCAGTTGGGGGTGCTTGAGTTGAAGGTGGTAGTGTGGGGGGTAACGTAGGAGGCGATTCAGTAGGCGGGGCCGCGGTTTCGTCGGGCCTCGTAAAGGTGATGGCGCCTGAGCTTCTCTTTATCCAGGCCGACTCCGACTTGCTGGTTCCAACGAGGTACGGCGTGTACTCTGGACGTAAAGCCCCGTAGACAGACATGGTCAACAGGTCTACACCATCGTCGGCTGAGCAACCGCCAACGATGACATCTCTCACCGCTGAGCTTGCTTGGGGCGAGGCGAGAGTTCGCACGTACCGCGTCTCGCCCTTTTCGGACGGAGAAAACAGCGTGCCCAGCTGCGCTGTCGACAGGTCGTCGAAAACAGCCGTCAAGCAGAACGACGTCCCGACAGCCTCGGCGAAGGTTTCCGCGCTGATTTCAAACTGCAGGGCAACCTCGAAGGCGGCGGCTGCGGGCCGGAACGGTGCGACGTAATGACCAGTTAATTGGTCGGGGTCGAGGACGGTCCCCGCCAGCTCGGGAAAAGGAGGTTTGGTGCGGTTCATGACGTCGAAGGTGTACAGCCTCGACATCCGTCCCTCGAAGTAATCGAGCTGGCTCGCTGCATACAGCACCGACGTGACCACTAGCGCATCCGACGCGCCTTGCAGCTCGAGCCCGGCCTCCATGAAGCCCGCGCCCTTCATCGGCGTCTCGTACGTTGCCCCCGGCGTGACGGGTTGGATGGCGGGTGATTTGTAGACTTCCGTCGGAAACCGGTTGTAGACCCCGAGCCAATTTGTCGTCGCGTCGCCGACGTCGGGTCCGACGGTGACCTGCAGCGTGTAGTAGGCAGCCCACTGTGCGATGGGCCACCTGCCGCCGGCCCCGGTTTCCCCGGCTTGAAGGATGGCGCCGAAGTTCCGCAGGGATCCGTCGCGGTATACATAGCTCCAGGTTGCGGCCCGGACGTGGTACAGCCGAAGGTGCGCGACGTGCCAGAAGTCGGCGGATCCGTTTGCCTGCCGCTGGATTTCGAAGTGAACCTTCTCGACTTGATCCGCTCCGCCGAGCCAGCCTGGACACCACGTGTACCCAATGAGTTCATCGTACGCGTGCTTCCAACGCCTTTCGGCGTTGAGGATGTACCCGCACGACTCGCCGTACACGTCGGTCAGCGTGACGGCCGTCGGGCAGTCGGTGTCCGAATTCGGCGAATCCGCCGTCTTCGCCACCAGAATGACCGGAGGGCGCGCCGGGTTGAAAAACAGCGGGAGCCCGGGACCCGACACGATCGCCGAAGAAACCACGTCGTCTTCGAAGATGGCGTGCCACTGCACAAACCCGGCCGACCCTTCCACTTCGAGGCTGAGGATGGTCCAGGCCGACGAGGAGTTGAACGATACAGACCGCACGTCGTCCGCTTGGTAGGGGATGTCGACGCTGAAAATGCTGGCGGTGCCCGCCACCGGGGCGAACGGGGCCGCCGTCGCGTTCACATCCCCGTCCTTGTCGGTGACGAAGGCGTACACAGCGTCCGCTCCGGTCTGCGCGACAACCCGGAACCGAAACGGAGACGCCGCGGCTGCAATGCTCGCGATGAGCAAAAAAGGCATCCGGCCTGTCCCAACCCACCCCTCGCTGGGTGCCTGCTGTGTACGCAACACGCTTTCAGCAATGCCAGAATCCCAAAAGCCCCGGTGTCGGGTCTTCCACACAGGCCCCCTTTTTCTGGCGTTATTTGCGGATTAGAAGGTCGGTAAAAGTCTCCGGTTGACCGGAGAGCCTTGGGGGGGGTTGAAAAAGTTGAAAACAGTGAGAGTGAGAGTGCAGCTCGTTTCGGGTGATGTGTCGCTCGACGGTATACGTGGTTCCACAACAGAGCTCCATACCCTGCAGGCGGTTTCCCCCTGTAGTACGTGGTGCCCGCCACCGGGGCGAACGGGACTATCGTCACGTTCACGTCCCCGTCCTTGTCGGTGACGAAGGCGTACACAGCGTCCGCTCCGGTCTGCGCGACAACTCGAAGCCGGAACAGAGACGCCGCGGCGGTGATGCTCGCCATGGGCAAAAATACTCGACGTAGCTGCTTCGACTCCGAATGGAAGGGGGGAAATATAGAGGTAAGGGGCAAATACAATACAAACACAATTTGATTTGTTCTTCGCTTACACCACCGTGTGTTGTTTTCTCACTCAGGACTTTTGACCTGTTGCGTTTGTGTGATTTGTCGTGTAGGGGTAGACCCGCATGACCTCACGTCCGTTCAACACGTGGTTCGGTAGTTACAGCACTTTGGATCCCTTCTGTTCTTGTCGGGCAGCATCGTCGAGTATTTCCTTTCAAGCTGGCGCTTATGTAAAAAAAAAAAAAAACGCATCCGGCCTGTCCCAACCCCTGGCCGGGGCACCTCGCTGGTTTCCTGCAGTACGGGCTATACATGCAACTGGGCAATACAACGGGCAATACATGCAACTAGTACCGTGACAGCAGTACTCTTATTACATAGGTTCATTTCTGAAAGCGGTCGAACCTAAACTTGGCATTACATGCAACTAGTACTGTGGCAGCAGTACTACTATTACATTAATACATTTCTGAAAGCGGTCGAAACGAACTTCAGGAAGGACGTGTTCTCGTCGCTTCACTTTCCCGCCGGGTAGTTTATCAATAACCTCGCTACGCTTTCTGACGACGCACTCGCTGCATGCGAGCGTACTTCGTTCCCGGGAATGGGTCGGTGGTTTCAAGGTGTTTCGAGGTTTCCAGTGTTGCCTTAACTAGAGTTGCGCCCAAGCCTCCTCGAGCACACTTGCCAGTCAACCCCACGAGGCGTCCGGATCGCCCTCATCGGCGGGCTTCCCCCTACCTCCACGTCGATGTTCGGTCTCAAAGGCCGCCCACCGAGCCGGTTGAAGAAGACACGCCCACTCCACGGGTAAAATTGTATCTCTTTGCACGGAAACATGCCTCTTTTTGCCGTGCATTCTTCCCACACGCATAATTTATTGTGCTGTTTTCCCTGCGCGGATACATGCCTCTTTTTGCCTCTTCTACGACCGATGCCTCTTTTCAAGCTACTTTCACAAGAAGGAAACGAGAACAAACGACACCGTGACAGCGACCTCGGCAGTTTGTAATGGATTCGGAAGGGACGTATGAAAGAGAGGGTACTCTCAAGAGCAACGGGAGAAGTGGTGTAAATGATCGATCCTGCTATGTGGCAAAAGGAAAACCGTTCACCGAGGGTATTGTGAAACGAAGAAGGGAACGCTGGAATTTGTTGTTGGCTGCACTGCTCTGAACTGACTTGATCCAGTATCAGAGGTCCTACTCGGGCGGTCCAGTCGCACCATGCGTCATAATACATGAGGCGGAGGGAAACGACAGTTGCAACCGACTAGAGTTGCACCGCCTCGAAAGCGCGGAAAAAGTGACCCTTCTGGAGTCACGTAGCGAATAGCTGGCACGGTGTGGTGGACTCATTTGCTTGCAAATGACTCCCCATTAACGCGACAAGAAGTTGTTCTGCAGATACTCTTAGCGATGATACTCGTGTCTTCGTCTTTGTACGTCTTCTTAACCAGTGGCTAAGAAGGGATTCTATCGTCGTCTCACAATCACCCATCAGCTTGTGATGAGGAGCGAGGGTAGCTTCACGCGAGAATGGGACGGGACTCGGTAGTAGGGCGCTGCTAAACTCCAACGCGGGAGCCAAATTTCACGCAAGCTGCACAGACACATTCGTGTTTGCCACTTGAATGGCAACCGGCACACGCATAATCGTGGCTGGAACACGCTTGTGCAAGCTCGAACGAAAAGATGAAAGGGAGAGGGTACGTATTCAAAAGCAAGTCGCAACAGACTACCTCTGTGCACGCGTCGTGTCATGCTTCAGTCGCTTCTTGCCCCGCGTACTGTTTGTCTCTGGTGCGCGCTTCACGTCCGATGTGCAGTGTAACGACGAGCTCGAGGGATCATCACCAGATGATTCGGTATAGTAGTAGTATGTGTCGTCTGCCGAAGCAGCCGGAGACAGCAGACGCAGGGGGCAGGTCTTGCTTTACGTTTCTCTTTTTTATGGAGACCCGCCCCCGGCATCCCGACTGTCCAATCACTGTCGAGAAAGGTTTGCGCCTATTGTGATGAGGTGGTTGACCAGGCCCCCACGAAGCCTTACACACAACACGGCTACAACACGAGGATGCAGCCCTGCTTAGGTGTGCACTCAGCCATCAGGCCATCGGCTGCTAAGCACCCCCCGACCGGTCGATTGGCCACTTATGTGGCCCTCTATTCGCCGGGCGGTGCTGTCAGCACTTGTTCCGCGTCGCATCAAGTACACGATGCTGGCGGTTGGGGGATCGGCGACCGCGACTCAATTAAGGTGCGGTCAACGGTGTCGCCACGTGAAGGCCCCCCGTATCAAAAAATAGAAAAAGGGCAAAAGCGGTGTAAATGAACGCCACTTGCGGTGGCGGGAGGGATGGCTTCTGTGCCAACACAATAGGACTCGGAGACAGCAGGAGTCATAAAGCGGATGTCGGTCACTATGGGAGGCGACTTGAAGGCCCTTGACGGTCCCAAGACACGCACGTTCCGGTGCGTATAAGTTTAACTTTAAGTGCGTGAGTCTTTGGGTCGCGTCCCCCTCCTTCTCTTGGTCGCCTGGTCCTGAGTCTTCTAGGACGTTCAGAACGTTCCGGTGCGTATAAGTTGAACTTTAAGTGCGTGAGCCTCCCATCACACTAGTTCCAGGCTACTCAGCCCGAGTCTCTGCGTCGCGTCCCCCTCCTTCTCTTGGTCGCCTGGTCTTGGTCCTGAGTCCAGGACTTCCAGGACGTTCAGAACGTTCCGGTACGAGCGGAACGTATTTGGGAGAGTGAGCCACTTTCCCGCCTGGCGACAATGAAACTCCCGCCGGGAACGGACCAGAAACTACCAGCGGGGGAAGAACGGATTCTGTCTTCTCGCGCCGAAGAGCTCGATACCCCGGAGGAGAACGTGGCGTGGGCGTGATCGAATTCCGTGTGGAGCAACGGTGCCTGCCGAGGGGCGTCGCCGCCGGCGTGCGACGAGTGCGGCAACAGGGAGAGGTTGCCGTGGGAGTCCAACGGGGTGTATCTCCCGGCGCGCTGGCTGCTCGCCCTCGCCCGGTTCAAGTCGCTGCTCCGCTGGCGGGGCAGCAGGACGGGGGAGGATCCGTGCCCAACCCGCCGGAGCCCCCCGTGCGGATTGATTGTCCCCCTGAGCGACAGCGGGGCGGAAGTGACGCTGCTGTTGTTGAACGACGATCCGCCGCTGCGCTGCAGCGGGTGGGACCCGGGTTCCAGGTACTGGCTGCCGGTGCTGAAAACGGGGGTAAACGGAGACGGGAGGTTGCCCGGCGCTGGCGGCATCCCAGCCGCTGAGTCGCGGTACAGGTGGGTGAAGTCACTTGACACCACGCTTGCGACGTCGGAGACGCTCACCGGATCCCAGGAATCCTCGACCGCCGGGGGTTTGACCTCTTTTCGCCGGTCCAGCGTGCGCCAGTACGCGTCTTGCACCCTCCCGCGCCGGCCGGTGACCACCACGAAGACCGCGCCGCACAAATCGAGCAGCATACCCGCCGCCCACACCGCCGTGGCAGGCGGGATGATGGCGGCCGCAGCGATTTCCGCCCAGTTTTCGCCGCCGGCGGCGTCGTCCTTCAGGTACATCCCGATCGCGAGGAGGAAGGTCGCGCCCATCTCCAGCAGCGACAGCGCCACGTCCGCCGCGAAGGAGCCCAGCCGGACCATCGGTTGGACGAAGAGAGAGCACAGCAGCCGCAGCAAGCACAGGATCGCGCACGTTAGCTTGACGTGCCCACACTCAACGAACGTGGCAGTTTGCATAGCGGACGTGCACGCAAGAGCGAGCCCCGTGCACAGCTCGACGCAGGTCCACCACACAGCCGCCTCGGTATGAGACTTCACCACTCCTCCGTAGCAATCCACCCAGCGGGGGCCCCTCTCCACGTTGACCCACTCCCCGGGGCCGATGAGCACTCGCTGCACGAGGCTCAGCTCTCTTCGATCTGCCACGTATCGAGCGAACTTCGGGACGCATTGCCGCAACTTTCGGAACAACAGCACCGGCGCGGCAGCGCCGAGGAGCAGGATGATCACGAAGGGGAAGTACCGGGAGTCAAACAGAAGCCGGCAGGCGGCCAGCATGGAGGAGGCGTAGAGGAAGCGGCCGACCAGGAACAGGACCGAAGGCAGGCGGAGGGCGCCCTGCAGGTCGAAGGAGGATCCCTGGCTGCACCGCCGGAAGGCCTTCAAGGCGACGAAACTGACGGTGCACGCGACGGCCATGATGATGCAGTCGCCAAGGAGCGCAGCCACCGGATTGTCGTGCTCGAAGCCAAGCCCCAAGGGGTCCAGGGAGAACGGCACCGGTACATCCCCCACCGAGCCCGTGAAACAACCGGAGGTCAGCAGCACTAACCGGACAGCCCGTTCGCCAGATGCCGCGCCGCTGAAAATGTCGACCAACACCGCTGCGCCGGCGGCTGCGTCCACCACTTCCGCTGCGTCTCTCGCTCGCATGCTTGCCATCAACTCGCCGGAGGGCGATTGAGAGGAAACTGCAGGGGGCAGCGTTTCATGCGCTTGGGGTACTACACTGGCAGCAGTTGGAGAGGTTTGTGTCTGGGGCACTGTTGTGGGAGGGACCCGGGCTTCCGGGACAAACGTGTGGGAAATCGGCGACGAAGTCGTTGGGAAAACTGGCGTTGAAGGGATTGTAGTAGCGGGTGTTTGTGACGGAGAGAGGGGGGTCAGAGGTACCGGTGTTGCTGGTGATGCAGTCGGGGGTGCCTGCGTTGAGGGTGACGCAGTAGGGGGTACGTGCGTTGGGGGCGATGTAGTAGAGGGAATCTGAGTTGGAGGTGATGCTGTAGAGGGAGCCTGTGTTGGGGGTGATACAGTAGGAGGCGCTTGTGTTGAGGGTGATGCAGTAGGAGGCGCTTGTGTTGAGGGTGATGCAGTAGGAGGCGCTTGTGTTGAGGGTGATGTCGTAGGGGGTGCTTGAGTTGGGGGAATCGTCGGAGGCGCTTGAGTCAGCGGCGCGCTGGTTGCGAGCAATTTCCACGCGACGCTGCTGGTGTTGCTTACCCACGCTGACTCTGACAGGTTGACGACAGTAAGGTACGGTGTGAACTCGGGGCCGACGGCACCGTAGACGGACACGGTCTGAAAGTGAACGCCTTCGGCGCCGGAGCAGCCTATGATGGCGATCTCCGTCACGGCCGAACTCGTCTGCGGCGAGCCGTGAGATCGAACGTACCGCGTGACTCCTCGCAGCGACGGAGAAAACAAGGTGCCCAACTCGTATGTCGACGTGTCGTCGAAATAAGCCGTTGCACAGTAGGACATGCCGGCTGCCTCAGCGGATGGCTCGTTGCTGACTTCCAGCCTCAGCGCGAGCTCAAAGCCGGTTTCCCCAGGCCGAAACGGTGCCACCGATGGACCTACAACTCGGTCAGGGTCCAGGGTAGTACCATTCGATTCGGGAAACGGAGGCTCGCTGCGGCTGGTGACGTCGAAGGAGTACAACCTCGTCAGACGTCCCTCAAAGTAGTCGAGCGCTGTCGCTGCGTAGTACACCGATTCGAGCACGAGGGGATCGCCAGCGCCTACCAACTCCAATCCGGCCTCCAAAAAGTCCGTTCCCTGCATGGGCGTTTCGTAGAAGACTCCTGATTGCACAGGAGAGATGCTCGGCTCGTCCACAACCTCCGATCCGAAGCGGGCGTAGACATTGAGGCTGTTAGCCGTCGCGTCTCCAGGGTTCGGTCCGACCCGGATCTGGAGGGTGTGTTTGCTAGCCCAGGTTGCCGATGGGTACCGATCATACAGCCCAGTCCCGCCGGTGCTCGTCGATTTGAGGAAGGCGAATCGATACCGGGTCCCGAGTCTATACTGCTGGCACCAGGCGAACGGCCGCACGTGGTACACAGACAGCACCTCCACGTCCCAAAAGTCGCCCCAGTTGGTCGGTCCCCGCTGGGCATCAAACAGGACCGTGTGCACTTGGTCGCCTCCTAGCCACTGCGAGCACCACTCGTAGAACACGCTGGTGGTGCTCGGCCCGAAGCCATCTCCGAGTTGATGGTGAACACGCAGGAGTCACCGAACACGTCGTGTATTGTGACGATGGTGGGCGCTAATGTAGCTGCGTCCCTGTTCGACCCCGTGAGCGTCGAAATGATGACTGGCGGACGAGCCGGATTGAAGAACAAGGCAAGTTCCCCGCTCGATGCTGTGGCCGAAGCGAGCACGTTGGTCGACGTGATGGCCATCCATTGAACAAACTCACCGGCCGACGTTTCGGCGTGGAGCGTGAGAATGGCCCACGGGGTTGAGGAATTGAATGAGACAGACCGCACGTCGTCCCCCGGAAACGAGACGTCAAAACTGAACACGCTGGTGGTGAATGCCACCGGGGTTACGCCCGGCGTCAAGTTATCCACGTCTCCATTCTTATCAGTGAAGGTGGCGTAGGCGGTGCCAGTTCCGACCTGCGTGTCTATCCGCAGTCGGAACGCAAAAGCCACGGCCGTGCAGCTGGCGATGAGCAGAATAGGCATCCTTTCGCCAAGCCGGGAGCGGTGTCGGGTACCCCCCCACGTCACGCCCTCTTTTTCCTTTCTGCCATTTTAGGGAAGAGGGGAGGGGGGTGCGATGCCTGCTATATATTTTAGAGTGTAAGTTCACTTAGAGATCCGGGGGATTTTATAGTCTCGTGGTGACCATTCGTGAATGGTTCCTTCAAGGTATCGTATACTTTAGTGTGCGTATCGTATCTGCGGTAGCGGCAGTACGTGTGTGCTTGTGCGTGTGGCTTTGTTGCCTATTGCCGCCTATTCGACTTATTTTTACTGTTGTTGTTGTGTATTTTGAGGTGCTGCTACCGCTGCCGTTCCCACTCTCTTCCTGCTGCATGTAGGGCCCATGTTGCATTCAGCGCACTTGTCTTCCGGTAGCTGGCTGCGAACGCGTAGAGCCACACTCCGGATCACCGCGCGGCTCCCCTTCGCATAGGCGTCCAGGACCTCCATTCGGGAGGGTGTTTCGCCCCCGAACTCCGTAGGTCCGTCTCCGGCTGAAACCATCTAAGGAACGCTGCGTCGCCCGCCGTCAGTACGTGATGAGGCTTTTGCATTGCGCCCTCCTAGACCACATATCCCCGTTGTGCCTCACTAGCGCCTGCAGCAGGTCCACAGCACCGCTCAGACTTGAGACAGACAAGACACACCCACAAACCCCCGCGGCGTCTGTTGTTCTCGGGGAGAGGGAGTGCACCGCTTCAACTCTCTGGCTGAGAATGCCCTTGGACTGTCAAGATTTACCGTTGTTCTCAGGGGAGCGCACCGCTTCAACTCTCTGGCTGAGAATGCCCTTGGACTGTCAGGATTTACCGTTGTTCTCAGGGGAGCGCACCGCTCCAACTCTTCGGCTGAGAATGCCCTTGGACTGTCAGGATTTACAGTTGTTCTCGGGGGAGTGCACCGCTTCAACTCTCCGGCTGAGAATGCCCTTGGACTGTCAGGATTTACCGTTGTTCTCAGGGGAGCGCACCGCTTCAACTCTCCGGCTGAGAATGTCCTTGGACTGTCAGGATTCAGAGTGGGCAGTACAACAGTGCCAGTTGCGCTTCTTCGCTGGGAATTGGGCTTTAGGTAACGTAGTTCCCAGGACTACAACGCACGGCGGATGGCTTGCTGCGTTCCGGGTGGAAGGCCACGCTGAGCGACTGATTTCCCCGGTATCTGCCTTCGTCTGCCAGCCTTTCTGACCCGTCCTGGGCATATTTCTTCGAGGACGCAGAACCAGCGCCTGGCGCGGAACCTGATCCTCCCCGTGACGGATTCGCCTGTGCTCTGGTAGCACGGGTGGTCCTGGCTGTGACGAGCTACGAACAGCCGCCTGACAAACTAGACTCACACCGCTGTCCTGTCTGCAGACACTCAGGTTCCGCCCTGATGATGGTCCGCCTTGGGTGTTCGTGGCGTAAAGGACCGAAACACGGCGCAGACGGGACCAGTGCGGTGTTGAGCGCATACCGGCGGCGCGCCTCTGGAGCGACTTACGCCCGCCGTAGCAGCACGAAGAGAAGTGAGGAGACCGGAAACTCCCCGGAGACATGGTCCCTGCACTCTGACTCGTCTCTCTCTCTCTCTCTCTCTCTCTCTCTCTCTCTCTCTCTCTCTCTCTATTCTTTTCCTGGGCCTACATCCTGCTCCCTGCGCTGTCTAGGTGCGCCGGCGATGCCGGGATCTACACACCGCCCACGTTTTGCGGCTGGTCGGAAGACAGAGTGGATGCTGGACAAATTGGAGTCGATCTGCGCCCGCGACCGTTGGAACGATGCCGTGCCCGAGTACCGGCAAGACGTGCCTTTCTTTCGGCCCCCCTTTGGAAGATTTGGATCCCCCCTGGAAAAGATGCTCATAGCTTGCGCCAAGGCGGATTACAAGAACGTGCTTTGCAGTGAGTGGCGGCACCGGAGTTGGTGCTGCAGCGGGCGCTCTGGCCGGCGGGCGAGCTCGTCGCCTTGTAACGCTGCGGGCCCTCTTCTCTC
This sequence comes from Diplonema papillatum, assembly GCA_030068145.1. Taxonomy (NCBI): domain Eukaryota; phylum Euglenozoa; class Diplonemea; order Diplonemida; family Diplonemidae; genus Diplonema; species Diplonema papillatum. The sequence goes on along the minus strand of JAPJBO010000038.1, from coordinate 312,982 downwards.
TCACGACTGCGCGGGGCAAGAATTCATCAGCCTGCACGGATGGAGTCCAGCCTCAAAAGCTGGGGGTAGAGACGGCGTGTCCGAGTCCCGAAAAGCGGGTATGCCACAACCAAAACGCGTGTCAAAGGGTGGAGACCGCCCCCGTCAGGTAGGCGAGGCTAGATCCGGGCGTCTCCCTGGGGAGGGACGTCCCAGGGCCTCTCCCCACGCACCCTGTATGTGTTCTCGTCTACCGCGCTGACCTTTCCGAGAGAGAGCTAAGCCGGTCCATCCCCATCTCCTGGAACTGCATCGAATTTCCTGCCCACTGTGCAGGGCAGCGGGACACCTTGTGCATTTTGCGCGGTTGTGAATGGAAAGAGAATCCCAGGAAACGGACTGCGGTAACAAGTGGCGGCGTCTGTTCGTTTCTTTCGACCGCTATCCCTCGGTACGGCAGTAGTAGAGCCAAGAGGCCGTCGATTGCTTTCAGCCGACTTGTTTTTCCTCCGCCAGAACTTGCGTGACTTCGGTTGTTTGGATCGGTAGCTTTAAGCTCAGGCGACGAGGGATGTGTCTCTCTCTATGTGAACTGAAAGCGACAATTTGGGGGAAGCCCTGATTATGAGAATCATGGGTAACCGAAGCAAGCGCACAAGTTTTGCCTGATCTCGCACCTACTTTCCGATACCCATTAGATGCTCTGTTCTGACTCTGAACTATGGATGCTCCATTCGAACACACGCACACTCTCTCCCACATCGTGAAATGTTGTTGTTTGAGTTGTCGTGTTTTTTTGAAGAAGAATGCTGGATATATCGCGGGGTGATGTCGATCCCGTGGACGTTCAGCTTTACTGTCCTGCGACTTTTCTTGTGTTTTTTTCCCACTTCCTTTTTTTGCCTTCGTCTTAACAACATTTCCGGAGTTGGGGCTTGCACTGATAAACGAAGCAACGGACGATCAGCATCAACTGACCAAAGGTAATGAAACTGATAAGGCAAAAGTTTCTTGTTCTTCGCGTGTACAGGGAATAAACCTCTCTGGGGGGTGTTTTCCTGTATTAGCATTTTTTCGTTGGCTTCGTTTTCTCTTTCATGTGCAACCGTTGTTCCGGAAATGTTCCCGTCAGTACAGATGTACTATTAAAAAAAAAAAAAGAGCAGGTGATTGGTTTGCAGTTTTGTGGTTAGTGGTTCTAGCGGTCTTCGCCCAGTCGGGTGCCTGGTGACGGCGTTCTTTCAAATGGAGCTCAAAGAATTGGCTTGCTTGGTGTGCTTCTCATTGGATGCGGTTCACTGCAAGGTAAGAGTACGCGTACGTCGGGCTAATTGGATACACCCCCCCCTGGAAAATGGGACACAAACTAGTATGACGCTCTATATTGCTTGTGCGCACTAGCGGAACTCACCTGCTTTGGTAAGTTTCATGTAGTACGCTGCCAACTACTAATTCTTAGTACCAACAATGCATTGTTAACACAAAAAAAAAGTTCGCTGGTTGTCAGAGTCAGGGACGAAAAAGACTTCTCAAAGAATCCGGCATCTTAACACGGAAACTACGAATGACGCCCAATCAAACCACTCGTAATTTCCAGGAGAAGTGGGTCATGAAGGGGCTAGAAACCCGGAATTGGTACGGTTTCAACGTGGGGCTTTTCCTGTGCTCAGTGGAGTCCAGCGTCGCAAGCAGAAGACAAAGAGGAATGTGCTTTAGATACACCCGAAAACCGAGTGTGCCGCACGCGTGTAAGTCCACGCGAGAATAGCGGGCGCGACACCCGCTTGTCAGCTTCCGGCTTTAGCTCCAGCTCCCGAGGCTGGGCTCCGCCTTGTGCAGAGTACGTCGTTTTGTCACGTTGCTTCGAGTTCTAATCCGGTGTTTTTGTCTCCGGTCGACGGTCGACAGTAAGGGCGGATTGAGGTGCTTTGTGTGTATGGCCAATCTCTGGCACAGTGCTAGTACTAGGAGGAGGTAATGGTGCAGGTAACCACACGCAACAACACATACATGCATACATGGTGTCCGAGCTTAGTGCTAGTACTAAGGCTACGCTGCCCCCAGTCATGTGCTCGCCAGACTCTCGGCTTTGCGCATCCCATCTGAAGTCAGAAAATGCACTGTGCAGCACACCGTACTACACGGCACCCAGTCATATGCTCGCCAGACTCTCGGCTTCGTGTATGCCCGTCTGAAGTCAGAAAATGCACTGTGCAGTACAGCGTACTACGCGGCACCCAGTCATATGCTCGCCGGACTCTCGGCTTTGTGTATGCCCGTCTGAAGTCAGAAAATGCACTGTGCAGTACAGCGTACTACACGGCACCCAGTCATATGCTCGCCAGACTCTCGGCTTTGTGTATGCCCGTCTGAAGTCAGAAAATGCACTGTGCAGTACAGCGTACTACGCGGCACCCAGTCATATGCTCGCCAGACTCTCGGCTTTGTGTATGCCCGTCTGAAGTCAGAAAATGCACTGTGCAGTACAGCGTACTACGCGGCACCCAGTCATATACTCGCCAGTTTGCGCATCCCCATCTGAAGTCAGAAAAATCTCGGGCGATTCTCCGGCGGTCTTCCCGCGCCCCCGGAAAGTCCCTCTCCGTCCGCAAAGAACGTTGAAGTATTGCTAAAGATAAAGTGGTGTCACCTGAGGGGGCAATCTCAGGGTCGCCCACGTGATACAAAGCCGTGAAGCGAGGATCCCATTCATCTTCTTTTCCTTTGACTGATCTTCGGTTCAATACCGGTTTTTCGAACCCGGAAACGAAACCGACCCTGACGTAATCCCTGTTTAATACCTGACTAATCGTCAGCACGCAGACTGGTCAGTAAAGGCCAGGCGCGCGCCGTTTTGCAGAGCGAAGGTGTGAAGAAATAGCAACTGAGCGGAACCCAACCCGTGGCTGGGATGACCCGGAAAGTCGCAATAATTGGTACTCTATTGGAGAGGGAAAAAAGAGGGGAGACCGAGAGAGGAGACGGGCGTAAAACAGAAAGGGGGTGAGAGAGATGGAGGCGCAGGTATCACCTCTGGAACTCACAAGTGTTAGGGCTCGTTGTTGCGGTAGTGGTGTGGTCCTCGACGAGAGTGAGCTCATCACACCTTTAAGACACAGCTGTGTCACGCATGCTCTTGGCTCGTTGTTGCGTTCGTGTTTGAGGTGTGTGAGAGTGCCTACGTGCCCAAGTCTCATGCAGGACTACTGTAGCAGTCTCCGTGTTTGCACCTTCAACCACTACAGTCGGGGGGAAGGCCACTACACAGTCTCAACAACGTAGACAACATGCGATCGCATATTTTTTAACTGTATCGGCCTGTGATCACACTGGTACGCGTTGGAGCGTAGCAGCTCGCTGCTTCTACATTTGGTTCCTTATGATGAAGGAGCGAAAGAGGGGGGTAAAACTTAGTTTAATGTTTAGGCAGAGCACTGCCTCGCATGAATGGTTGATGCTAGCATCAAGTCTCATTCGAAGAAAGTGTCAAATAGAAGGCGGGGAGGAAGGTCGTAGTAAGGTTTCGCAGACTCCGGGAGTACGCAATTCACAAAGCAGAAAGTAGCCACCACCCCCCCCCACCCCACCCTGAGCCGGCCCACCCCCTGCTCTGCTGATAGACTTGCTTAAGTATAGAAAACAGAATCTCTGTAGCGATGCCCTGCATTAGTCACCAGGTGACTACCTTTTCGATCGTTTGGTGTTGTGCTTCAGGCGCTTGCACTCGTTCGAATCATCGTTTTGGTAGACTGCGATAGACTGCTGATATACTGAGGTAGACAGTCGCAGTCGAGGTTAGAATGCAGAATATCTGTAGTGATGGCCTGCAACAGTCACCAGGTGACTACCTTTTCGATCGTTCGGTGTTGTGCTTCAGGCGCTTGCACTCGTTCGAACCATCGTCTTGGTAGACTGCGATAGACTGCTGATATACTGCGATAGACAGTTACTTGAGGTTACAATGCAGAATATCTGTAGCGATGGCATGAGTCACCGGGTGACTGCTTCTTCGACCGTACCGTGTCGTGCTTCTGGCGTTTGCAGCCGCAGGCAATTCAATGCACTTCCAGGAAAAGGGGTGGACTGGCTAACGTAGCCCCAAGAGCGCCGTGTCGCTCCCTTAATTGCGTTGATTTTGGGAAAGGGGCCTTCCAACGGGGGACGTTGTTATTGGTGCTGGTTTTGAGGGACAAGAAAAAGTCTTTTGCGGTGGTCTCCGCCGGTCTGGTAGTCTGTGCTACCTTCCAACGGGAGAGCGGCTTGCTGTTTACATTCGGTTCTTCTGATGCCTCCTGGTAAGAATTTGTTCGTGCGCACTAACGGAACTCACCTGCCTTGCTTTGGTTACGTTTCATGTAGTACGCTGCCCAACTACTTGGGGGGTAAATCTTAGTTTCGTGTTCAAGCGCTACTTGCCTCTCATGTATGTTTGATGCTAGCATCAAGTCTTATTCGAAGAAAGTGTCAAATAGAAGGCGGGGAGGAAGGTCGTAGTAAGGTTTCGCAGACTCCGGGAGTACGCAATTCACAAAGCAGAAAAGTAGCCACCACCCCCCCCCACCCCACCCTGAGCCGGCCCACCCCCTGCTCTGCTGATAGACTTGCTTAAGTATAGAAAACAGAATCTCTGTAGCGATGCCCTGCTTTAGTCACCAGGTGACTACCTTTTCGATCGTTTGGTGTTGTGCTTCAGGCGCTTGCACTCGTTCGAATCATCGTTTTGGTAGACTGCGATAGACTGCTGATATACTGAGGTAGACAGTCGCAGTCGAGGTTAGAATGCAGAATATCTGTAGTGATGGCCTGCAACAGTCACCAGGTGACTACCTTTTCGATCGTTCGGTGTTGTGCTTCAGGCGCTTGCACTCGTTCGAACCATCGTCTTGGTAGACTGCGATAGACTGCTGATATACTGCGATAGACAGTTACTTGAGGTTACAATGCAGAATATCTGTAGCGATGGCATGAGTCACCGGGTGACTGCTTCTTCGACCGTACCGTGTCGTGCTTCTGGCGTTTGCAGCCGCAGGCAATTCAATGCACTTCCAGGAAAAGGGGTGGACTGGCTAACGTAGCCCCAAGAGCGCCGTGTCGCTCCCTTAATTGCGTTGATTTTGGGAAAGGGGCCTTCCAACGGGGGACGTTGTTATTGGTGCTGGTTTTGAGGGACAAGAAAAAGTCTTTTGCGGTGGTCTCCGCCGGTCTGGTAGTCTGTGCTACCTTCCAACGGGAGAGCGGCTTGCTGTTTACATTCGGTTCTTCTGATGCCTCCTGGTAAGAATTTGTTCGTGCGCACTAACGGAACTCACCTGCCTTGCTTTGGTTACGTTTCATGAAGTACGCTGCCCAACTACTTGGGGGGTAAATCTTAGTTTCGTGTTCAAGCGCTACTTGCCTCTCATGTATGTTTGATGCTAGCATCAAGTCTTCCTCGCGGGAATGCAGGGGGGGACTCCAGGGACAAGCAGGCCGGCACCCACGTTCTTCAAGACTTGCTCCGAGTTGTAAGAAGCCGGAAACCATGGTGCATACGGAGTATAAAAGTGTAGCCCTACCCCGTATTGCGTAGTTCCAGCGTAGTTCGTGCGGGTTTGTGAAACGGCGAGGGCTACATTATATAAGTGTACTATACTTTCTTTTGCCGCAGGTGGCAAGTTATAGAAGCCCTGTCAGGACCGTTTAGACACTCAGTTAGACACCAGCTGCATGTGGAGTATCAAAATGTAGCCCTACCCCGTATTGCGTAGTTCCAGCGTAGTTCGTGCGGGTTTGTGAAACGGCGAGGGCTACATTATATAAGTGTACTATACTCTCTTTTGCCGCAGGTGGCAAGTTATAGAAGCCCTGTCAGGACCGTTTAGACACTCAGTTAGACACCAGCTGCATGTGGAGTATCAAAATGTAGCCCTACCCCGTATTGCGTAGTTCCAGCGTAGTTCGTGCGGGTTTGTGAAACGGCGAGGGCTACATTATATAAGTGTACTATACTCTCTTTTGCCGCAGGTGGCAAGTTATAGAAGCCCTGTCAGGACCGTTTAGACACTCAGTTAGACACCAGCTGCATGTGGAGTATCAAAATGTAGCCCTACCCCGTATTGCGTAGTTCCAGCGTAGTTCGTGCGGGTTTGTGAAACGGCGAGGGCTACATTATATAAGTGTACTATACTTTCTTTTGCCGCAGGTGGCAAGTTATAGAAGCCCTGTCAGGACCGTTTAGACACTCAGTTAGACACCAGCTGCATGTGGAGTATCAAAATGTAGCCCTACCCCGTATTGCGTAGTTCGTGCGGGTTTGTGAAACGGCGAGGGCTACATTATATAAGTGTACTATACTTTCTTTTGCCGCAGTGGCAAGTTATAGAAGCCCTGTCAGGACCGTTTAGACACTCAGTTAGACACCAGCTGCATGTGGAGTATCAAAATGTAGCCCTACCCCGTATTGCATAGTTCCTGCGTAGTTCGTGCGGGTTTGTGAAACGGCGAGGGCTACATTATATAAGTGTACTATACTTTCTTTTGCCGCAGGTGGCAAGTTATAGAAGCCCTGTCAGGACCGTTTAGACACTCAGTTAGACACCAGCTGCATGTGGAGTATCAAAATGTAGCCCTACCCCGTATTGCGTAGTTCCAGCGTAGTTCGTGCGGGTTTGTGAAACGGCGAGGGCTACATTATATAAGTGTACTATACTTTCTTTTGCCGCAGGTGGCAAGTTATAGAAGCCCTGTCAGGACCGTTTAGACACTCAGTTAGACACCAGCTGCATGTGGAGTATCAAAATGTAGCCCTACCCCGTATTGCGTAGTTCCAGCGTAGTTCGTGCGGGTTTGTGAAACGGCGAGGGCTACATTATATAAGTGTACTATACTTTCTTTTGCCGCAGGTGGCAAGTTATAGAAGCCCTGTCAGGACCGTTTAGACACTCAGTTAGACACCAGCTGCATGTGGAGTATCAAAATGTAGCCCTACCCCGTATTGCGTAGTTCCAGCGTAGTTCGTGCGGGTTTGTGAAACGGCGAGGGCTACATTATATAAGTGTACTATACTTTCTTTTGCCGCAGGTGGCAAGTTATAGAAGCCCTGTCAGGACCGTTTAGACACTCAGTTAGACACCAGCTGCATGTGGAGTATCAAAATGTAGCCCTACCCCGTATTGCGTAGTTCCAGCGTAGTTCGTGCGGGTTTGTGAAACGGCGAGGGCTACATTATATAAGTGTACTATACTCTCTTTTGCCGCAGGTGGCAAGTTATAGAAGCCCTGTCAGGACCGTTTAGACACTCAGTTAGACACCAGCTGCATGTGGAGTATCAAAATGTAGCCCTACCCCGTATTGCGTAGTTCCAGCGTAGTTCGTGCGGGTTTGTGAAACGGCGAGGGCTACATTATATAAGTGTACTATACTTTCTTTTGCCGCAGGTGGCAAGTTATAGAAGCCCTGTCAGGACCGTTTAGACACTCAGTTAGACACCAGCTGCATGTGGAGTATCAAAATGTAGCCCTACCCCGTATTGCGTAGTTCCAGCGTAGTTCGTGCGGGTTTGTGAAACGGCGAGGGCTACATTATATAAGTGTACTATACTTTCTTTTGCCGCAGGTGGCAAGTTATAGAAGCCCTGTCAGGACCGTTTAGACACTCAGTTAGACACCAGCTGCATGTGGAGTATCAAAATGTAGCCCTACCCCGTATTGCGTAGTTCCAGCGTAGTTCGTGCGGGTTTGTGAAACGGCGAGGGCTACATTATATAAGTGTACTATACTTTCTTTTGCCGCAGGTGGCAAGTTATAGAAGCCCTGTCAGGACCGTTTAGACACTCAGTTAGACACCAGCTGCATGTGGAGTATCAAAATGTAGCCCTACCCCGTATTGCGTAGTTCCAGCGTAGTTCGTGCGGGTTTGTGAAACGGCGAGGGCTACATTATATAAGTGTACTATACTTTCTTTTGCCGCAGGTGGCAAGTTATAGAAGCCCTGTCAGGACCGTTTAGACACTCAGTTAGACACCAGCTGCATGTGGAGTATCAAAATGTAGCCCTACCCCGTATTGCGTAGTTCCAGCGTAGTTCGTGCGGGTTTGTGAAACGGCGAGGGCTACATTATATAAGTGTACTATACTTTCTTTTGCCGCAGGTGGCAAGTTATAGAAGCCCTGTCAGGACCGTTTAGACACTCAGTTAGACACCAGCTGCATGTGGAGTATCAAAATGTAGCCCTACCCCGTATTGCGTAGTTCCAGCGTAGTTCGTGCGGGTTTGTGAAACGGCGAGGGCTACATTATATAAGTGTACTATACTTTCTTTTGCCGCAGGTGGCAAGTTATAGAAGCCCTGTCAGGACCGTTTAGACACTCAGTTAGACACCAGCTGCATGTGGAGTATCAAAATGTAGCCCTACCCCGTATTGCGTAGTTCCTGCGTTTGTACGGAGTTCTTGCGTACTTTGTGTCGTCAGTTTTCGGGGGTACCAATTATGGTCGGAAACAGAATAAAGCAAGCTTCCATTGCTCAGGAGACTCTGGTGAGGATGTGCTCCGGCCTGCGCAAAGGATCTTGCTGTCTGCTGCGACGGGGGGCGGAAACGAACCCGCGCTTCAACCACCGGTTGTCTGGTAGTTAGCTCGGGGCTATTGGGTTGAATAGCCTGCGCACAGGCCTCGAGGGACGTGTCGAACGCCCCACCCAAAAATACTCGAGGGACTGCCTTGTGCTCATTTCGAAGGAGGCTAGAGGGGGAGAAAACAATACATACAACTACAAAGTGGGTCTTTTTTGTTGAACGCTTACGCCCGCCACTAAACCCAGATTTGCCTGTGTTTCGTGTGGGCTACAGCACATTTACCTCCTTTGATCTATCGCAACTGGCAGTCTCCTCAAGCATTTCCTACAAAGCAGGTGCTTATACAAAAATATTTTACATAAGCGCCAGCTTGAAAGGAAATGCTCGACGATGCTGCCCGACAAAGAACAGAAGGGATCCCAAGTGCTGTAACTACCGAACCACGTGTTGAACGGACGTGAGGTCATGCGGGTCTACCCCTACACGACAAATCACACAAACACAACAGGTAAAAGTCCTGGGTGAGAAAGCAACACACGGTGGTGTAAGCGAAGAACAAAACGGGATGCCCCTGTTCCGAGGTTTTTCCGGATCCCCCAATCTCTATTTTTGGGACCAGTTCTTGCCAGCAACGTACTGGCTACAGGTCCGTCTTCCTTTGCGATGGTCAGAAGGCGGGGGTGGTCTTAGTTTTTCCCACGTCGCTGGATCCAGTTTGTCTTCGATCCTGGTGGGCTCCTTTTTTAGACTTCGTTGAAGTTCGCTTGAGATTCCGGGAGTTTTTAGGGTCTCCGTGTGTCCGTTGTTTAATGGGTTCTCTTAGAGCAAGAAAGGGCATATTTAGCATAGAACTGGACTCAGCGACCTGGGTCTGGTGTGGTGGTTGGGTCGTATGGCTTGCGTTAAGAGAAGTCTAGCGGCAAGGCCGTTTTCACCTACCGAAGATGGCCGTTGGTTGTGTGCAGGCGCGTTGTCTGTCCTCCATCGGCGCCACCATCCGCATGAATCGGATCGTCGTGACCATTGAACGCGCACAACTTGACGGTCACGAAAAAGACAGGCGCTTCGTTTTGTTTGTGCGTGCCGGTTGATCGTTTTCCCACTTGTATTTACCCTGTGTGTATTCAGGTAAGGAATTCTGATCAACCACCAAAACAAACACGCCTACGTCTTTTTAGCCTGCACAATACATTGAAGGGCAACCCACAAGATTGTTAGTACTAAAGAAAAGAAAAAGGCCGCTTCTGGTCCAGGAACGTGACGGTCAACCACAGCTTGCAAAGCTTGAGTCGAGGCGAAGGCAGCACAGTGCCACAACCCCGTCCGCTCTGCCCTGTGGCTGACCGTCTCGACGCGCTTGTGTTCAGCGCGAGCGCCAACCCCAAGGTGCGCCACGCCTTGATGATTTAGTCTGGGAAGTCGGTAGCCACTTGACCGTAGGCCCGTGGCTCTGCAGTACGCCGAACACGTGGAGCTTGGCTCCTGTGTTGCTACGCCAGGCTTTCCCTGGTACCTATACTTTCAACAAGAAAGAACTTCCGGTCCATTCACAGGTCCAGAATATTTCTGTTCAGGGTAGTCTTCTGAAGCCCGCGGTTCTTAAGCGACAAGAAATACTCAATGAAGCTGCTTCGACTCCGAATGGAAGGGAGGAAATATAGAGGTAAGGGACAAATACAATACAATCACAATTTTGTTCTTCGCTTACACCATCCACGTGCGGGCTTTTTGTTCTTCGCTTACACCACCGTGTGTCGTTTTCTCGGACTTTGACCTGTTGTTTTTGTGCGATTTGTCGTGTAGGGGTAGACCCGCATGACCTCGCGTCCGTGCAACACGTGGTTCGGTAGTTACAGCACTTGGGATCCCTTCTATGCTTTGTCAGGCAGCATCGTCGAGCATTTCCTTTCAAGCTGGCGCTTATGTAGTAGTATGTGTCGTCTGCCGAAGCAGCCGGACACAGCAGGCGCAGGGGGCAGGTCTTGCTTTACGTTTCTCTTCTTCATGGAGACCCGCCCCCGGCATCCCGACTGTCCAATCACTGTCGAGAAAGGTTTGCGCCTATTGTGATGAGGTGGTTGACCAGGCCCCCACGAAGCCTTATACACGGCACGGCTACAACACGAGGATGCAGCCCTGCTTAGGTGTGCACTCAGCCGTCATGCCATTGGCTGCTAAGCACCCCCCGACCGGTCGATTGGCCACTTCTGTGGCCCTCTATTCGCCGGGCGGTGCTGTCTGCACTTGTTCCGCGTCGCATCAAGTACATGATGCTGGCGGTTGGGGGATCGACCGCGACTCAATTAAGGTGCGGTCAACGGTGTCGCCACGTGAAGGCCCCCCCATGACGCCTGTGGCGCTTACGTAAAAAAAGAGAAAAGCACTTCAAGACTTCGGAAATCTTGAGGGTGAAAATCGTGAGAGCCCTGCAGGGTTGTGCGCACCGCATCTTGCGACCGTTGTTTTGGTTGAAAAGAATGGTGACGCCTGTCACCTAAGGAATAAAGAACCGTACACCACGAGAGTAGAAGAAGAGAAGCCGTCCCCAGTTTTTTGTTGACCCGCAGACCCGGGTAACTTAGGACTGGAGGCTTGAAACGAGACTCCTACACATTGCAAATGCAGTGTTCGCGCTAAGGAAAAAATTGGCTGATTTCAGCGGGGAAACCGTACACCGCGAGAATAGGCAAAAGGGAAACTAGAGTTTTCGTTGACCGCACTACCCTGAGCCCAAATCCTGAACGTGGTTTCAGGTGGCAAATTTGGCAAATGATCATGATCAGAAGGTCCTACTTGGGCGGTTCAGTTTCCTCACACATTGCATAGGCCATGATGTGGCTAAAAGAAAATATTGAAAACTGACCGGCTGATAATCAGCCGGTCAGTTTTTCGGAAGGTCTGCTGATGAGAAGGTTTTTTGCGGCAACATCTTGATTCACATCTTGCCCGGTTTGTGCATCAAGCTGATTCCGCTCCATGGGCGGCATAGCCAAAGCTCACACTGTTGAAAATCGGCTTTTGTGCGAGTCTGTCGGAAGAAGAAGAAGAAATGTGAAAACGGGTCTAGAGGCTTTTCGTGTTATTTTGCAAATGCTTTGAGCTATCTTCGTGTCTAGGCTTTCAGTCGTCTTCTTAACCATGGTTAAGTGCGCAAATGGTGTCAGCCGAAGCTGGTAAAGCTTCGGCGCCGCCCGAAATGTGAAAACGAAAAAAGGCACTGTGCTGCCTCCGACTCAAGCTTTGCAAGCTGTGGTTGACCGTCACGTTCCTGGACCAGGAGCGGCCACGACCCCGTCCGCTCTGCCCTGCGGCTGACCGTCTCGACGAGCTTGTATCCAGCGCGAGCGCCAAGCCCCAAGGTGCGCCACGCCTTGATGATTTAGTTTGGGAAATCGGTAGCCACTTGACCCGCAGGCCCGTGGCTCTGCCGTACCGCCGAACACGTGAACCTTGGCTCCCGTGTAGCAGGCTTTCCCTGGTACCCTGGTAGTCTGCCGGTAAAAAAAAAAAAAGAAAATGACTTGAAATGTAATCAGCCGGCAGCTCCGCTGATCGCGCGCACACTGATTGCATGTGGAAAGGACCCCGTGGTCGTTCCTTCCAACGACAGCAAGCTTTAAATAGGAAGGAACGCACTCGCATCAATCCTCGTCACGTGATTGGGTGAAGAGAGAGTGTGTTTGGATGCTTTTGTATTTTGGGGTTGGCTCGGTCATACTTGGAACCATACTTTCAGACACAGAGGGGTCTGAATGGTGGAGTGACCCCACCATTTTCCATTTTTGCATATTTTTTTTCCCTCCCAACGACAGCAACTGTCAAAAAAACCTAGCCCACCCGAAGGGTGGTTGTTTGGGAGGGGAGGGAGTGGTGTTCAGTTGTTGACAGGATACTTTTACTCTCTCGGCGTCTTCGTTTGTTGACGATCCTTCCTTTTTTCAATGACTGTGAGTGTCAGCCTAGCCCAACAGCAATTGATGCCTTTAGGCAGGCTTAACGAATCGATCGGCGTACGTTGTCGACTTTCTAGCGTTTATTGTGGTTTAGAGGTTCGGTGTTTTAGGGTCTCCGGTTGACCATTGAGGCTGTGAGGCGGGTGGTATGTGGGTAGTAGGTATGCTTAAATACGGCTAGCCATGTTTGTAAGTGTTGCGACCGACACCAAGAAGAAAATCGCTTTGAATTTAGTCTTGGGCCCCCCACGCGCATGCATGTTGAGCAGGGGTTGCCATGCAGCTCGTATCGGTCTGTAATATGCGTTCTTACTTCCTTTGGGTTGAGGAGGTTTTTGTGCGGTCGACGATGTACGTCGTTCTGATGTCTGGCGACCTTGCTCAGTTTTGATTGCTTGCTTTTTCTCTTACCACCCTTTCAGAGTAAGAAATACTCGAGGGGCTGCCCTGTGCTTACTTCGAAGGAGGCTAGAGGGGGAGAAACAATACAACTACAACGGCTACAACACATGTACCTCCTTTTTGATCTTTCGCAGCTGGCAGCCTTCTCAAGTATTTCCTACAAAGCAGGTGCTTATACAAAAAATCTTTCTTTTTTTTTTGTGTTTCCGACTTTTTTTTTTTTTCCGGTCCTTGAAAAATGACTGCTTTTTGTTTTACCCCATGGTGTCGTGTGTGTGTGTGTGTGTGTTGTGAGTCGACCCACGCACGCTGCAGATCGGTGGCGGGTGGACGCGGGTAGTCGTTGGGCCCTGGTTGGATGGCAACGGCACCTCCCTAGCTACTACGCGCCCCAGAAGGGCGCAGTTTGGATGGTGCAAACTCGACGAACCCCTTGGCCTTCAACCCCTGCGGAATACCGTAAATGGGTTTATTAGTGAAGGGTCAACTGTTCACCAACCCCAAAATCAGCCAGAAACTTCACTAATTTGACCGTTCAGTTTAATGAAAACGGGGTCCTCAGCGCCTTCGTGCTAGCCCGGGTAACGTTCCCAGGCACTCCGTTGCCAGTTTCTTGTCGTCTTCTTTCATTCCTACCCACCCAAGTGGTTGTGAAGGATTCCAGGGCTTGCCCCAGTCCGCCAAGTGCACCCACTCAGAAGGCCCGTTTCAACTAGTGAACGGTCAAATGTTCACTAATTATCGGCTGAAAACTTCACTAGTTTGACCGATCGCTGGTAAAACCCTCCACTACTAAACCCATGTACGGTAAGGTGGATAAGCCTTTCGACCGAGATACGGACCAATGCTTGCAAATGTGAGTGCATGCTAATCCGTGTGGTTCTCAAAACAAACAACTGCTAGCGAATAGCCACGGTGAGTCAATGAAACAGGTGTATCGGAGACGATGCCAAGAGGGGGATGAGGTTATAGAGCAGAATATTCCCCGGCAAAGTACGTATGCTGCGCAGCTAGGGGTATGCGACTGCGTAATGTAGCCAACAGGGGACCTAAACCCAAAATAAACGGGAGTTCTAAGAAGGTCAGGCACTTCGTTTTGCTTGTGCGCGCGCCGGTTGATCGTTTTTCCCACTTGTATGTACCCTGAATCGTTTTCAGGTTAGCAAAAATTGATCAACCGCCAACACGCGCTGCCTTGAAGTTCGCTTGAAAGTCCGGGGGTTTAGGGTCTCCGTGTGACCGTTCATGAATGGGTTTTTAGCCTGCTCAAAACATTGAAGGGCAACCCGCAAGATTGTTAGCACTGAAACAATTAGTATGGCTGGTCTGCCACAAAAGGGGTGGAATCGCTTCGGAATCAGGGGTAATACGTGCAGGGGGGTCCGTGGCGCACATCTCAGCTCACCGAAAAGCGATTGTCTGCACCCCTTGTGTGTTTTGGAGAGTGGAATCACTTCGGAATCACTTCGGGGGTGGGCCCTGTGTGGCAGACCAAAGGCGCTTTCTTTTGTTTGTGCGCACTAGCGGTCTTTGCCCTATTCGGTCCGATAGGCTCTTCAGGAATGGGGACGTCTTTCCACTTCACCTGGGTCAAGTCCAGGGTGCGGGTATCTTGCGCTTCTTTTTTTATTTGTGCGCACTAGCGGAACTCACCTGCTTTGGTAAGTTTCATGTAGTACGCTGCCATCTACTAATTACTAGTACCAACAATGCATTGTTAACACGTAAAAAAGGCGTTCCGGATGGGTTGCCGCAATTCAACCTCAGAACACGGGTCCTGGAGGGTACAGGCGCATCCTCGACCGTGCACAACAATCGTACCTTGCCACTTGATACATATGTCCCAGACCCCCCCCCCCCTCCTCATTTTCTGGCATCCTACCATCTATAAGGCGGCACACGGCTTCCAGTCTCGTGGGCAAAGCCCGAAAGAGCACCTGCCGGCCTACCAGCGTCCGGAGGTCGCTGCGCTTGCCGTGGCTGTTGTGGGGGAAACGGGGGAATTAGGGTGATTCGAACCGCTTGATTTTCCTTCTTCCTTCGACGCGCCCCATTGTATATCGGGTGTGATCTGCGCCCGCGTGGAGCAGAGGTTGCCACGTGACCATATTGATCACGGCTGCGTCACTCTCTCCACACACTGCGGCGCGCACGTGTGTGTGGGGCACACACGGTGCACTAGTCATAGGAAAAACAGTGTTCTGACTAGTCATATTACTACTGATTAGACGTTTCTTACTAGTGACTACTGCTGCTTTTGTGAATCCCTTTATATGAGGCGTACTTTTTTACATTATGACTAGTAAGATCAGTAGTAAGTGACTTATAAATGGCATGACTAGTGCACCGTGCTGTGTAGCCAAGTCGCGGATGCTGGAGAGTTAAAACAGGGTGTACCGGCGTGCTTGCACTAATAACGCGTGTGAATGCACAGGTGTGCTGCTACACCCGAAGCGCGCGAGAACGCGCACCGAAAAAGCGGTTGCAACACCCGCGTTCTACGCCGACAACTGAGGCTGGGCTCCACCGTCGCAACGCTGCCTCTCGCGCATGCTTGATGAAAGAAGCATCAAGTCTCAAAAAAAGGGAGACACAGAGAAAAAAGGGAGTACAGCACTCCACAGGGGCCGGGCCCTCTGGAATTATATCCTTTTTTCCTTCGTTGGTGGTACGGGGGTTAAGCTGGGCTCGTTAACCACTTAAGGACGAAGGACGCTTTTATGCGTCGTTTAATACATGGACGCCTACCGTAGGCACGTAGTGGGAGGTCGGCGCTTTTCGCTTTTCCAAAAACGGGTCTGGCGCTTCCTTTGTTTAGAGTGAATGTTCGCTTGAAACTCCGGTTTTAAAGTCTCCGGTGACCTTCGTCGTTATGGGAAGATATGCTTTGTGCTCCGAGTGTCGTAAGAGTGGTGGTTACACGAGGTCAGAGGATCGGTAGGTACCTCAGTTGTTGGTCATTGGTGGTGTCGGTCATTGTCCACATACCTTACTTACGGTAGGCCCTCCTCAGTATGGTGCCGCAGTAGGTGACTGTCTGTCTTCTTGGTACCGTCTGACCGTCTCTTTTCGTGAATTTGTGGTGCTGCTTATGGTTTGCGCAGGTTGAATATCCGCAACTATGTCGTATTGCAATACGGGTGGGGTGTTTGTGCGCACTTCCTTCAACCCTGTTTTGCTCATCTGACGGGAGTGAGGACAGTACGCTGCCGTCTATCTGTTTTTTGTTCTTGACAACTTGCATTTGTTCGACCCAAAACCTGGGATTTTGTGGTAGGCACAGGTAGGCGGTAGGCGCATGGTAGGCGCTTTTCCCGCGGAAAAGCGCCTACGAAGCGCCTACGAAGCGCCTACGAAGCGCCTACCGAATTCACGCGCCTAAGGTGGGCGTCCATCTATGTTAATACAAGATCTTCCGAGACTAGAGGTATGCTAATAGCTCTAGTCCGGGGGTCCGCGGGCGAAGCCCGGGGGCACTTTTTTATAGTGAGATTCTAGTAAGTAGTCAATTCCCACGGCTCCGGTTTTTTTTGCCCCGTGATTGAAAAGGGCTATTTGCATCTAGATTTCAGGTCTGGAGGCCCGGGTTCGAACCCGGCCGAGGACACTTTTCCAGTCGGAAAAGGGTTTTGGAATTTGTTGGTTTTCGGGGTCGTATGTGCCCGAAATTTGCGTTTTTTGCAGAGTTTCTCAATGTCTCACGGCTATTGGTCACCCCGGGAAATTTGAGTCAGTCTACCAGTACTAAGCATCGCCCGAACTTTGCTTCACCACTATGCTTTCGAGGCAGAACTTAGCATCGCCCGAACTTGGCTTCTCCCGAACTTTGCTTCACCACAACTTAGCTTCACCCGAACTTTGCTTTCGTCCGAACTTGGCTTGGCTTCGCCCGAACTTAGCTTCACCCGAACTTTACTACGGCACTGAGGTATTGGTGACACTTTGAATTTTTTGAATTTTTTGAATTTTTTGGATTTTTTTGATTTTTTTGATTTTTTTGATTTTTTTGAAAAAAATTTGGAATTTTATCATCACTGACTCCCCCCCCCCCCCCCCGCTAACTCCGCATGAACTGGATCGTGGCGACGTTCTTTTTTGAGGAGGACCCATAGATGGCCGGTTGATAACGTTATATAACGTTATATAACGTTATAACGGTCATAACGTTATATAACGTTATATAACGTTATATAACGGTCGAAAACGCAAAATAACGGAAAAAATAACGCAAATAACGGTTTTTGGGAATTTTCAGATTTTGGCCATTTTTTGCCGATTTTTCCAGATTTCGGCCATTTTTACCCTTATTCCAGATTTCTGGCCATATTTGGTGGTTTTTGGCCATTTTTGCCGATTTTCTCAGATTTTGGCCTATTTTGGTAGTACCTTCGACCTCCGTTTTTTAGCAGACGGTGCTTGACTGGAACGTTCACAGGAGGGGTCTTCTTCACAGATCTTTGAGCACTGAGCGTCAAACACTACCGGATTTGCCTCAAAACGAGCTGAAAACGCGCGATTTCACTCGCCACAGGGAGAAAAAAAAATTTGCGAGGGGTCTCCCCTACAGATTTCTCCCTACAACGGTATCATGCGACGAAAATAACGTTATAATAACGTTATAACGGTCAAATAACGTTATTTTTCGACCAAAAATGGCAAATAACGGTTTTATAACGGTCAATAACGGTTTTTCTGGATTTAGGGGGGGGGTAACAAATAACTCCGGGAATAACGTTATATAACGTTATATAACGTTATATAACGGCCATCTATGAGGACCAAGTTTTTTTCGGCGTTTGTACAGAAAACTTGGCCAGCTGACCAAGCTCGCTATGGGTATATAAACCCCTGGGGGGATCGCGACGGCGACGTAGTGTCGGCCTTGGAATTGTTTGATTCTGGTAAGTGGTAAACAAGGGTTGAGGGAATTCTCATCTATGACCTGAACTCACTTTTGATGGTTTCAATGAACTCAAACAGCTCAAAATAGTCACTTTCCCTGAGGGGAACTTTTTGTGAAAGGGTCCCCTATGAAATTCATGCCAGTGGCCAGAAGCGACAAAGTGGATTCTTACTGGATTATAATCCACTAATAACAAACTCAGGGATGCCGCTTATACATAAGCGCTCGACCCCGCCACTAAACCCGGATTCACCTGTGTTTCGTGTGGGCTACGGCACATTTACCTCCTTTGATCTTTCGCAACTAGCAGCCTCCTCAAGTATTTCCGACAAAGCGGGTGCTTATGCAACAAAAGAACAGCACGCGGAGAGGCCGCTCGGTGCCTATTTCGACGGAGGCTGGGTGGGCGGGGAGGGGAAGCAACGAACGCAAAAGAAAATGGGTATTTTTTTCTTTGTTGTTGCTACGCTCGGCACTGAACCCGGGTTTATCCGTGGTTCGTGTAGGCTACACAGCTTGTTTTCCACCCTTTTGTGAGTTTGATTGCAGCTGGCGGTCCCTCAAGTTTTTTACGAAGCATCGGCTTCTTCAGAATAAGGAAAGGCCGGCGCTGCGATTTGTTTGTGCTTGCTAGATGATCGTTTCCCCACGTGTTTTTTTTTTTTTTTTTTTTTTTCCATTTTCAGGTTAGGAATACTTATCAACTACCAAGTACGCTGTCTACATCATTTTTTAGTCTTTTAGCAATAAGACCTACTCCCCAGCTCAGTCCACGTGAACTCGATCGTGGCGGCGCGATTGCAGATGACGACGTCATAAAGTAACCTGACCTACGAGAAAGTGCATGGGAACTGCATCGCCCGGCATTGTCGAGCCCGAAGAACGTAATCGAGTTTCGTAGTTTCAGATTACCCCCCGAAAACCCCGTATTGCGTAGTTCCTGCGTATAAGTCGATCTTTGAGTGCGTGAGCCCCTCCGAAGAAAGGTCCATCACACTAGTTCCAAGCTACTTAGCCCGGGTCTCTGGGTCGCGTCCCCCTCCTTCTTTTGGTCGCCTGGTCCTGCGTCTTGTTGGTCCGTCCGGGCTGGGGGCTTCGCGCTTCCCCTTCGTCTTGCATCACCTCGTCTCCACTCCCTGCCGCACGGGCTCCTACGTTTTGTGCCACCTGCGACGACTGCGTAGTTCCTGCGTGTTCGTGCGGGGTTTGTACGGAGAGGGCTACATTGTATAAGTGTATTGGACTTTCTTTTGCCGCAGTGGCAAGTTATATAAGCCCTGTCAGGACCGTTTAGACACTCAGTTAGCCATCAGCTGCATAGGGAGTATCGAAATGTAGCCCTACCCCGTATTGCGTAGTTTGTGCGGAGTTCTTGCGTACTTCGTTACTTCGGTTTTCGGGGGTATCAGATTAGTGTGAGTTTGACTACAGTAACATCAAGGCAGCCCCTACAAAGACCAGCCATGGCCAACGCCGCGTGGGTGCGGGCTTTTGATATGAATCATGTTTCAAACCCCCGATTGCGCGTAACCTGGAAGCACCCAGAGGGTGTCGGTGGTACAAAGGTGCAGTTGCCCGCATCCAACAGGCAACTAGCTTGCATCGAGGAGGTGACGCTAGCCCACCTGGAAAAGGTGTCCTGATGCCCCAGTTTCGTACGTAATCTTGTAGAACGTAATCGAGTGTAATCGCCACGTAATATTGTAAGTGCAAAGAATCTGTGGCGATCTGCATCTGCAATCGCCGCGTAATCGAGCCCAGGTCGCTTTTAGGGTGGAAAATGTTTCTTGGGTTTGAAGAGCGCGAGATGCTTGCTTGGGAGTAGGTGAATTGGTTGGCCCACTAATCCATGTGGTTCATGTTACTCAAAATAAAGGGGGGGGGGGGGGTCGAATAATAACAGTTCTTTGACACACGTCTGGTTGTCTAAAAACACTACCACTACTTGATCCCGCTACTGTTCGGCTACCCGGAACTTTTTTTAGTATTCGACAAATCGAATAATAACACAGGTGTTATTATTCGACCCCCCCCCGTTAACTTACTCAATACTTAGTGCAGCGTGTGGACACCGCCCGCTTCCGCACGGGGGTTCTTTTGCGACAAATGAAACCCCGTGAGGCAAGACCGCGTGTTCATCGCCCCACTCAAGAAAAAGAAGCACCGCACGACCGCCCGCCCCTCGGAAACTAAGAGGAAGAGAACGGAGAATTGGTTGGCGGGAGAAGGTTGCCCGCGTGCCAGCACCACGGACCACTTTTCCCCAATCGCACGGGTGTGAGGAGAGGAGGGGGCGACTGCCTCTGGTCCTGACAATACGCAGTGGGGAGGAACATTTCCGGAGTTGGGGCTTGCACTGATAAGCGAACCAGCGCATTCCGACAGCAATACGGGGGAGTACGAGAGGAACTCCCGTTTCTAGTCCCTGGTACCTACGGTTGTTCGATCGGACAGTGCCGTAATGCTACCACTGGATGGATTATGGCTGAACGCCTCTAAGCGAGAACCCAGTCTAGAGGAATGCGTGAGATACAGTGAGGGCAGCGTGTTGTTCTTCGCGTGTACAGGGTAATATAAACCTCTCGGGGGGGTTTCCTGTATTAGCACTTTTTTGTTGCTTCGTTTTCCCTTTCATGTGCAACCGTTGTTCCGGAAATGTTCCCGTCAGTACAGAGGGACTCTTAAAAAATCTTAGTCATTAACAATAATTTAGGCAGGACTCGTGAAACCCAGAGTTAGAGCTCATCAGTGGGTCCTTCGGACGGGGACTTTTCGGTCCGGTGTTCCGGTGCTATCACAACTTTCTGAGCCGGTCCATCCCCCAGCTCTGGGGACTAGGGATGGTCCTGTTAGACCGTGTTTGGACCGTGATTCACTGTGATAAGAAGCGGCAGGCACTTCGATGCAGTTTCAAGAGATAGGGACGGCCCGGCTCAACTTTCTGGTTTCATTGTTCGTCGCATCCTTCCTTCGTCAAGTAAAAAGTGGGGAGAGGGAACGAATTGTTTGGATTCTGAAGAATAAGAAGATGATGAAGAAGAATACGAAGTCGCCCCGGCGGCAAGAGCGAAACGGCCAAGCACAGCATGAGTCGGGGGTGGTATGGTAACAAAACGCGTGTTGGTCACTATTAACAAGAGACGGATGGCAGCGTGGCGTATCATACCCATCAACAAGAGACGGATGGCAGCGTGGCGTATCATACCCATCAAGTAGGGACTACACACGTGCGCACAACTGAATTTGTCAACAAACCCATCCGCCCTGCCCTGTGGCTAACCGTCTCTTGACAGGCCCGTGATCAGCGCAAACGCGGTGAGCCAGACGTTCAGTAGCCACCTGACCCGTAGGCCCCGTCATGGCTCTGCCAGTGCCGCCGGGGAGGCCTTTCCCTTGTGCACCAGTGTACAGTTGCGTTCGCAGAAAAAAAGGAGGGGATGGTGTTGCTGCGTCTCTCGGTTCCTGCAGCGGCCGCTCTTTCAGGATGGGATGCACCGGCTTAGCTTGGATTCGAAGAACGGGATGCGAGCCGAAGAACGGGCGGCAGCCCGTCCAAAAAGAACACCAAGCGGGACCCCGGTATCCATTCTCATACAGTAGGAGCCGTGCATCGCCAGTCTACGGTGGAGCGAGGGGCCCTATGATTCGCATGTAGTAGGAGTTGTGCATCGCCGGGCTACGGTGGAGCGAGGGGCCCTATGATTCGCATGTAGTAGGAGCCATGCATCGCCGGGCTACGGTGGAGCGAGGGGCCCTATGATTCGCATGTAGTAGGAGTTGTGCATCGCCGGGCTACGGTGGAGCGAGGGGCCCTATGATTCGCATGTAGTAGGAGCCATGCATCGCCGGGCTACGGTGGAGCGAGGGGCCCTATGATTCGCATGTAGTAGGAGTTGTGCATCGCCGGGCTACGGTGGAGCGAGGGGCCCTATGATTCGCATGTAGTAGGAGCTGTGCATGCCGGGCTACGTTCAAATGCCGACGGCTGGGATGATACGAGGGGCACTTTCCATTCGCACTACTAGGGGCATGCATGCCGGGCTATGTTCAAATGCCGACGGTTGGGAAAAGGTGAGGGGCGCTTAGGGGTCATGCATGCCGGCCAATGCACACAGGGGTCGTCCAGTAGTCGTACGGGTGCGCGGCGTACACCGACTGCCCCCAGGCGGCTGGGCTCGGACGCCCCGGAGGACTCCGCCGAGCAGGACATCGTCTTCGTCCGGCAGCTTCAGCGACAGGTTCTGCAGCCTCCGGCGGCGCCCCGAGCAGACGACGTACGCCTCGGTGCCCAATTCGCGGCGTCCGCCAGCCAGTTGTCGTTGCTCCGCTCCACGTACATGCTGGAGGCGACCAAGAGCATGGCGACGCTTTCCATCGTCGACGGGCCATGCGGGCTGCGATCAAATGACGACGGTTGGGAAGAGGCGAGGGGAACGTTTAGGGGTCATGCATTCCGGCCGGCTACGGTCAAATTCCGAAGGGTTGGGAAGAGGCGGTTCGCACCTAGTATCACGGATTTTCCGAGGGAATCTGCGAGGCTTGACGAATTTACATACAGGGTGTCTGTTCTACGGGGGAAACATTTTGTTTTCCCTCCCACCCGCCCAGTGGCAGGAATGGCGCGACGCCGGGGTGAATTTGTCATCCGTTTTCCTAGCCGTCCACGAGTACTCCGTGAGAGCCGGGGTCGAGATCCCTCCCACCTTGCCCCGGTGTCCAAAGTACCCTTGGGGTATCACCCCATCGTAAGTTGTTATTCGGAGTTCTTCATTCCTTTCCTCTCATTGAACGAAACCCGCAGCTGCAATGCACAGCAGCAATGCCTGACTGCAGTGTCCCACTGCAATGCCCAATACTGAGGATAGCCGATAGAGATTCCAAGCCGTGCATACGCATCAAATGACGATCGGGATGGGCCGCAGGGCGGCGGGGAGGCTGTGCCTGGGCTGGACGGCCCGGGCGTCTGGCGACAGGTTGCCCAGCGGCGACGGAATGCGCGAGGTCGTCTGCGACAGCACGCCTTCGAGGGACGGAGCCGACCGCGGCAGGGACCACACAGGGGTCGTCGGGTAGTCGTACGGGTGCGCGGCGTACACCGATTGCCCCCAGGCGCTGGGTTCGGACGCCCCGGAGGACTCCGCCAGGTGCTGCTCGAGTGGGACGTCGTCTTCGTCCGGCAGCTTCAGCGACAGGTTCTGCAGCCTCCGGCGGCGCCCCGAGCAGACGACGTACGCCTCGGTGCACAAGTCCAACGCGACGCCGACCCCCCACACCACGGCCGCCGCGGACAGAACCGTCGCTGCGGCGTCCGCCAGCCAGTTGTCATTGCTCCGCTCCACGTACATGCTGGCGGCGACCAAGAGCAAGGCAACGCATTCCATCGTCGACGTGATGACGTCAGCGGCGAAGCTCATCCCCCGCGCCTGCGGGCGGACTTCGAGCAAGCACATAAGCCGCATCAGACACAGAACCCCGGTTGCCAACTTGACGTGCCCACACGCAACGAAACTGTCCGTCTCCATCGCTGACACGACCGCCAGCATGAAGTCGAAAACCAACTCGAAACTCGCCCACCACACCGTCCCTCGCTCGTACTCCTTGAACATAGCCCCGTACCTCGCCACCCAATGCGTCCCACTCGACTTGTTCACCCATTCCCCCGGTCCGAGCACCAGCGACGTCACGCGCTGGGAAGTAAACTTGTCGTCCCTCACGAACCGAGTCTCCTGCGGCACCCCGATTCTCAACCTCCGGAACAAAAACACCGGAGTCATCACACACGCCAAGCAGATCAACACAGCGAGGACAAGGAACCCGAAGTGCGGAGTGTGGAGAAAAAGCCGGACAGCAGCCAACACCGACGAGGCGTAAAGCACCCGGCCTACCAACAAGACGACCGCGGGCAGCCGGAGCACCCCTTGGAGATCGGACGTGGAAGTTGCGGGTTTGCACTGCTGCACGGCTTTCAGGAGGACGAAGCTGAGCACGCACGCGGCCGCCATCAAAATGCAGTTGCCAAGAAGCGCGGCGATGGGCATTCCCCTTTGGTAGTGCAGGCCTAAGGGGTCCAAAGCGAAGGGCATCGGCTGTTCCTGCAACGTGTTCGTGTAGCAACCGGAGGTGAGCAGCACGAAGCGAACAGCCCGCTGGCCAGACGCAGCACTGCCGAACAGACTCGCTACCGCTGTTACTGGGACGGTCCTGTCCACAGCGGTTGAGATGCCTTTCGTCTCGGAACTTTCCATCAGCTCGTTGCCTTCTAGAGTACTTGCGCCTGACACGGAGGCTAACTCCGGTGTCTCAGTTGGCATCAGTGAAGGTGCTGCCGAGGTTAGAGGTAAGGCCGTGGGTGGAAACTGTGTAGAAATGGGCTGGAGTGAAGGTATGAAAGTAGAGAGTGACGGTGAGTTTTGAGTGGAGGGGGCTTCTGTTGGAGGTGATGCAGTGGGGGGTGCTGCTGTTGAAGGTGATGCAGTGGGAGGTGCTGCTGTTGGAGGTGATGTCGGGGGTGCCTCTGTGGGGGGTGATGTAGTGGAGGGTGCTTCCGTCGGAGGTGATGCGGTGCTGGGTGCTTCTGTTCGGGGTGATGCAGTGGAGGGTGCTTCTGTTGGAGGTGATACAGTAGAGGGTGCTTCTGTCGGAGGTGGTGCAGTGTGGGGTGCTTCTGTTGGAGGTGATGCAGTGGAGAATGCTTCTGTCGGAGGTGATATAGTGCTGGGTGCTTCTGTTGGGGGTGATGCAGTGGGGGGTGCTTCTGTCGCAGGTGATGTAGTGCTGGGTGCTTCTGCTGGGGGTGATGCAGTGGAGGGTGCTTCTGTCGCAGGTGATGTATTGCTGGGTGCTTCTGTCGCAGGTGATGTAGTGCTGGGTGCTTCTGCCGGAGGTGATGTAGTGGGGGGTGCTTCTGTTGGAGGTGATGCAGTGCTGGGTGCTTCTGTTGGGGGTGATGCAGTGGGGGGTGCTTCTGTTGGGGGTGATGCAGTGGGGGGTGCTTCTGTCGGAGGTGATGTAGTGCTGGGTGCTTCTGTTGGGGGTGATGTAGTTCTGGGTGCTTCTGTTGGGGGTGATGCAGTGGGGGGTGCTTCTGTCGGAGGTGATGTAGTGCTGGGTGCTTCTGTTGGAGGTGATGTAGTGGGGGGTGCTTCTGTCGGAGGTGATGAAGTAGGAGGTGCTTCAGTTGGAGGTGATGCAGTAGGCGGAGCCTGTGTTGCAGGTGATGCAGTAGAGGAAGCCTGTGTTGGAGGTGATGCGGTAGCAGGTGCTTGAGTTGGAGGTGATGAAGTAGGCTGAGACTGTGTTGGAGGTGGAGCCTGTGTTGGAGGTGATGCAGTGCTGGGTGCTTCTGTCAGAGGTGATGTAGTTCTGGGTGCTTCTGTTGGGGGTGATGCAGTGGGGGGTGCTTCTGTCGGAGGTGATGTAGTGGGGGGTGCTTCTGTCGGAGGTGATGAAGTAGGAGGTGCTTCAGTTGGAGGTGATGCAGTAGGCGGAGCCTGTGTTGGAGGTGATGCGGTAGCAGGTGCTTGAGTTGGAGGTGATGAAGTAGGCGGAGACTGTGTTGGAGGTGATGCGGTAGAGGGAGCCTGTGTTGGAGGTGATGCAGTAGAGGGTGCGTGTGTTGGAGGTGATGCGGTAGCAGGTGCCTGTGTTGGAGGTGATGCGGTAGCAGGTGCTTGAGTTGGAGGTGATGAAGTAGGCGGAGACTGTGTTGGAGGTGATGCAGTCGAGGGAGCCTGTGTTGGAGGTGATGCGGTAGGTGGAGCCTGTGTTGGAGGTGATGCAGTAGGTGGTGCCTGTGTTGGAGGTGATGCAGTAGGCGGAGCCTGTGTTGCAGGTGATGCAGTAGAGGGAGCCTGTGTTGGAGGTGATGCGGTAGCAGGTGCTTGAGTTGGAGGTGATGAAGTAGGCGGAGCCTGTGTTGCAGGTGATGCGGTAGGTGGAGACTGTGTTGGAGGTGATGCAGTAGAGGGAGCCTGTGTTGGAGGTGATGCAGTAGCAGGTGCTTGAGTTGGAGGTGATGAAGTAGGCGGAGCCTGTGTTGCGGGTGATGCGGTAGGTGGAGACTGTGTTGGAGGTGATGCAGTTGGTGGTGCCTGTGTTGGAGGTGATGCAGTAGAGGGAGCCTGTGTTGGAGGTGATGCAGTAGGTGGTGCTTGAGTAGGAGCATAGGTTTCGTTTGGCCTGGAAAAGGTGACGTTGCCAAAGTCCTTGTCTACCCAAGCCGACTCCGACTTGTTGACCCCAACAAGGTACGGCGTGTAGCCTGCATGCAGAGCGCCGTAGACAGACATGGTCAAAAAGTGAACACCATCGACACCGAAGCAACCACCAACGATGATGTCTCTCACAGCCGAACTTGCCTGGGGCGAGCCGAGCGTTCGTACGTACCGCATCTCGCCCGTTACTGACGGAGAGAACAACGTGCCCAACTGCAACGTCGAAAGATCGTCGAAAACAGCCGTCACGCAGTAGGAATTATCAACGGCCTCAGCAAAGTCTTCCGTACTGATCTCAAACTGGAGTGCAACCTCGTTGCCGGTTTCCGTCGCCCGAAACGGTCGTGTTGGATGGCCAGTTACTCGGCCAGGGTCCAGGATAGCCCCGCTCGACTCGGGAAAAGGAGGCTCGCTCTGGCCGGTGACGTTGAAGGTGTACAGCCTCGTCAGTCTCCCCTCGAAGTAATCGAGCGCAGTCGCAGCGTGGAGCACCGACACCACCTCTAACGCGTCCGATGCGCCCATCAACTCCAACCCGGCTTCCATGAAGTCTGTGCCCTTCATCGCCGTCTCGTATGTAGCCCCTGGCGTGGCTGGGTACATGGACGGTGAGTCGAATACTTCCGTCGCGAAGCGACCGTATGCTTTAAGCTCATTCGCTGTCGCGTCGTCAGTGTTCGACCCAGCAGTGACCAGCAGCGTATGGTAGACTTGCCACTGGGCTGTCGGCAACCGACCAAAGCCCCCGGTCCCCTTCCATTTCAGAAACGCTTTGAATTCTCGTGAGGTTCCGTCACGGTAAACCTGGTACCAAGTGGACGACCGCGCGCGGTATACTTTCAAGCTCACCACGTGCCAGAAGTCTCCCTGTACACCGGGGCCCTTCCCGATCGCGAAGAAAATCAACTCGACCTGGTCCCCCCCGCCGCGCCACGAGCACCACGTGTACTCAAGAACGTCCGCGTGGGGAACCATGTGCTTTTCCAGCGGATTGACGACGAGCGTGCACGTCTCGCCGTACACGTCGGTGACAGTAACGTCCGAAGAAGCGTACGAGTTCGCATCTTGCGAATCCCCCGTCCTCATCAGAAGGATGACAGGCGGGCGGTCGGGGTTGAAAAACAGGGGCTCGTCGCCAGCAGACGCAGTCGCCGAAGAAACCACGCTCGTGCCAACGATGGCTTGCCACTGCACAAACCCGGCCGACCCTTCAACCGCAAGGCTCGTAATGATCCAGTCGGACGAAGAATTGAACGAAAGAGACCGCACGTCGTCCGCTTGATAGGGGACGTCGACGCTGAAAATGGTGGTGGTGCCCGACACTGGGGTGAATGAGGTTACTGCAGTGGTTTTGTTTCCATCTTTGTCGGTGACAATGGCGTACACCTCGTTTGCTCCGGCCTGCGTGTCCGCGCTGAATCGAAACGTGACGGCCGTGACGGCGATGCTGACGGCGAGCAGAAATGGCATCTCGTGCGAGAGGCCCTCGCCCCTCCTCTAGTTGAGACTACACTTTGCTTCGGCCAATCGGATCCGTTTCACCCGCCCTGCCCCAGGGATGAGGAGGAGCCTTTTTATTCGTTTGGCAGGTTTTGGACTTTTCTTATACCTACCCCCCCCCCCCGCATAAGATGGATGCAAAACTCGGGTTTTTGCTGTATCCATCTTAATCAAGGGCACTGTAGACTACAGTGTAGTCGCCTTACACAGGGATACCTCACCCTCGTATTTAAGATGGATTGGCATTCTCGCCCGTTATCCATCTTAATCAAGGGGGTTTGGCTATCCATCTTATGCACGGGGGGAAAATCTTACACGGTGCACTAGTCAAGGACTTTTTTGACTTTGACTAGTGGTTTTACTAGTCAAAATTTTTTTGACTAGTAAAATGACTAGTGCCACTAGTAAAAATGACTAGTGCACTAGTAAAAATGACTAGTGCACTAGTAAAAATGACTAGTGATTTAGCCAAAATCCACCTAACCTGGACTCAAGTCCTGGGTGTTTTGAGAGTTTTCGAGGGGTTCCACGGCACTACCGTGACCACCGGTGCCCAGACACAAACCACCTGGGCAACCCCAGTTTTCGCGAGACAGGCCGAGTTGCGAGGGTTTTGGTTGGTTTCTTGGGAAAGTCCCTGAGCTTGTATGGCTTAGCAAACATAGTGCAAACGACAGTGCTATCCCTACACGGTGAGGTCAGAAACATGTCGTGACAGGTCTCAGACACTGGAATAATGCGGGCTTCCGACCACATTCAAACTCTGGTCCGTAGATTCTCTGGTCCGTAGATTCGGCTTGTCGCTCATGGCGCTCCTATCGCCTTGGCATCGCACCGGACACAGTAGTGGGTTCCCGAAAACCCACGAAGAAATGAGAGATGGTCGGCAGGTCTTCTTGCCGAGCTTCCCAACATGAATGTGCAACAGGTGCTGGCTTTGTCCGCCTGTGAACTGTTTGCATGCAAGGCTTTGTGTTGCGCACATTCCACAAATAGTGCCCCGTTGCTCACTGCTATGTGCTCCGCTTTCTAGTGTTGGAGGCACTCTCCCATTGCGTGCTTCCTCTTTCACGCCGCCGCGGAAAACCAGTCTTGTAGCCTGTGGCGCGCGCGTTGTGTGCCAGTCAACACGTCGTGGTGCTTTGTCCGGGCATTTCGAATGCCTGGAAGTCACGTTTCTTTGTCTTTTCGGGACGTGCTGGCGACCATTGAGCCCACCGATCAACTGCTCAAAGCTTTCGTCGGGTGGGACACCAGCAGGTTCTGGTTTCTACTCGTCGGGTCTACCGCACAGTAAGGTGAATCGCGTAGCCGGTGTACTATTTGTGGAAGCAGCTTCTTTCGCATCTTCGGTTGTTCACAACGACAATAAAATTCACCCCCTCCCCGTACTCAGCCGTGGTGCGCGCTTGCCTTCATGGCACTTGCACTTTCTAGAACTCAATACTCAGCCCGATTCCTGTGGGGGAAGAGTCGGGGTGGGTAGCTCACCAAAAAAGCGACCACAGTTCTGCATGTTCAGCCGCAAAACACAAACCGACGAGTAATCGTAACTTATATTCCTGCAGAACTGGCTTTGTTGAATGACGCTCGTGGCAGACAACTGACCCCCAGCTTTCGTCTATCGCACAGTAAGGAACCGCGTTGGGAACCGCGTCGCCTTCACTCAGCGACGCTCGCTTCACTGCGAGCTCGCCGAGGTCGAGTCCGCGGCATGCCGCCGGCCCTGCCTGCTCCGTAAGGCCCGGCGATGCCGCGTGCCGACTACGCTCAGCGACTCGCCACCTTCTGAGTCTGGCTAAAGTAGCTACCTCCAAGTTGTAGGGCGCTGTTAACGGACTTGGGCGCGCCCTTGACTGTAGACACCACATGTATCATATCCTATCGTATTCTTGGATTCTAAACTTCCTTATGGGCGTGATCCCTTCTGTAAAATATTTGGACCGGAACTTTTTTGGACTTTTGGGGGTTTTGAAAAGTACTTCGACTTTTTCCCGGTCCAACATTATTCCGAACACGGTAGTAAGCGCAACGGTAGGATACAGTTGTGCCGTGGGACCCTCTAAAATTTACAAAACAGCCCAGATTTCGGTTCGGAACAGGTGGATTTCTACTAGGACACTAGTCATTTTTACTAGTGCCCTAGTCATTTTTACTAGTGCACTAGTCATTTTTATGGAGGTTTAATGCCAGCTAATTTCGTGCAAGCGTCGGCAGGAGCGAACTCTACCAAACAGTATCCTTCGATTTTCCCACCCACCCACCCTCAGAAAATGGAAAGAAAGGAAAAGGTGCCGTGGGATATCGGGCAGCTCTCCTCCCGGAGGAGTGAGTTTACCGACGAGGAATGGGAAGGGTTGAACGAGTCGCTGAAGAGGCTTCCCTGGGACTTCCCACCGGCGTCGCTCTGGAGCCTTCCCTACAACCACCTCCCGGTCCCCCGTCCTCCCAAGATCTCTGCATTCCACCGCCTACAAGGCATGCTGCAGGGGAAGAGAGGTCCAGAGGAAGCCTCCCCGGAAACACGCGAGGTTGGAGCGGTGGCCCCAGAGCCGGCGAAGAGGAGGGCGACGGCACAGCGTCTGGCGCTGCGGGATGTGCTCAGGACCCAGACTCAGGAGAGTGCGCGGGACCACATCAGGAAGAAGTACACGACGGAGGGAACGAAAGCCGCC
Source organism: Diplonema papillatum (assembly GCA_030068145.1). Taxonomy (NCBI): domain Eukaryota; phylum Euglenozoa; class Diplonemea; order Diplonemida; family Diplonemidae; genus Diplonema; species Diplonema papillatum. The sequence goes on along the minus strand of JAPJBO010000038.1, from coordinate 282,804 downwards.
TACAAATCCAATACGGCGGAATATGTGTCCTGGTGCGATGAAAGTGGGGTAGCCCCGTATCCGGCCTCAGTCCGTCGCCTGGAGGCCTTTGGTGGCTGCCTGACCTCGTCTTCGTACAAGACGCCACACGCCCTGGTGAAGGCAATCGTGGCCGAGAAACTCGCGAGGGGGTTCGTCCTCAGCGACCCAGCGGGCGACGTTCCGAGGCTGCTGAGGACGCTCGAGCGAGAGGCACCGGACGCGGAGCAGAAGGAGCCTCTCGGCCTGGAGCAGTTTCGGCAGATCTTCCGCGGAGTGCGGAGCGTGGACGGGTACTCCGCGGCGTTGCAGCTGCTCGGGGAGCACTTTACGCTGCTCAGGGCCCGCAGCATGCAGGCGATCAGGACCGAGGACGTGGGTCTTGGCGAGGGGAAGGTCCGGGTGGTCTGGCACATCTCCAAAGGGAAAGGGAACTGTACCAGAGCGCTCTGTATCGATGAAATCGATCTGGTTCCCCCCCTCTTGCTGCCGAGTGCCCCGGATGGTGCCCCAGGCCGAGTCAGGTATTGTCCGGTCGAGGTCTTCTTCCTGCTGAAAAAGATGGCGTTGGCGAAGGGGTCCGATTTGCTATGCCCTTTTCCCACGTACTCTTCGTACTACGGCGCCCTCTGCGGTACCGGAGCCAGGCGAGGGGTGCTGCAGGACCTCAACCAGCAAGGTCCAGCCGGGCGGAACGGCAACGCATACGGCAGTGCGAGAATAGGGGGTTGCTGCACCCTCCTGATGGCCGGTATGGGCCCGGACCAGGTTGTCACCATGGGCGACTGGGCGGACGTAGGAATGGTTCGAAGGTACGGCGAGAAAGTTCTCCGCGACCCGCACTGTGTCCAACCGGTCAGGTTCTACTGCCCGATCACATTGGTGCACGTGTACACGTCAAGGGGCGCGGCGATCTAGCCGCTTCTCACAGCTGCACGTTCAGATGCCGAAGTTGTAGGTCTGTGTTCCCTGGATTGCTAGAGCTGCCCGGCGATTGGGACAATCCCATGGACCGCGTGAATGGCGCGGACGGGCCCACGGCAGCGCAAGCCCGTGCCCACACGCCGGTCGTAGCTAACGGTGGTCGCGCATGCAGCCTGTCTGCTCGCGGTCGCGCCGGCCCGGCCCGCAACCGCAGCCGCCAAGGCGGCCACATTCGCCCGTGCCCGCACGCCGGCCACCGAGCTAGCAATCCAGCTAAGGAGCACAACCGAGGATCCCGTAGTGTCAGGGGACCGGCCAAGGGACGGAGCCGAGGTCCGTTTGGTAGAACAGCGCATCAAACATGAGTTTATTTCGTACGCCGGGTCGGCGCTTACGCTCCGAAGGCAACCGCACCGAAGGAGAACTAAACTAGTGTTTTTACTAGTGCACTAGTCATTTTTACTAGTGCACTAGTCATGATTTTTCACTAGTAAAATGACTAGTCAAAACACCTTTTTCACTTTTACTAGTGCACCGGGGTAGGTATGCAGAAAAACAGAGTGTTCATATGCGGGTGCAGCTGGACTCGGGGGGGGATTCTGCAGGGTGCATATGCACACCACGTTCTACTGAGAAACTTTGTTCTCGCTTACACACCGTCTGTTAGGACTTTTGACCTGTTGTGTTTGTGTGTCTTGTCGGGTAGGGCTAGACCCGTATGACCTCACGTCCGTTCAACACGTGGTTCAGCCCCACGACGGGCACCCCGATCACCACCGGCGACGAGGGCCTCGCCGGGCGACGTCTGCTGCTCGCTGACCCCCTGGTCCGGCCCGAGCTGGCCCGCGGCTCCTACCAGCGACTCGTACTCAGCCAGCAGACGGCATCCCGCCGCATTGAGGATTTCAGCAGCAATTGCGTATATGAATGCTGCTGTTAAAAAGCTCGCAGTTGGATCCGGGTTGCAAGGTGGCCCAGTTTGCTGGGCATCAGCGTACTGCTGGTATTCAGAAGGCTCGGATAAACCCCTCGCATCAAGACCTGTGCTCGATGAACGGAAAGAGTAGTGGTGGCCTTGCAAGTAATCTCTTCAAGAAGCGACGTCAAAAAAAGAGTCTTACAGATTAGACGAGTTTTAAAAGTCTCAAATGTAGCTCTCTAAATTTAGCGAGCTGCTCCGCTTTTCTATCCAGAACATTGCTCATGTTCACGGACTCGAGCGATTTCAGGCGCCTGCGTACTACCCAGAGGTCGTAGGATCTATTCCTTGCTGACGAACTTTCCAGGCGTTGGGGGTGAGCTCCCTGAAGCAACCGGTAGCTTCGATTCCTTGGAGGTAGGTTGGAAGTTCTGTATCCCGGGAACGACCGCAAGACAATACTAGGTGGACCAAACAAACGACGGAGTAAACAGCGGGCACACGGAACCCCTGTACGTTGCTCAGAAGATAGGCCGTCTATCCACGCCTAGGCTGCAGTAAACGTTCCGCCAAACAGAACAGAACGCCGCCGTGGGGGACACCTAAACAGCTGGCGACGATTCGAATCACACAGATGACACTTTCCAGGCGTTCGGGGATGGACTTCCGGAAGCAACTCCTAGCCCAACAGGAAGTAATCAGGTGGCACAAGAAACCCCTAGTTCGCCGGAACGTAACCAATCGTGAACGACCGAGCAGGCTCTGCCATAACAAAACAAACAAACCAAAAACCGTCTCACTCAGAAAGCCAAGCGTTCGGGGATGGACACCCGTCTGAGGAATGCGCCAGATAGCCATCACCAACCCCTAGTTCAAAGGGGTAAACAGTGGAAAGGAACCCCTGCACGTAGGAGGAGCAGATTACGTTCCGTACCGTGACGTAACAAAACAAAACAGAAAAACCCCGTTCTCAAAGAACTAGCCTGAGAACAGGTATCCCCCGTACCGATAACCGATAACCCGACGTACCCGACGAGAACCGAAACCCGTTAAACGAAACAATTTATGTGAACTGAAACCCATTGAGTGAAACAACTTACGTAAAACAAAAGCCGTTAAACGAACAAGTAGTAGCCATCATCATCATCGCAAACAACTCCAACGGAGTCCTATTGACGTGGTCAACAGGCACACTCTATCCCATTGGCAAGTGAGCAAGTTATCAGGTTTCTAAACTGTTTCGAGTTTTAAGGATCCGTGTTCTGTGTCTACGGTAGACAGTTCAAGGCGGGTTGGTGTTCTTTCCTTCTGGTTGTGAGTATAGCTGGTACCTGGTAGTTCGTCTTTGGGTTGCTGTCTGACTTCCCTTTCCTTCCCTTTCCGATGATGGATGTTTACTTCGGATGGCACGGCGAACTCGATTACCCAAGCCAAGACTTGAGTGCAACGACCAAAGCCTCAAGCCGACCGAGTGCGATGAGTCCAGAAGCTAGCTGCCAATTCTAACCATGCAGTAGCACCCATGTGACTCTTGCAGAAAGTAAAAGCAAGAAGAGGCTGCAAGGAACAGTTGAGTCGCAGCCTCTTGGCAGCTAGAGACAAGAGAGGGTGGGTTGCTTTTCTTTTATTCCTTTTTTTCTTTTTCCCTGCTCTTCACCCCCGCGAAAAGGGCACTCGAGTTTGTTGACGAAGCAGCAATGGGGGTGGCGAAGGAGTTGATCGGGGCAATGGAATAGGAATCCGGGGAGTGGTTCTTCTTGTATCTTCTGATTCCAGACCGGTAGTGTTCACGATGTCCAGCGAATCTCTTCATTTCTTTTGCAATTGGATTCCTAGACGAGAGTTGCGATGCAGAAGGCAGCAATGAAGCTGTTCGGCTCGGTGACAGTGTCGCCATGTTTTAACCTGATCAAACGTGACCGTTCCAGCTGTACTCTTTGAAAAATAGGGGAGAAGGATCCAGTACGAATAAGAGAGAGAGAGCGGGGTCAAGAACTTCGCGAACGGAGTGAGAGAAGCCCTGGACGAACGTATACCGAAGGGCGGTCTCGGCGTGCGTGGGGGGTGGACCTGTAGGTCAAGTACGAAACACGCAAAAAAAGGACCGCAGGAGCACACAGACAGCAACTCCCCTATGGAGAGACGGCTCGGAGTGCAAGCTCTCCAAGGAGATTCCGGTTGCCTCACTACTACACCCGTGCGCCTGGTCTCCGACTTCTTACCGCGGGCTTATTTAGACCGGCCGCGTTGCTGCGGAGAGGTTCCTCAGCACGTTTTACAAGCTATCGGGCGGGGCCAATTGGCTCAAAACCAAGCCGTTATCTGGTGGTTTCGCATTTGCTAGCAACGCACATTTGTGTCGTACATGATTTGCAACCGCCAATCTCCTCGAGTATTCTCACGAAAGCACAATTATGACAGGTGCTTCTTGTTTTGTTTGTGCGTGTCGGTTGATCGTTTTCCGACTTGTATTTACCCAGTTTCATTCGCAGGTTTCTTTTCCGAGTTTTTCCGTTGTGTGTGCGAACTACCCGGACCTCAAAACGTGGCCGGGTTTATTGTGGCAGTTGATCGTGGTCAGAGGATCCTACTCTCTCCGGCGGTTCAGTTTCCTCACACATTGCATGTGGTTAAAAAAAATACTCGAGGGACTGGCTTGTGCTCATTTCTACACTACAAAGTGGTCTTTCGTTGAACGCTTACGCCGCCACAAAAGGCAGACCCATACGAATCTGCCATCAAAGGCTACAGCACATCTACCTCCTTTGAGATTTTTGATATTGTAGCGATAGTGGGGAGTCATCGGCTTTTGAGATTTCGCAACTGGCAGTCTCCTCAAGTATTTCCTACAAAGCGGGTGCTGAGGAACATTTGCGGAGTTGGGGCTTGCACTGATAAACGAAGCAACAGACGATCAGCATCAACTGACCAAAGGGATGAAATGATAAGGCAAAAGTTTCTTGTTCTTCGGGGGGGGTTCCTGTATTAGCACTTTTTCGTTGGCTTCGTTTTCTCTTTCATGTGCAACCGTTGTTCCTGAAATGTTCCCGTCAGTACAGATGTACTGTTAAAAAAAAAAAAGGAAGGAAGTCTGGACGCCAAACTCCGACTCTAGCGAGCAAGCGTTCACCAGGTTGTGTCGGCAGGTAAAGAGTAAACGGTCGTCTGGGAGCTTGTGTGTGAAAACGACGTGTAAATGCACCACCCGTTCCGTGTATACCCGGACGGAAATCCCTTTGAGGACAGAACTACTCGACGTAGCTGCTTCGACTCCGAATGGAAGGGGGGAAATATAGAGGTAGAGGGGAAAACAATACAAACACAATCTGAATTGTTCTTCGCTTACACCACCGTGTGTTGTTTTCTCACTCAGGACTTTTTACCTGTGTTTGTGTGATTTGTCGTGTTGGGGTAGACCCGCATGACCGCACGTCCGTTCAACACGTGGTTCGGTAGTTACAGAACTTGGGATCCCTTCGGTTCTTTGTCGGGCAGCATTTCCTTCCAAGCTGGCGCTTATGTAAACCGACTGGTCTCTATTTCGTGTTTCCGGCGGTATTCGCTCAGTCAGTTGCCTGTGACGGCGTTATTTTGAATTTGCACTCGAAATCGAACGCTGGCAGCGTGTTTGGGAGGAGGTATCAGGTTCACAACAGGCCAACCTCTCCTACATACAACCAAACACCGCGCCTCATTGTTTTACCGACAGCAGGGCATTGATGAGTATGACGGATACAGGGCACCCTTGAAGGATACCGTTGGTCACACTGAACTCCCTGCCCACCCCTAATGGTAGCTTGAAGCGTCTCGCGAGCAGTCTGTAGATAGCCCTCAGCGGCTTGAGAACCCGATTGTGCAATCCTAAGTCCTCGGCTAAGCGCAGTACTATCTCTTGCGGGACCATGTCGAAGCATTTCCGGAAGTCCAGCGCCACACCGTAGAGCGGCTCCCCGTCCAACAAGGCGTCCTCCATCTCGAGCCCAATTTCCATCAAGACGTCCTCGATCCGGTGACCCGGTCGAAAGCCTTTCCGTCCTTCTTCGATCCATTCCTCTTGCCACAGAACTATGTCCGCCAGCCTGCGGCAGGCCCATAAGCGGTACACGGCGGATGTGACGGTTATCGGTCTTGTGTGCAGCGGGTCTTGACTCTCATCCTTCGGCACCATCGACACCAGCGCAGTTGTCATGCTTGCCGGCCAGTCTCCAGTTGTTTCGACCAGGTTCATGACGTCTGCAAGTGCATTCAGCAGGGGGAGCGGCAACTCCCGCAGTTCAGCCATACGCCAGCCATCCACCCCTGACGCGCTTTTCTTCGGCTTCTTCCTCAGCAGAATTCGCAGCTCCTCCCCCGTGATTGTTCCGGCTTCCATCATATGTGGGCCGATGTGATCCCGGAACCGATCCCGAAACGGCTCGTACTCCGGCTCTGGCCCGTCCTTGTACTTACGCAGGATAGGGTCCCACGCAGTGTTCAGCACCTCGTCCATCTCGTCAACATTTGCAGTCACTCCCGCCCCCTTTCGCAACACCCCCGACGGCTCAGCGCGTCCGGCGCAGATGGTTGTCAGACATCGTCTGCTCGCATCGGCCCTCTCGTTCAGCTTGTCTCGGTATTTCGTAAACCTGGCCGCCGATCCTTCCTTTCCGAGCCTGCTCGTCTCTTCCCGCAATGCCGTGAGAAGCTGCTTCGCCTCCTCATGATCCGGGAATCCTTCTGTCCCTTGGCCATCTTTCATGCACGCCTGTGCCAGCCGCCTGCTGTTCTGCCAGCAACGGGATACCTCATGCGGAACTGCCTCCGGCCCGCGCCGTTGCGCAAGGTAGCTGCAGATGCGTTCCATCCTGTGGATGGCCTTCCGGAGCCGTAGCTGTCTGCTGTTCGCCGCCCCCGACCCGTCGCTCGCAGTGCTTGCCGTGATGCAGACTCTTTTAGGTGACGTCTTTATCCCCCGTCCTGTACTTCTTCCCCTTTCTTCCGCAGGGATTCCGAAGGCATCCTGCAAGTACTGCTCACTGACTCGTGACCACTCGAGCCAGGCCTCTTCCACTCGCTGTGCTGCCAGCCGTTCTGCGAAATCGGAGTTGGCCAGTCTCTGTACGGCTTCCCTGTAAGCTTCTGTGTCCGAGAGGCCCCACTTGGGTCCCCCCTCCGTAGAGATTTCCCGCGGTACTTTAAATCGCCACACGATTTGGCGCAGCGCCGCAATGTCCAGGGTCATTGTCACGAGCCGGTGTCCCGGCACGTTCACCGCGGTGGTGACGCATTGGCGGAAAGCTCCCGTCGTTATTCGGTTGAGGAGTATGCGGTCGATCCTCGTGCCCGATGTCCGGGCGTTGGTAAAGGTCGGTGGTGGTGGTGTGTCACCGGTACGCGCATGGTGCAGTTCCGCTGCGTCGGACCATCCATTCCTTAGTGCCTTCCGCAGTACAGGGGACCGGTCTTCTTCCGTGTTCAGGTCACCCATCACCATTATGGGGACGTCACCGAGGCTATCCGCCGCTGCGAAGAGGATCTTCTCCAGCATGTCCTCACGCTCCTCGCTCTCCGCCCTCCCGTTTCCGGAAGGGCAGTAGACATTGAACACGTGCACGAACGTGTTGCCGGCCCCTGTTGCTACTACCGTATGGCTCACTCGGTCCGGGGACCGTATTGCTGCGTGCGCGAGCGCCGTCATCGTATCGTACGCCGGTATCGGTCTCAGTACTAGAGTGGAGAGCCCTCCGTTCGCGGCGTTCATCGTCGAGCGACTACCGGAGTTCCTACAGAGTCTTCCGGGTGGTGGCAGACCCCAGTGGCAGCACCATTTCCGCAGGTATTCCTCCGCCTGCACCCGTTTGCACGGAAGGAGTGTCACCTCCTGGCAGCAGAGAAGATCCGCTTCCACCGCGTCGGCCGCTGGGAGATACTGTAGTAGGTTGGTTACGTTTAACGTCGCGAACCTCATCTCCGCGCGGCCGGGACCAGGGTTTTGTTCGACGTCCCCCGCGGTTATCAGCCGCTGTCTTGCTGATTCTTTGATTGATTGTAGAGTTCTTTGGTGATGAAGCAAAAGTGTCCGTGGCGCGGGGCTGGACTGATGTTGGGGGGGTGCAGTGGATGCCTGAGGGCTGGGCGGGGGGGGTATGGGAGCTTCTTGCGGGGTGTCCCGGCCTTGCAAACTTTGGGAGGCGGCCTCGCGCACGGCCCTGTAGGTCAGCGAGACCCGGTCGCGTGCGACATCATCGGGACGAATCCCGTGCGTCCACAGGTTCCTGGCCTCGCCTTCCATGTGGCACAGTGTGCCGACCGGCAGAGGGGTTCTCAGTCTCCGGCTCCCCCTCTCCCATTCCATGACCGTGTCGCTCAAGAGCGATATGGTCGCTACCCTCGGACCCAGTTCTCTCTGGTCTCTGTGGGGGTTGATCCCCACTCCCCTCCGGTACCAGTTGGCCAGCAACTGGTCCGGTTCCCACCCAAGGCGGTCACGTATGAGATCCGCCGCTTCTTTCAGGGGCCCCTCGGGGATACCCCGTTCCAGTCTGATCGGGGGTTCACCTAGTCGATAGGCGTGCCCCCACTGCTGGGTTTCCCTGCTGTGTCCACCCCCCAGCCTTCCCCATGGGGCTTCCGGGTTGAGCTCGGGTGCTCGGCTCAGTCTATCCAGAAGATCCCGAGGGATCGCCTGGAAACTTAGCCCCGGGATGGGTCCCTCCACCCTGGCGGGGGGGCCCTCGGCAAGGGCCGGGCACACTGGCTATTGTAGGGGGATTGTTTGTGCGCAAAACCGGGCCCTCGGGGTATCACTCCCGGGCGATTGAAACCAGGCGCGCCGTGAGAGAGAGGGAGGGGAAAAGAGGAGGAGCAGGAATTCTCTTTTTCCGTCTCTGCGTGATCGAACTGCCTAGCAGGGGTGCTAGGACTCGGCAGCCCGAACGAGGGCCTCGCGCGCAGGGCAACCCGTAATGGGCTGGCGGGGCCACTGGCGCCGGGTGCGGGCTGTGGAGGTAGTCAGCTCGTGCAAGTCTTGCACGCGCTGACGTCGCAGCCCTCGCATTCCAAGCGAAGCTGACCCTTCGCCTTCTTCTTCCTACACACGCCGCAGGTGTAGCCGGCTGCGGCCTTCGTGGGGGTCCCGAAGGCGTGGACGTGCTCTGCACCGTCCATCCGGGCGTCGCTTCCCGCGGGAGCCGGCCCGTCCCCTGCCGGCTCCGGCGTCTTCCTCTTCTTCTGCGCTGCCGCGTCCGCTGGCGGGGCCGCTGGCGGGGCCGCTGGCGGGGCCGCTGGTGGGGCCGCTGGCGGGGCTGCTGGCGGGGCTGCTGGCGCTGCTGGCGGGGCCGCCGGCGGGGCTGCTGGCTGCGGCTCGTCTTCCTCCGGCGCCGGCAGCCGCATCCGCCGCTTCCCGCTGGGGCTGGCAGCGAGCCGCCTGCGCCGCTCCCTCGGCATCTCCCCTCCGTCGAAGGGATTCACCCGGAGGTCGGGTGCCTCATCCCGCTGCAGCACGCGGAACGGGGGGTCGGTGGCCGACGTCACGACGCAGACCCGCACCCCACCTCGCAGGAACGACGTGACGACGTCAATGTTTAGCATTGAGTTCTTTTAAGTACATGAACCACATGGATTAGCATGCACTGATGTTTAGCAGCGGCTGCAAACATCCCGTGCCACCGCGCAAGGTGGTAAAACGCTCTTTTGTTTTCTTTTCGATTGCTTTTGATGGGGCATGCAGGCCTGATATGCAAGAATGGAAAAGAGACGGGGGAAAAGGATAAGGTTTGCGCCCTCGTAGCTCGCGAAAAAATAAGTGGGCGCATCTGACACTTGCTGTCGTCGGAGAACCTTTGGGTTCGCTCCCGAACGAGAACTACACCTGTTGTTGTGTCGAGGGCGAAGCCCACGAAGGCTTTGGTCGGATTTAGCTGACATAAAACTCCAGATTGCTTCTCGCTCCGGCGTGAGTGTCGTCCGATTGCACGTTCAGCACAAGCTGCGCCTGCTATGACAGCGGCATCTAAGGGTCGCGATGTTCTGCAAAGTACGCAAAGTCGCAACGACGCAAACCCCGAAAAACAAAAATGCCGAACCGGGTAATACCTGGAGCACCCAGCCCCATTTTTGGGGGTGCCCCAGGTTTTACCCGGTTCAACATTGATCCAATTACGGTGGACAGCGTACTTGGTAGTTGATGAGTATACCTAGCCTGAAAATGGAAGCGAAAGCCGGCACCACAACTGTGTGCCTCGATCTGGATACGTACCGAGGGGGCAGGTCTTTACTTTTCTCTTCTTCATGGAGACCCGCCCCCGGCATCCCGACTGTCCAATCACTGTCGAGAAAGTTTGCGCCTACTGTGATGAGGGGGTTGACCAGCCCCGCACGAAGCCTTACACACAACACGGCTACAACACGAGGATGCAGCCCTGCTAGTTGTGCACTCAGCCATCAGGCAACAGGCTGCTAAGCACCCCCCGACCGGTCGATTTGCCACTTTTGTGGCCCTCTATTCGCCGGGCGGTGCTGTCAGCACTTGTTCCGCGTCGCATCAAGTACATGATGCTGGCGGTTGGGGGATCGCGACCGCGACTCAATTAAGGTGCGGGCAACAGTGTCGCCACGTGAAGGCCCCTCCATGACACCTAGTAGACCAGCTCAACATTATTCCAATTACGGTATGTTAGTTCTCGGCGCTCTGCGTGAACTCGCACGTGTGGAGCCCGGCCCCGCAAGCGGTGGAGTTAAAAGAGGTGTACCCGAGTCACACTCGAAAAGCGGGTACGGCGCCCGCTTTTTTAGGCTCCACTTTTTTTTTGATTGAAAGTATGCCAATACTGCAGGGAATAGTTGACTAGACCTCTTGAGTTTGTGCTAACCACGAATTGGGGAGCCGGGAGAACCTACAAAGCCAAAAGCAGGACCGACCCCCCCCCGTTTGTGAGAAAAAGCGAAGAATAAAAACACCTTCTTTTTTCCATCCATCTTTGTCAAGAGCTGCAACTCAACTACTCCCGCCTCCGGCTTCTGAGCAGTGCTTTTTGTGTTACCGTCGATCCCGAAGGACGATCAGTTTGGTGTCTTGCGACCTTAGTTTGTTCTTTTGTGTTTTCTTTTTTTTTTTAAGCCACAATGCAATGTGTGAGGAAACTGAACCGCCCAAGTAGGGCCTTCTGATCCTGATCATTTGATCATTTGCAATTTTTGCCACCGAAACCACGTCCAGGATTTGGGCTCAGGGTAGTGCGGTCAACGAAATACCCGGGGGGTCGTTGTTATTGGTGCTGGTTTTAGAGTTAAAGTTCGCTTGAAAATCCGGGGTTTTGAGGGATAAGGAAAGGGCCTTTCCGAAAGGGTAAGAAATCTTTTTGCGGTGGCCTCCGCTGGTCTGGTAGTTTGTGCTACCTCCGTTCTTCTACACTCGTTCTCTTTTCTACACACTGCTGTGCGTACTCTTTCACTCTTTTACTTTCTTTGGCTTGCCAAAAAAGACTCCTGCGGCCAACACCACGAACACATTCGCAATGAATGTGGCCCTGAGCCCCCCAATGAAATACCCGGGGGGGGAAGTTTAGTATCATGTTCAGACAGAACACTTCCCGGGGGGGGGGAGCTTAGCTGTTTCGAGAGCACGCCGAAGAATACAGCCCGAGGCAATTCTATACAGCTCTAGGGGATGCGGATGGACCTGATAGACCGTGGTGGACCGTGATTCGTTGTGATAAACAGCGGCAGGCAATTCGATGCAATGCATCAAGTTCAAAGGAGATCCCGATGGATCGGCTTATTTGACTGGGCAGTTTTTAACTGATTTGTTGCCGGTCTTTTGACTGGGCAGTTTCTGAGCAAACCTGAGTATTTGGGGTCAAAATGGCCTGAAAAAGACCACCGTCGACGGCCCGGCAAGCGGGCTTGGGCTGTGTCTGACTTCCTTCTTCTACTGGCGTCGGAGTATCCTGCTTCACCCTTGCTATCGTGTGTGACACAAAGTCGAAGGCGGAACGACAAAGCATTCTGGTGTGCTTGCCACCGACGGGAATCACCCGACAACTGCATGTCGGCGTGTTTTGGTGTTTGCTGGGAGGTTGCTTGCTGGTGTTATGTTTGGTGTTTGGTACCGGCGATTCGTTTATTTTCCTGAAATTTCTACAGTGGGAGATCTCACTTTAGTTTTCCTTTTTTGTCGATATTCGCTCAGTCAGTTGCCTGTGACGGCGTTCATTGAGTTGTTTGTATATTTTCTTTTCGTATAAAAAGAGAGGAAAAGGTACCAGGGAAAGCCTGCTACACGGGAGCCAAGCTTCACGTGTTCGGCGGTACTGCAGAGCCGGGTCAAGTGGCTACCGATTTCCCAAACTAAAGCATTAAGGCGTGGCGCACCTTGGGGCTTGGCGCTTGCGCTGAACACAAGCTCGTCGAGACGGTCAGCCACAGGGCAGAGGGGACGGGGTTGTGGCACTGTGCTGCCTCCGACTCAAGCTTTGCAAGCTGTGGTTGACCGTCACGTTCCTGGACCAGGAGCGGCCTTTTCTTTTTCTTCTTCTTCTTCTTCTTCTTTCGTATAAAAAGAGAGGAAGGGTGGTGACGGAACCGGGGGGCAAAACCATGAGGACCGGAGACCCTCCGTGTGTGCTACCGCCGGTCCCGGGGAACGAACAGGCGGGGCTGGCCTTGATTGCATGCAAAGAAATGCGTAGATTTTTTTTGAGTTTCCGACGGTGAACGTTGTCTGTCGACCGTGTATTGTGTGTTCCGACGATCCCGTGGGACGTACAGATTGTGGTGTCTTTCGACCTTTTATTTGCTTTTTTATTCTCACATTTTGTATTTGAGGTGTCATTTTAGATGTAGATCTAAGGCCGTCAGGCAAGCTTTTGTTGACCATCGAGATCTTTCTCCAGTCCCTCGTGGAGGCCTGGCGCCTACGTCGACCGATTGACCTGTGCTTCTTCGCGCGGGCTGCAGCTTTGTACTGTGTTATCGTCACTTTTTCACGACCGCGTTTGCACCACCGCGTTCTACATAATTTGAGCCGGTCCACCCCCTGCTGATAGACTGCTGATAGACTGCTGATAGACTGGGACGGTTTGGATTAGTTGAGGTTAGAATGCAGAATATCTGTAGCGATGACCTGCATTAGCCACTGGATGACTACTTTCTATACACAACCCCGAGGGCCCAGATCCCGAACCCGGAGATGGGCCAGTATATGGGACGGTACACAGCACAGTATGGGATACGTATGTGCATCCCGTTATTCGATGCAGGGATTCCAGGTAGGAGGGGTAGACCGGCTCAATAACTAGATTTTTTACCGTTGTTTGCGGACTGCCAGGCCGGTGTTTGAAGGTCCCTGGTTGACAGAAGGGAGGAGAGGAAGCAGGCTAGGCAGGAGAGGTTGGGGGGACTTCCCCCCGCCATAAGAAAAGTGCAAGAAATAAGAGCTCGTCACTCGCACAACCGCGGCTGATACAAAACTAATGATGATGATGTGAAGAGAGAGTTGTTTTCGTTGAACGCAGTGCCTGATCGTTTTTTACGTAAAGCTGGATTCAGGACGCAAGTGAAAACGCCACGGTTTGCGGCGACGAGCTTCTCATTTCCTCCAACATTTCATGTTTGGTAAAAAAAAACAAAAAAAAATGGAGAGCACTGTAAGGTTGAAAACAATTGTAATCGCAAGCAAGGGCGACAACAAGGGGCGGAAAAGGCGGAATGACCCGAGACGAGCAGTCGCATGGGCTGGACACGCTCCCCTTTTCCGGTTTTTTCCTCGGAAAACGTGAGAAATACTCGAGGAGCTGCCTTGTGCTTACTTCGGAGGAGGTTAGAGGGCGAAGTGGGTCGTTTTCTTTGTGGAACGCTTACGCCCGCCACTGAGCCCAGATGTACCTGGGGTTTTGCGTGGGTTACAGCACATTTACCTTCTGCAAAATTTCGCAACAGGCAGCATCCTCAAGTACTTCCTACAAAGCAGATGCTTACACAAAATACTCGACGTAGCTGCTTTGTCCGAAAAAGGAAGGGAGAAAATATAGAGGTACAGGGGCAAATACAATACGAACACAATCTGATTTGTTCTTCGCTTACACCACCGTGTGTTGTTTTCTCGCCCAGGACGTTGTCGTGTAGGGGTAGACCCGCATGACCTCACGTCCGTTCAACACATGGGTCGGTAGTCACAGCACTTTGGATCCCTTCTGTTCTTTGTCTGGCAGCATCGTCGAGCATTTCCTTCCAAGCTGGCGCATAGGTAAAAAACAACAACAATAATCTCAATCAAGGCAACAACAACAAGGACGGAATGACCCCGAGACGTACAGTCGTACGGGCTACACTCGCTTCTTTTCAGTTCTCCCAACAAAAGCAATTGTCAGGCTGGCACCCTGAGGCGGTTAATTTCTATTGGGAGACTTCTTCTACCGACGGATGTTGCTTGGGCTTGTTGATTTGTGTTTCCGACGATCCCACAGGGCGTGCAGATTGGTGTCTTTCGACCTTTTGTTTGTTTGTCTTGTTTCGTGATGCTCATGGTAGTCGGTGGATTTTTAGAGTTAAAGTTCGCTTGAGAATCTGGAATTTTAGAGTCTCCGGGTGACCTTCGTCAAATGGGTTCTTAAAGCAAAAGTTTCTCCCTCCCAACTGAGATTCCTACCAGCGAGAGACAGACCGGCCCAGGACAGGGAGTGCTTCATGTCACTTGCAACTTGTAGCCATGCAATACCCGGTGTGCATTGATCGTTTCTTCTGCCGAAAAAGATTCGGGTTTCAATTTGAGCTCAGCAGGAAGCGACGATGGACATTTGATCACCAAAACCCTTGCCTTCGGGATTTGAACTCCCTCTTTTTCGGGTTCGTTGCGCATTGGAGAGAGGAGAGAGAGAGAGGGAGGTCTCGTTCGGACTTTTACTCTTGGGGCGATTACCGCAAAATCGATCGAGGGGAGCGAGGTCGGGAACAAGGAAGAGGGAGGAATTGCCTGTGTTATTTTTCCAATTCCGAATCCTTAAGTTTCCGAATCGTCCCCTTCCAACGTTGCTTCTAAAGCAAGTGGCCTTTAAACACTCAGGGCTTGTCGCCCAATACCTCCTGTCTCTCATTGGGTCCTCACTCGACCCCCCTAGACGCATCGAAGGTGCTCAAATAAGTTTGCTAGAAAAGAACACATGAAGTCAACGGGTGCGCGGGCCTTTACCGTCAGGTGGGCGGGCTAGTTTCGGGGTGGCTCCCTGGGGGAGGAGAGGGGCGGGGTTGTCACGCCATAGCAGTCCCAGGGCCTCTCCCCTCCCACCTATATGTGTTCTCGCTGCCATCGCTACCGCGCTGACATTTCCGAGAGAGAGAGAGAGAGAGAGTGTGAGCAGCTCCACTACCCTGTCTCCTGAGCGCAGCACCTCCACTTCCAATCTTCTCCCGCTGGGAAGTTCCCGCCCTGACAGAGTTGAATCGAGTTGGGGAGTCGTCGGACATGTATTAGCAATGGAGGTACCATTGTTATCCAACTGGGCCCAGAAGGCACTTTCCCCGCGTAGATTGCCCCCGATTCGATGAGCCGTCTGCAGACCCACTGCAAGCTGGGAATGGTGTAGACACACAACCAAGAGCTCTCGCGATCCTTGTGTTTTGCGGTGGCTTGCGCCGTGCTGAATTGCACAGAATCAGCACCATGGACGTTTGATTGCTGCTAATCCATTCGCAAAGCCGGCGAATCTCTGGCGCAGGTGCTCGCCGAGAAGACAAGCCAGCCGGCCAGCCAGAGCCCGCCACGAGGTTCCGAGGAGGCACTGCATGACGCACGTCATGCCCGTCTAGCCCTAACGTTTACCGGCAGCTTTTGACCGGCCCAAACGGGGGTGCATGCGAGGTGTGCTGAAGGACACCCAACTGCCCGCTGGTTAGACTGTGCCATACACAAATTGAAGAAGACCAGCGCAGCGAAAAGGACTCGCGGCTCCAGCGGAACGGCAGTAGCAAGGGCTGACCGCCAGCTCAGCCGGTATTGCCTCGGCATGCACGCGGGGTGACGACAGTCTGCCTCGCTGCGCAGCGGATATTGCCTGTCACATGGGGTTGGATCAGGAGAAACCCGAATGTGAATTTGGAGGGGGGAAAAAAAAAAAACGATGAATCTCCGCGCACACCTGTGCTAATCGACTGCCGACTGCCTGGGTCGTCGTGTGATTCTCCAAAAAGTTCTTCGGCTTGCGGCCGGCTTCAGCGAAAGACGACTGCTTTGCACAACCAAGACCCGTGACGACGCAAGAACGGGCTGAAGGCGGCAGGGACTCGCAAGACCGGAGAAAGGTCAGGCAGGAATGACCTGAAGGTCATAGTCAGAAAGCGAATTGCGTAGTTTTGTTTTATTCTTTTACTTGTTAGTTGTCGACAACTCTTTTTGTAATGAGGTGTCATTCACATGCAAATCCAAAGCCGCCCACGTCAAACGTTGTCAAGCATTGAGTTCTTTTAAGTACATGAACCACATGGATTAGCATGCACTTTGTCAAGCAGCGGCTGACACCTCATCATTTTTTTTTATGATCAATTTCTGCTTCCCTGGACACAGCTTTTTGTTGTGCGACGTAACCTACACGTGTGTTCTGGTTAAACCGCTGCCAACAAATACTGTCTCCAGGGGGAAGCAAGATTGGTTGTCGCAAAAATACTCGAGGGGCTGCCTTGTGCTTACTTCGAAGGAGGCTAGAGGGGGAGTAACAAGACAACTACAAAGTGGGTCTTTTTTGTTGAACGCACCCAACTCACCGCGCCCGACCTGTCTAGTTGCTTCGGCATTTTTGTTGAACGCTTACGCCGCCACTGAACCCAGATTCACCTGTGTTTCGTGTGGGCTACAGCACATTTATCTCCTTTGATCTTTTGCAGCAGGCAGCCTCCTCAATTATTTCCTACAAAGCAGGTGCTTATACAATACAAAAAGTGACGTGGCTCTTATTATTTACGCACAGCCGGTCCTAGGAATGTAGTATTTGTTTGTGCGTATGTGTATCACCTGTATGGTAATTTCCACAGTACGCTGCCAACCGTCACTTTTTGATAATGACAACCGCGGTTGCTACCATAAAAAACACAAGGCGGATTCACCCTATTTTATTTATTTTCCACTTTTCCTTCTGATGTTGATACGATCGGTAATTTCTTTTTCTCATAAGGGCATTTGTACTGAACGGAGCAATACCAAGCCATAGATTCCGCATGAATGGCTAACTAAAGCCAACAGAAAGTTGTTAGTACAAGACAAACCCCGCCAAGAGAGAGGGGAACATCGCCGAGACATAATTGTGTTTCGGGCGATTCGCACAGTCAGTTGCCTGTGACGGCGTCCATTGAGCTTGCAACTTCTTTTTTCCCAACGACAGCGAGCGTCAGACTTGCTGTCGTGTTTTCCGGTGGCCGGGGGACCGGGTGGCTGGCTGTCTTGCGACGTTTGATCGATTGTGTCATGAATATTAGTCACGCACGTCACGCCCCGAATACTTTTGCAGCGGGGTAAGCTCACTTTAGCGGGGTAAGCTCACTTTAGCGGGGTAAGCTCACTTTAGCGGGGTAAGCTCACTTTAGCGGGGTAAGCTCACTTTAGCGGGGTAAGCTCACTTTAGCGGGGTAAGCTCACTTTAGCGGGGTAAGCTCACTTTAGCGGGGTAAGCTCACTTTAGCGGGGTAAGCTCACTTTCTTTCTCGCGGTGCCCGCTTCTCAGCTAGTTTGTCCTCTCAGCGGCCTCGTCATCCGTCCATTGCATGCATAGTGCAATGGGTCTTTCTTCGGAGGATCACGCACACGCAACTCGACCTACACGCACACGCTTTTCGACTTTACCGTTAACCACTTCAGCACGGAGGGGGGGAGTTAATTTGGGAAAAGGGGGGCTCCATGGCAAACCTCAGGTAACAGTTCAGAGCTCGGAGCAGGATTTCTGGCCGATGAAGGACGCATTTAAAAGATTTGTTTCAGATCTCTCCAATGAAGCAAACGGCGCACCACCACTTTCGACCGTTTATTTTGCTCTCGAGACACCCGCGAACTTCTTGAATTAACTACCACTACAGTGGTGTAGTTCGTCCGGAAGTGGTTAACAGCGGTTAACAGGGTCGGTGTTTTGAAGTCTCCGGGGCTTCTTAGTGAACCCCCTTCTCTCTCTCCCTGCAAACTGCATTTTCGATAGACACAGCACAGGGAGGCCTCTTCGAGCGCTTTCCTAGAGCAAATGGGGGCGTCAATGATGAAATCCGAAGGGACGGGGCGAAGGGCGGCGGGCAGGATGTGCCTTGGGGTGAACCGGGCCTCTGCGGGTGGGGAGAGTGTGCTTGATGGGGAAGAGATGCGCAGCAGCGTGGCGTCGAGGGACAGGGGCGGGCGCGCCGAGCGGTCACGACGCGCTTGACACCTGCTCCGACTCGGACACGGTGGACTCGAGCACACGCGGGCTCGGGCAGGAAACACTCGAGCGCAACATCTCCCTCCTCCGGCAGCTTCAACGACAAGTTCTGCAGCCGCCGCCGGCGCCCCGAGTAAACGACGTTCGCCTCCGCTCCCCCAGATCGCCATGTGTTTCGTGCGGGGTAGGGCACGGTTCGTCGCTTCGCGAATTTGCAACCTGGGAGGCCTCTTCGAGCGTTTTCGTACGAAAGCAGGTAGAACAAATGGGGGGGGCGTCAAATGTTGAAACCCGAAGGGACGGGGCGAAGGGCGGCGGGCAGGCTGTGCCTTGGGGTGAACCGGGCCTCTGCGGGTGGGGAGAGTGTGCTTGATGGGGAAGAGATGCGCAGCAGCGTGGCGTCGAGGGATAGGGGCGGGCGCGCGGACCGGTTAGACATGGTCCGGAACGTTCCCGACGCGCTTGACACCTGCTCCGACTCGGACACGGTGGACTCGAGCACGGCGGGCTCGGAAAGGAAGCACTCGAGCGCGTGATCACCCTCCTCCGGCAGCTTCAACGACAGGTTCTGCAGCCTCCGGCGGCGCCCCGAGCAGACCACGTATGCCTCCGCTCCCAGGTCCAACACAACGCCGATCCCCCACACCACGGCCGCCGTCGCCAGCAAGGTTGCCGCGGCGTCTGCCAGCCAGAAATCTCTGCCCCGCCCCGCGTACATGCTGACGGCGACCAACAACGTAGCGGCGCACTCCATCGCCGACGCCACAGCGTCGGCTGCAAAGCTCATCCCCCTCGAGTACGGCCGGACAAGAAGCAGGCAAACCAGTCGCATCAAACACAAAATTCCGCACGCGAACTTGACGTGCCCGCACGCAACGGCCCCGTCCGTCTCCATCGCCGACACGACCGCCAGCATGAAATCGAAAACCATCTCGAAGCTCGTCCACCACACCGTCCCTCGCTCATACTCCTTGAACATAGCACCGTACCTCGCCACCCAATGCGTCTCACTCGACTTGTTCACCCATTCCCCCGGTCCGAGCACCAGCGACGTCACGCGCTTGGAGGTGAACTTGCCGTCCTCCACGAACAGAGTTTTCTCCGGTACTCCAGTTTTCAACTTCCAGAACAAAACCACCGGAGTCATCACGCATGCCATGCAGATCAACATAGCGAGGACAAGGAACCCGAAGTGTGGGGTGTGGATGAAGAGCCGGGCGGCAGCCAACACCGACGAGGCGTAAAGCACCCGGCCAGCTAACATGACGACCGCGGGTAGTCGGAGCACCCCTTGGAGATCGGACTGGGATGCTGCGGGTTTGCATTGCTGCGCGGCTTTCAGGAGGACGAAGCTGAGCACGCACGCGGCCACCATCAGAATGCAGTTGCCAAGAAGCGCGGCAACGGGCATTCCCCTTTGGTAGTGCAGGCCTAAGGGGTCCAAAGCGAAGGGCATCGGCTGTTCCTGCAACGTGTTCGTGTAGCAACCGGAGGTGAGCAGCACGAACCGGACAGCCCGCTGGCCAGAAGCGGCGCTGCCGAAGAGACTGGCTGCCGATGCCACCGGGACGATCATGTCCACAGCGTTTGACACGCTCTTCGCTTCAGAATCTTCCATCAGCTCGCCCTTCAGATCACTTGCGCCTAACACGAAGGCTGGCTCTGGAGTCTGCAACTTTGCGGGTGCTACCGAGTTCTGGGGTGAGGCCGTGGGTGGAAACTCGGTAGAAGCGGGCGGAAGTGAAGGTACGAACGGCAAGGATGATGGTGGATTCTGAGAGGGGGATGCTTGCGTCGAGGGCGTTGGTGTCGAAACAGGCTGGGCCGGAGGTATGAACGTAAAGGGTGGTGGTGGGTTTGGAGAGAAGGTCTGCGCTGCAGTAGAGGGAGCCTGTGTTGGTGGCGATGCGGTAGAGGGAGCTTGTGTTGAGGGTGGTGTAGAGGGGGTCAGTGTTGGTGGTGATGCAGAAGAGGGTGCCAATGTGTGCGTTGGAGCTTGCGTTGGAGGTGATGCAGTAGAGGGAGCCTGTGGTGCAGGTGATGCAGTAGAGGGAGCCTGTGTTGGAGGTGATGCAGTAGAGGGAGCCTGTGTTGGAGGTGATGCAGTAGAGGGAGCCTGTGCTGGTGGCGATGCGGTAGAGGGAGCTTGTGTTGCAGGTGATGCTGTAGAGGGAGCCTGTGTTGCAGGTGACGCGGTAGAGGGAGCCTGGGTTGCAGGTGATGCTGTAGAGGGAACCTGCGTTGAGGGTGATGCAGTAGAGGGGGCCTGTGTTGCAGGTGACGCAGTAGAGGGAGCCTGTGTTGGAGGTGATGCAGTTGAAGGAGCCTGTGTTGGAGGTGACGCAGTTGAGGGAGCCTGTGTTGCAGGTGGTGCAGTAGAGGGGGCCTGTGTTGGGGGTGATGCAATAGAGGGAGCCTGTGTTGCAGGTGATGCAGTAGAGGGAGCCTGGGTTGGGGGTGATGCAGCCGAGGGAGCCTGTGTTGGGGGTGATACAGTAGAGGGTGCCTGTGTTGCAGGTGATGCAGTAGAGGGAGCCTGTGTTGCAGGTGATGCAGTAGAGGGAGCCTGTGTTGGGGGTGATGCAGTCGAGGGAGCCTGTGTTGCAGGTGATGCAGTAGAGGGGGCCTGTGTTGGGGGTGATGCAGTAGAGGGAGCCTGTGTTGCAGGTGATGCAGTAGAGGGAGCCTGGGTTGGGGGTGATGCAGCCGAGGGAGCCTGTGTTGGGGGTGATACAGTAGAGGGTGCCTGTGTTGCAGGTGATGCAGTAGAGGGAGCCTGTGTTGCAGGTGATGCAGTAGAGGGAGCCTGTGTTGGGGGTGATGCAGTCGAGGGAGCCTGTGTTGGGGGTGATACAGTAGAGGGTGCCTGTGTTGCAGGTGATGCAGTAGAGGGAGCCTGTGTTGCAGGTGATGCAGTAGAGGGAGCCTGTGTTGGAGGTGATGCAGTAGAGGGTGCCTGTGTTGCAGGTGATGCAGTAGAGGGAGCCTGGGTTGGGGGTGATGCAGTAGAGGGAGCCTGTGTTGCAGGTGATGCAGTAGAGGGAGCCTGGGTTGGGGGTGATGCAGCCGAGGGAGCCTGTGTTGGGGGTGATACAGTAGAGGGAGCCTGTGTTGCAGGTGATGCAGTAGAGGGAGCCTGGGTTGGGGGTGATGCAGTAGAGGGAGCCTGTGTTGGGGGTGATACAGTAGAGGGTGCCTGTGTTGCAGGTGATGCAGTAGAGGGAGCCTGTGTTGCAGGTGATGCAGTAGAGGGAGCCTGTGTTGGGGGTGATGCAGTCGAGGGAGCCTGTGTTGGGGGTGATACAGTAGAGGGTGCCTGTGTTGCAGGTGATGCAGTAGAGGGAGCCTGTGTTGCAGGTGATGCAGTAGAGGGAGCCTGTGTTGGGGGTGATGCAGTAGAGGGTGCCTGTGTTGCAGGTGATGCAGTAGAGGGAGCCTGGGTTGGGGGTGATGCAGCCGAGGGAGCCTGTGTTGGGGGTGATACAGTAGAGGGAGCCTGTGTTGCAGGTGATGCAGTAGAGGGAGCCTGGGTTGGGGGTGATGCAGTAGAGGGAGCCTGTGTTGGGGGTGATGCAGTAGAGGGTGCCTGTGTTGCAGGTGATGCAGTAGAGGGAGCCTGTGTTGCAGGTGATGCAGTAGAGGGAGCCTGTGTTGCGGGTGATGCAGTAGAGGGAGCCTGTGTTGCAGGTGATGCAGTAGAGGGAGCCTGGGTTGGCGGTGATGCAGTCGAGGGAGCCTGTGTTGCAGGTGATGCAGTAGAGGGAGCCTGTGTTGGCGGTGATGCAGTAGAGGGAGCCTGTGTTGCGGGTGATGCAGTAGAGGGAGCCTGTGTTGCAGGTGATGCAGTAGAGGGAGCCTGGGTTGGCGGTGATGCAGTCGAGGGAGCCTGTGTTGCAGGTGATGCAGTAGAGGGAGCCTGTGTTGCAGTAGAGGGAGCCTGTGTTGCAGTAGAGGGAGCCTGTGTTGGGGGCGATGCGGTAGGCGGAGTTAAAGGTGCGGGCGTTGGAGGGGCTTGAGTAGGAGCATAGGTCTCGTTTGGCCTGGAAAAGGTGACGTTGCCAGTGACCTTGTCTACCCAAGACGACTCCGACTTGTTGACCCCAACAAGGTACGGCGTGTATTCTGCATGCAGGGCGCCGTAGACAGACATGGTCAACAAGTCAACAGCACCGTCGCCCGAGCAACCACTAACGATGATGTCTCTCACAGCCGAACTTGCCTGGGGCGAACCAAGAGTTCGTACGTACCGCATCCCCGCTACTGACGGAGAGAACAACGTGCCCAACTGCAACGTCGAGAGGTCGTCGAAAACAGCCGTCACGCAGTAGGACATCCCCTCAGCCTCAGTACTGATCTCAAACTGGAGTGCAACCTCGTTGCCGGTTTCCGTCGCCCGAAACGGTCGTGTTGGATGGCCAGTTACTCGTGCAGGGTCCAGGATAGACCCGCTCGACTCGGGAAAAGGAGGCTCGCTCTGGCCGGTGACGTTGAAGGTGTACAGCCTCGTCAGTCTCCCCTCGAAGTAATCGAGCGCAGTCGCAGCGTGGAGCACCGACACCACCTCTAACGCGTCCGATGCGCCCATCAACTCCAACCCGGCTTCCATGAAGTCTGTGCCCTTCATCGCCGTCTCGTATGTAGCCCCTGGCGTGGCTGGGTACATGGACGGTGAGTCGAATACTTCCGTCGCGAAGCGACCGTATGCTTTAAGCTCATTCGCTGTCGCGTCGTCAGTGTTCGACCCAGCAGTGACCAGCAGCGTATGGTAGACTTGCCACTGGGCTGTCGGCAACCGACCAAAGCCCCCGGTCCCCTTCCATTTCAGAAACGCTTTGAATTCTCGTGAGGTTCCGTCACGGTAAACCTGGTACCAAGTGGACGACCGCGCGCGGTATACTTTCAAGCTCACCACGTGCCAGAAGTCTCCCTGTACACCGGGGCCCTTCCCGATCGCGAAGAAAATCAACTCGACCTGGTCCCCCCCGCCGCGCCACGAGCACCACGTGTACTCAAGAACGTCCGCGTGGGGAACCATGTGCTTTTCCAGCGGATTGACGACGAGCGTGCACGTCTCGCCGTACACGTCGGTGACAGTAACGTCCGAAGAAGCGTACGAGTTCGCATCTTGCGAATCCCCCGTCCTCATCAGAAGGATGACAGGCGGGCGGTCGGGGTTGAAAAACAGGGGCTCGTCGCCAGCAGACGCAGTCGCCGAAGAAACCACGCTCGTGCCAACGATGGCTTGCCACTGCACAAACCCGGCCGACCCTTCAACCGCAAGGCTCGTAATGATCCAGTCGGACGAAGAATTGAACGAAAGAGACCGCACGTCGTCCGCTTGATAGGGGACGTCGACGCTGAAAATGGTGGTGGTGCCCGACACTGGGGTGAATGAGGTTACTGCAGTGGTTTTGTTTCCATCTTTGTCGGTGACAATGGCGTACACCTCGTTTGCTCCGGCCTGCGTGTCCGCGCTGAATCGAAACGTGACGGCCGTGACGGCGATGCTGACGGCGAGCAGAAATGGCATCTCGTGCGAGAGGCCCTCGCCCCTCCTCTAGTTGAGACTACACTTTGCTTCGGCCAATCGGATCCGTTTAACCCGCCCTGCCCCAGGGATGAGGAGGAGCCTTTTTATTCGTTTGGCAGGTTTTGGACTTTTCTTATACCTACCCCCCCCCCCCGCATAAGATGGATGCAAAACTCGGGTTTTGGCTGTATCCATCTTAATCAAGGGCACTGTAGACTACAGTGTAGTCGCCTTACACAGGGGTACCTCACCCTCGTATTTAAGATGGATTGGCATTCTCGCCCGTTATCCATCTTAATCAAGGGGGTTTGGCTATCCATCTTATGCACGGGGGGAAAATCTTACACGGTGCACTAGTCAAGGACTTTTTTGACTTTGACTAGTGGTTTTAATAGTCAAAATTTTTTTGACTAGTAAAATGACTAGTGCCACTAGTAAAAATGACTAGTGCACTAGTAAAAATGACTAGTGCACTAGTAAAAATGACTAGTGCACTAGTAAAAATGACTAGTGATTTAGACAAAATCCACCTAACCTGGACCCAAGTCCTGGGTGTTTTGAGAGTTTTCGAGGGGTTCCACGGCACTACCGTGACCACCGGTGCCCAGACACAAACCACCTGGGCAACCCCAGTTTTCGCGAGACAGGCCGAGTTGCGAGGGTTTTGGTTGGTTTCTTGGGAAAGTCCCTGAGCTTGTATGGCTTAGCAAACATAGTGCAAACGACAGTGCTATCCCTACACGGTGAGGTCAGAAACATGTCGTGACAGGTCTCAGACACTGGAATAATGCGGGCTTCCGACCACATTCAAACTCTGGTCCGTAGATTCGGCTTGTCGCTCATGGCGCTCCTATCGCCTTGGCATCGCACCGGACACAGTAGTGGGTTCCCTAAAACCCACGAAGAAATGAGAGATGGTCGGCAGGTCTTCTTGCCGAGCTTCCCAACATGAATGTGCAACAGGTGCTGGCTTTGTCCGCCTGTGAACTGTTTGCATGCAAGGCTTTGTGTTGCGCACATTCCACAAATAGTGCCCCGTTGCTCACTGCTATGTGCTCCGCTTTCTAGTGTGGGAGGCACTCTCCCATTGCGTGCTTCCTCTTTCACGCCGCCGCGGAAAACCAGTCTTGTAGCCTGTGGCGCGCGCGTTGTGTGCCAGTCAACACGTCGTGGTGCTTTGTCCGGGCATTTCGAATGCCTGGAAGTCACGTTTCTTTGTCTTTTCGGGACGTGCTGGCGACCATTGAGCCCACCGATCAACTGCTCAAAGCTTTCGTCGGGTGGGACACCAGCAGGTTCTGGTTTCTACTCGTCGGGTCTACCGCACAGTAAGGTGAACGCCCATCAACTCCAACCCAACTTCCATGAAGTCCGTGCCTTTCATCGGCGTCTCGTACGTAAATCCTCGCGTGGCTGGGTACATGGACGGTGAGTCGAATACTTCCGTCTCGAAGCGTCCGTATGCTCTGAGCTCATTCGCTGTCGCGTCGTCACCAGTTGGATGTTGAAGTGAATCGACTCCACCTGGTCTCCCCCAAGCCAGTTCGGACACCACGTGTACCCAAGAAACTCATCGTTCGGATGCAGTCGGGTTTTCTGCGGGTTGTACATAAACTGGCAGGTATCGCCGTACACGTCAGTGAGGGTAACTATGGACGGCGCGTCGGAATCCGCATCATTCGAGTCCGCCGTCTCCGTCTTCAAGATGACGGGCGGGATTGCGGGGTTGAAAAAGAGCGGAAGGTCACCACTCGCCACGGTCGCCGAAGAAACTACTTCAACGCCGTAGATGGCTAGCCACCGCACAAACCCGGCCGACCCTTCAACTTCAAGGCTGAGAATGCTCCAGTCGGACGAGGAATTGAATGCTACCGCCCTCGCGTCATCCGGTTGGTACGGGATGTCGACGCTGAAAATGGTGGTGGTGCCCGACACTGGGGTGAATGAAGACACTGCTGTGGCCTTGTTTCCGTCCTTGTCGGTGACGACGGCGTACACATCGTCTGCTCCGGTCTGTGTGTCCGCGCTGATTCGAAACGTGACGGCCGTGGCGGCGATGCTGACGACGAGCAGAAGTGGCATGTCGTGCGAAAGGCCCTCGGCGGTGAGTCGCTTCTTTTTTACGACTTCTCCCCCCCAGGGCCGTAACTGTATGTGAGCGACGTTATACACGGGAAGCGTGGAATTTGACATACCCAGCCCCGCTAGGTGTTCGAGCCAAAGCCTTAAACTTGGAAGGGCAATTGGTCATGAGCCATAATGTTTTAGACGCTTGAGATTCCGGGTTTTAGGGTCTCCGTGTGACCGTTCATGAATGGGTTCTCTTAGAGCGAGAAAGGGCTCTATGGGTAAATGCCAAACCCCCCCCTGCACCCTGCCTAGAATCCGGCTTCACCCGGTTGTGAGAACACAGTGCTTACCAGGAAAACGCAGAATATAAGGTGGAAAATGCAAAAGAACCAAGATGACGACTGTGGACCTCCCGTCAACGCCAATCTCGGCAGCCTTTCCCCGGTTCTTCCAGAGATTGTCACCCACGACCGTTCCAACAGCCCTGTACCGGGCACGTGCCCAGTCCAAACCGCTCACGATGCGTCGCCGGCTCGCCTCGTCGTCAAGGCTGTTGAAGGCTTCTGAAAGCCTACCAGAAAGGCGCTTCCAGATGTCAACCTTCTCCTCCTCTGTCATTAGGGCGAGAAATAAACCGATCAGGTCCTCACCAGAGGCCTTTTCGCAAAAGGTCCTGCTGGCTACGAGTCGTCTCTGCATGGACTGACCACGTCTCGTTTCCTCATGAAACGGCGACAACTTCTGCATTGCTCTCACCGATGACTCCACGAACTCCAGACCCGTGATCTTTGGCATTTTCCCTCTCTTAGTTTCCGTTTTCCTGGGTCAACCTGTATTCTTAATTCGTATTGCTGGTAAAGCCGGATTCTAGGCAGGGTGCACCTGCTGCACCCACTCTATTTACAAGGTGTGCCTGCCCACCGCAGGCGCTGCAGGCTGGGTGGCCAAGTAGGGCTATCTGTGACCCCTGAGAACACTCTTCGGCTTCAAGAGGACCCGCTGGTGGCTATCTACAGCGGAACACAGCCGATCTTGTCGTTGTGTAGTCTGGGTTTCCCGCTGGAGGCCAGAAGGTGTTTGACTAGCTTGAGTAGTGGCGAGGCTTTGAAAATGACCCCATTTTGGGGGCACCCCCCCTCGCACTGAGTGCCCGCTCCGGGGCCCAGGTGGGCCCATCTGGGCCCACCTGGGCCCATTCGTGGGCCTTCGGAGACCCCTTTACCTCGACTCAACCCGTCAAAAACCGTTTGGGACCGTTTTGGGCCACACAGATGGGGTTCGGGGCCAGTATGTGGTGACGTCAAAAAAAAATATCATAGTGCAAAGGGGGGGGGGTTGGCATCGTCTCATATGTTCTTGACCCTGCTCGTCCTTTTACCTTGTGGGGTTCGTGTGTGTATGTGTGTGGTCCTTTTGTCTCGGTTGACGATCTCTTTTGAGACGCTTTGTAGTCTCCAGAGCTTACCTGTTGGCTAGGTCAGGGGCTTTTTCCTGGACAGAATTGTACTGGTATAGTGCGTTGCTCAGGGTAGTCGAAGGCCTGACACTCACTCTAATGCAACAAATTTACTGGTAACGGAAAATACGGGGAGGAGTGATTGGGGTTTGGGAGGGGTGTGGCGGCAGGGGGGGGTTGTCCTATCAGCAGTGAGGGCATGGGCTTGCGCTGCCGTGGGCCCGATCGCGCCATCCACGCGGTACCATGGGATCGTCCCTTCGCCGGGCAGCCCTAGCAAACCAGGGAACACAGACCTACACCCTCGACACTTGAGCGGAGCGCACAGCCAGGACAGGTCGTCGGTGCACGGCTACGTCGCCGCGCCTTCGCGTGAACACGCGGGCCAACACATGGCAGTAGAACCTGACCAGCTGGACACAGTGCGGGTAGCGGAGAGTTTTATCGGCTTGTCCGCCCAGTCAGTCACCCCTGGTGACGACCTGGTTCGGATCCATACCCGTGCTTCGCACATTCCTCCCGCAGGGCTTCTTCAGCAGCTGCTTTGCTCAGGAAGACCTTCTTCCAGACCCTCTGCGCAATCGGCTGCGCTGCGGGCCCTGCAGCCAGAGCGGTTGAACGCTTGAAAATCGCGTTCGAACCACCTCCGCGCAGTTGCCTGACGTGCCTCCATCCTTGCACACTCTTCTGTGCCGCTGCTTCTTTGCTACCAAATGACTCCTTCCACAGTCACTGGCCTACCTGCGGTGCCGATGGCCCAGAGACGAGTGCCATGAAGGACCCGAATTCCGGTTGAATCACAACTGTGCAGTTGCGCTCTCGATTGTCGCAGCGACCCGGGGTGAACCCCCGGGTACTGGCGCCGAACTTGCCACCACAGGCCGAACTTAGCATCGCTCGAACTTTGCTTCGCCCGAACTGAGCGCCACCAGAACTTAGCATCGCCTGAACTTTGCTTCACCAGAACTCAGCGTCACTTAAACTTTGCTTCACCAGAACTTAGCAACGCCCAAACTTAGCATCACTCGAACTTAGCATCGCCCGAACTTTGCTTCACCAGAACTTAGCTTCGCCCGAACTTTACTGCTGCTGGGCGCCGGTCTTCACCGTGCGCACATTGATTGCTGTGACTGCTGTGACTCTTGCAGAAGGTAAAAGCAAGAAGAAGGTGGAGTATTTGAGTCGCAGCTACAAGAGGCGGTGTTGGTCTTCTATATGTTCTTCATTTTTCCCCCACAGAAAGGATACTCTTGAATTAGTGACTAAGAAAGGGGTGACAAAGTAGTTGATTGAGGCAATCGAATAGGACTCCGGGGGAGGTTCTTCTTGTATCTTCGACGGGACCTTTCCAAGATTTCTGGGATTGCTTCTCACTGCAAGTTTTTTTCCAACGAAGCTTGATTTGGTGGTGTCGACCAGCAGGGGTTATTATAATCCCTGAAATTCGGGAAGATCATGGTTGAATAGTCTATAGCATGGCCGGAAAGACTTGTTTTCCAGCGAGGTTTTTTTGATACCTGTAAGCCTGGTATGCGAGGGCGTGTTGCTGCATCGCCACTTTGTTGTAGACCCCACTTGTGGGTCTTGCGGGTCCTCTAGCTTCCGTGACACTGGCCTTGCAGGCACAAAAAAGTTTTCGCCAGAAACTCCCGTGTTTAAAAAACCTTTTTTTAACCGGCCAGTTTTGAGAAAACTTTTATTTTGGTGAAGAAATAATGTTTTGAACCACGCAGGATAATCTCTGACGACGAGCACAGTCTGCATAGATTTGTGTGGGACCAAAACTTGTGCTCGGAAGGGTTTTAGAGTGAAGGTTTTTCCCAAGATCCAGGACTTCGAACCTTGGGGGGAGAGGAGGCGTGTTGTATGTACTAGCAGGTCAATCCTCCCCCGGCACGTACAAACAAATGATAGTGAGTGAATGTGATCGTGAGCTAATCTTCTCCCAAACACGCTGCCAGCGTTCACTTTCGTGCTTACAACGCATTGTTTATTTGTGCGATTTGACCTGTACGCGTTCAGGTTAAACCGCTGTCAACGTTCCTTTTTAGCTGTAACAAGCATGCTCACTAAGGAGGTGGTTACTGGTTATCGCAAAAAAGCGGTCGCATTTCTCTTGAACCTTTTTCTCCCACTGAAACCAGCGGCCAATACGTGGGCTGACAGCAATGCTGTGTTCAACAGCTGTTGGTTTCTTCTTTCACTTCCAGCCATGCCATACCGGCCCAAATTCCCCTTCCTGTCCTCCCAAGTCCAAATCCTGACAGTATCCACGTACCATTGCGTGGCTCAAACCAAATTGAGCTTCAATTGCCATAAAAAAATACGAGACAGGAGAGAGAGAGAGAGAGAGAGAGAGAGAGAGAGAGAGAGAGAGAGAGAGAGAGAGAGAGAGAGAGAGAGAGAGAGAGAGTGAGAGAGAGAGAGAAGAGAGAGAGAGAGAGAGAGAGAGAGAGAGAAGAGAGAGAGAGAGAAGAGAGAGTGAGAGAGAGAGAGAGAGAGAGAGAGAGAGAGAGAGAGAGAGAGAGAGAGAGTGCGGAGAGAGGTGAGAGAGAAGAGAAAGGAGTAAGAGAGAGAGGGAAGGAAGAGAGAGAGAGAGAACACATAAAACAAGTCAAAGGGTGTGGGGTTGTCACGCCTAGCAGTCCCAGGGCCTCTCCCCTCCCACCTATATGTGTTCTCGCTGTCATCGTCGCTACCGCGCTGACATTTCCGAGAGAGAGAGAGAGAGAGAAAGAGAGAAAGACAGTTGATGTTGGGGTCGACGTTACGCGAAACGCGGGTATTTTGTCTTCTTTCGTCTGGGGAAACTCGCAACATGCAGGAGTGAGTGGCCAACAAATTATTATTCGGCCAGGCGCCGGGGGCCGTCCCACCGCACCCACCTGTGCTACTGGGGGGGCTATGTAGGATGGAAACGTTGAAAGATTCGTTTCCGGTTCAGTTTCCGTTTCCTTCTTTTAGAGTGAAAATTCGCTTGAAACTCCGGGGTTTTAAAGTCTCCGGGTGTACCTTCGTCGTTATGGGAAGATATCCTTGTGCTCTGAGTGTCGTAAGAGTGGTGGTTACACGAGGTAAGAGGATCGGTGGGTACCTTGGTTGTTGGTCATTGGTGGTTTCGGCCATTGTCCACATACCTCACTTACGGTAGGCCCTCCTCAGTATGGTGCCGCAGTAGGTGACTGTCTGTCTTCTTGGTACCGTCTCTTTTCGCGAATTTGTGGTGCTGCTTATGGTTTGCGCAGGTTGAATACCCGTAACTATATCGTATTGCATTACGTATGCAATACGTGGGGTGCTACAATTAGCAAGGAATCTTTTTGGCGGTGTATGGAAACACCGTTTCCTTTCAAAAGAAACGGCTGGTATGCCACTACTGTACTGGCTGTAGGTCCAACCGGAATGGCATACGGGTTGCGACCGCGTGGAGCAGACGCAACCACACGCCTCGCCTGCACAACCACGTGCATCCGCTTGTGATGACTCTGAGGTCTGCACCAAGCTCTTTATACCAACGGCTGTTGTGGCGACGATGCTCCGTTCTGCGAGCGTGCTGAAGACGATCGGGAAAGCACATCCGCTTCCAATAATAGGCTGTGCAGATACGATCGTTCAGGACGGCGGGAGCACCACAGGCTACAAGACCGGGGTTTTTCGGCGGTCCGAATTTTGGGTCCAAATTTTGGGTCCAAATTTTGGGTCCATATTTTGGGTCCAAATTTTGGGTCCAAAGTTTGGGTCCAAATTTTGAGTCCAAATTTGGGTCCAAATTTTGGGTCCAAACTTTGGGAACGTCGCGCGGGGTGTGTTTCGACAAAACTGTCCATAGTCGAAGGCTGCAGAGGATAGTCGATGCCATAGGAGAAAAAACACTCGGATTTGAACTCGAGATCGCGGTTCGCTGGGTACGCCGCGAACGATAAAGCAGTGACCCAGAGGACTGTCGATTGTGCGGGTGTCCGTCAATCTTGTATCTCTCTTCTGACATGCCACATTGAGATGTCACGGTCCTCGTGCGAGAGCCAACTGACGGCTGGTCGGTGGCATTTTCATCGGCGAGATTAAGCGCCAGCTACCCGCAGATAGTATGGTGAACTTCAACTTCTGCTTTCCTCCACCTTGTGCAAGGATGGTTGCTCTCGCGGCTTCTGCGGCGGTCTGCTGTTGAAACCCCCAAAGGCGGACGTCGACACCGTCACTTTGGGTGTAGGGCTTTGTCGATATAACCCGAGTACACAAAGATGCCCTGCTTGGTGTAAACGGAGTTTGTCGGTACTCTGCCGACCCTCCTGTCAGCAAGCTTTAGCCAGTGGCCACCTTCTCATGCATAACAAACGGCGCCGGACTGTACAAGATGTACCTCACCCACATCGAAAGAGACCAGTGATGTCTCGACATCCACACGGAGGGCAGGTGCTTCTAGCACACGGCAATTGGTTAGACGCCGTGTGCAACGAAGGCAGTTTTGCTCAGGGATGTGCGGTCTAGACTGTCAGACGACGAGTGCCTTTTTCTTCGCAAATATACCGCGACACAAGGCATTGCCCGTGCATTATGTCGCAAGCACCGTGAACGCATCGCTTGCCCCGCGTCCTTTCAATGCCTCCTCAGCCGAGTCTCAGATACGTCCCTACTAGTAGCTGTTTCAGGCGTCGGAAGGCATAGACGCGTGCACTGCCCCGGACTGGTTCTGTGTGATAATCGCACCAAAAGTGATTGCTCTGCGCCCCCCTAAACCCAGCCTGTTCGGCTGTGTTGTCCAGGTGACTTAACTTGTCTGGATTCCTTCCCCCAGTCCCGACATGCCTTGCCGGAAAGACAGCGCACACTTTCGAGACTGAGGCTGTGCTTGGATCCCGTGCTTCGACTGCGTCCAGCAGGAGCTGGCTAAAGCTACGCAAATCTTGCTGTTTAGATTGACACCAACGTCAAAGTAGCACGATATTGCTTGCCCAGCGCACCAACCCAGCACCGGGCATAGTCGGCTTCAAAGTCAATACACACTGAGGTAAACAACGACTACGCAATTTACATCGCCGTGAAGTATCGGTGTGATGAACAGGTTTTCGACGTTTCCCGAGCCGGACACGCTCGTGACTACGCCTGCAGTCGCTCTCACGACCGGTTCCAATGCACAGATCCCAAAAGTTTTTTTTTGGCAAAAGTTTTTTTTCCCGGGGGTTTCCAAAAAATTACGCGCGCGCGGACATGGGCCGAAAAAAAACCCCGCCAACCCTTACCAGTTCCCTGCCCACAAAGATTGTTGCTGCGCAAGTGCTTTGTCTCTTGTCTGCCCTAACTTGGTCCAACAATTATAGATCATCAGAACTGTGAACACGCAGACCTCGAAAGGTTTGCTTTCTCTTGGTTTGTTTCCACTGTGGCTAGCCACATACGATGTCGTGACTAACAAATGCAATTTGTCAAGAACAAAAACAGATCGATGGCAGCGTACTTTCCTCACTCCCGTTAGATGAACAAAACAGGTTTGAAGGAAGTGCGCACAAACAAAAGTTGCGAGGAACCACCTGCAAGAGTTGCGCAAAGCATGAACGTCGAGGACGCTCAACAAAGCCTATGGTAGGGCTCGCATCAGATCTATAACCTTGTGGCATAGTGGCACGGATGAATCAAACTGACTGGCACGGCAGGATTTCCCGCGAGTGCAGTATCATTTCCATCCTCAAGATCAGACAAAAGCACCCACACAATAAACAACCAGTAGCCCATTTTCCCCCACTTTTCCCTGACCGCCGTTCTTTACCTGTCACGGGGTGTTGATTATTTGAAGGCCACTGGCACTGTGAAAGTGCGATTGGGAACCTGCGACGGTGAAGTAAAGAAGCTCATCCGAGTGTCCGATGAACTCTTTGTCAATACCACCCAACAACTGCGACGCGCGTGCGAAATGTCGGACGCTAGCGTCTGTCAAACAACTTTCTCACTACGTGGTCAGAATAAGCACAACGAATAACCTCAACATTTACCCGCCATACATTGCGGCTCTTGAGGCTACAAACATTTTCTTCCGTGACCCAGGAAATTGGGGTCCAAAGCCGCATGACAACTTGGGGAAAAAGTTCGTGTCGGCAGAATTGGTGTCAGCCCTGGGCACGAAGGAAAAAAACTCCAGCCACAATAGCCGCAAAACCTTGTGGGTGAAGATGACGAAACAGGTGGTACTGCAAGCCGCCACAATGTTTCGTCACGGAACTTCAAATTCTTCGCGCTTGCTCCGAATTTACGGGCGTTTGGTGGTTGCTGGTGTTTGCCTGATACTTTGTGGGTTTCCAGCGATTCTATCTTTTTCTGGAGCTTCTACTATGGGGGAGGGACGGTGTCTTCGTAATCACAAAAAAGAGAGGAAGGGAGGTTCGAGACGACAACATGAGGACCGGAGACCCTTTGTTTGTGCTACCGTCGATCCCGAAGGACGAGCATTGGGGTGGGTCTGGCGACCTTTGTTTGTTTGTAACAGAAGTTGATGACGCACTTCGTTGAGTGGAAGAAAATACTGATCCGGGAGTCAGCTCTTTCACTCTCTCGCTAGCCGGTCCAACCCCTCCTGATAGACCGTGAAAAACCGAATAACACCTCCAGGCAATTATGTGCAGCTCTAGGAGATAGAGATGGACCTGACAGACCGTGGTGGACCGTGATGCACTGTGATAAACAGTGGCAGTTTCAGCTTAGCAGTCAACGCCGCGTGGGTGCGGGCTCTTGATATTAATCATCATGTTTCAAACCCGATTGCGCGTAACCTGGAAGCACCCAGAGGGGGTCAGTGGTACAAAGGTGCAGTTGCCCGCATCCATCCGGCAATCAGCTCGCATCAGGGAGGTGACGCTACCCACCTGGACAAGGTGTCCTGCTGCCGGCAGGCTGGAAATTCGATGCAGTTCCAGGAGATGGGGATGGTCCGGCTTAGCTCTCTCTCGGAAAGGTCAGCGCGGTAGCGATGACCACGAGAACACGTACAGGGTGCGTGGGGAGAGGCCCTGGAACGTCCCTCCCAGGGAGCCGCCCCGAATCTAGCCTGGCCCACCTGACGGGGGCGGGGCCAGGGGTACCTGTAACTCGGGGCCCGGGCCCTGGAAAAAATGTCCAGGGTTTTTGGCCCTGGACGATTACCAAAGAAAAGACTCTATGCACGAGATGCAATTCGTCTACTATTCCATTCCAGGGCCCCAGACTGTCCTTGAGCTCAACGGATTCAAAAGCGTTCAAAAACGTCCTCGGAATGAATTTTTCGACAGAGCCACGAAACCTGAACGAGGTTTTCAGGCTCTGGCCCCTACGGTAAATCCACGACTGCGTATCAAGTTTATTCCTTGATTTCTTCTCGTCTTGCTCTCCGCCTGTTGCAATATTGACGATTCCATCCTTGGACAGCGTGAATATCGTGGGCCTGGACCCTAGCGCTAACCCGGGGCCCAGGGACCCTGGATTTACAGGTGGGGCGGTCCACACCCTCTGACACGCGTTTTGGTTGTGGCATACCCGCTTTTCGGGACTCGGACACACCCTCTCTAACCCCAGCTTTATGTAAGCTTTTTTTTGTGCCTGCGACTACAACTAAGTGCGGGAGTATTTTAGAGTTAAAGTTCGCTTGAAATTCCGGAGTTTTAGGGTCTCCGTGTGACCGTTCATGAATGGGTTCTTAGAGCAAGAAAGGGCTAGGTGGTTACGGGTTGTATATTTGGTGCACGCTTTCGTTATGGGGTATGGCTTTAGTAGTACGGTAGGAACTAGAGCAAAGTGCATGGCAGGATGAGCACACCACCCGAGCCTACAACACAGGAGGATTCGGGTGGGTTGAGGCGGGTCTTCGAAGACTGACTTTCTCTGCGTGATCTCGCCTGGTTGACCCATTGACATGGCACACTCTATCCCATTCGTTGGTGAGCAAGTTGTCAGGGTTCTAGCGTTTATTGATTCTGTGGGACTTCTCTCTTTCCTTCCCTTTCCGATAATTACTTCGGATGGCGTGGCGAACTTGATTGCCCACGCCAAGATCTGAGAGCAATGTCCGAAGAATTCAGCTCGGACGCCAGAAGTTAAGGCTGCCAATTTCATTGTGTACTTTTGTTTATTCCGTCTGGACTGTTCTTTCTGACACTGTAGGCCATCCGACTGGTCACATCACGTTACCCTCGCCGTACAAACGTTTGCGTTTGCAAAATCCATGTCAAAAGTGTATGGGGCGCTGGCTGCGCATGGCAGTGGGGGGTCCGGCTTGTACACTCCAGCCATCGTCGTTGCCAATGGGGCACTCGGTGCGGTAGAAGAGGTCTTTTGACAGGACTCAACCCCCGACGAGCCAGTGGCGGTCACCAGCTGGTCGTAGGTCCGAGGTACGGGGTGCGGGGGGTTTGCAAGAACGTGCTTGGAATAGGTACGTGCTCAACACCGCACGGGTCCCGTCTACAACCGTGTCTGAGCAATCAGCTAAAAAACTCAGGGCACTCGCCCTGACTGTGACTGCGACTCGCTAGGCAGCACTGACTCGTCTTCTTTTTACGGTGGCATTCCGGAAAATACACTTTCACTGTTTTTTTCCAGTAGATCGATTCCCAGCCCCGGGGCCACTCTGTCGATTTATCGGGGGAATTATCCCAGCTAAGTGCACTGAGCTCCCAGCGAGTACTAGCCAGAAACCTCATCCAGGTGAACAAGACATGTAAGTGCCCCACACACACCCCCGTCCTTGTTTCTTTTTTTTGGGCAGGTGGCGTGACTTCGCCCCTGCGGCCGTCGTAGCCAATCGGCCGGTTTCACCCCTTCGTTTGTTTGGTTAGTAGCCCGTGTTTTTCTCATTCCGTTTTGATCCCTGGGCAAGGCGGAAAAGAGCTGCGCGTAGAAGCGGCAGCAAAACGAGCGCCGCCGAAGCGAGAACCGGGGCACGGAAAGGAAACGCAGCTGGAGGATCGTTCCCCACACTGCCTTTCTGAATGCTCGGGATTTTCGATTTCTATGGTTTACTGTGGGAATTGGAGCAAATCGCATGGCAGGATGAGCACCTACCCGAACCTACCCCAGAAAGGTTTTGGATGAGGCGGGGTTGCAAGTAGACAGTCACTCCGGCGTTACTAATAGACCAAACCCAGCAGGATCAAAGAACGTCAGTCTCACCTTCCTCATTCTTTTGAGCGTTGAGCCGGTCCACCCACCCGCTGTGATAGATCATAGTTTGGGTTAGAATGCAAAGAATCTGTGGCGATAATCTGCATCGTCGACGGCGCGGTTATCTCTTCACACGTGATGTGTCATGCTTTCCCCTCTTCAGCTCGTCTTGATCGCGCGCGTTTGGTGCCGCGCTTCCCCTTCGATTGCTCGTCCAGGTGCATCAGTTGCGCGTTGCTGGTTGCTTCCTCACGGCGGCGCTGTGATAGACTGCTATTAGACAGCAGCAGGCAATTCGATGCAGTTCCAGGAAATAGGGGTGGACTGGTTCAACCCATGTATGAATCCTCGGTTTCCAATCAGTTTGAAAGCCGTTTCCTCATTCCATTCAGGATTGAAATGTTTGGTAGTAATCCTGCTGCAGGTTCCACCTACACTGCATAACAAGTTCAATCTACCACTACTAAAGAACCGCGAACGGCACCAGGGGCGGACGTTTCGTGCCCTCCGCGTACGCGCGGCGCGACGACGAGCAAGTCGGTGGAAGCGCCCGCAAGAAACCGAAGCCGCAGCAACTGAAGCGGAGCATCGAAGACGAGCAGGGGCGGGGCAAGGAACATACTGCGAGGAAAGGAAGTGCGCCGATTCCACGGGTTCGTCAGACTCCACAGCGGACGTGAAGAGAGACAAACAGTACACGGGGAGGAAGGAAGCGACCGTTGTTGCCGCATAACAAGTTCGCACTACTTCAACAACAGACGGTTGATTCCTAATGCTTGGTTGGTTATTGCTTCTATATTTCGGTTGCATATGTGGCGAACAGATCGGTGTCTTTCGAACCTTTGCGTGTTTGTGTTGTTGTTTGCTTTTGGCGGTTCATGCTTGTTTCCCCTCAATTTCTGACTAACCACCAAGACATGCTGTGTACGTCTTCTTAGCCTGCACAATACTTTGCAGGTAACCCGCAAGATTGCTAGGACCAAGCGTTTGGCGTTTGCCAACGTATGCCAACCTAAAACGCGCCTTCCTAAACCAAAGCATCAGGGCGTGCCGTACCTTGGGACTTGGCCCTTGCGCTGAACACAACCCTGTGGAGACGGCCAACCACGTGAAGCAAGCAGAGGGCAGACAGAACGGAGCAGCGCCCCTCCTAACAAAGAAGCCACAACAGAAAATGGAGCAGGGTTCATCACTGAGATTCACTGTACCTTCAGTGCATATTGCGAGACCGGGACATCTCGATGGGCACATCGACTAGCAGCATCGAAGCACTTACCCAACGTCGTTTCTCCTGCGACTGGTGTCCCTTGGACCACGCTCTATCGCAACTGTTGTCTTCCTTCTTGCATCTTGCGTGCGCCGAACATGAAGCAAGCACCAGAACACACACAGTGCGCTTCCGTGTTTCCTTGCTGCTGTCTCTTGGAACATGCCCTACTGCGGCTGCTTGTTGCAAGGGCGTGGAGTTGACGTGCAGGTCAAGCGGCAGGATGAAGAGAGCGAAGAGCTGGGGTACAGGGAGGCTGTTCCTGTGGTCCGGAGTGTGACTGCGTCTCGTTGTTCACCTCTTGCGTCTTGCGTGCGCCGGACATATAGCAAGCAAACACAGGGCGTCTCTTGCAACTGGTGACTTTTGTAGCAGCTGCCTCGTGCAAACTGTTGTCACACTTCATTCGTCGTATGTGCACCGAACATGAAGCAAGCACCAGAACACTAAACAGGGCGCTTCCTGTTTCCTTACTGCTGTCTCTTGAACCGTGCCCTACTGCGGCTGCTTGTTGCAACTAGGAGGGCACGGAGTTGACGTGCAGGTCAAACAGCGGCAGGATGAAGTGAGCGAAGAGCTGGGGGTACCGGGAGGCTGTTCCTGTGCTTGAACCTGTGGTCCGGAGTGTGAGGGGTCAGCGGGGTGGTGGCGTACAGCTCCGGCGATCGCGAGAAGGACCGGCTCCTCGAAGCCAACGTGCCGGAGTAGACCGAATACGACTTGTCGAACGCATCGGACGCCGTCGAGCAGTCAAGCGGCACGACGGCCGGTTCCGCCAGGCAGTGCGCACCTTCGAGCTCGAAGCTCTCCTGCTGCTTCTGGAGGTACGCGTTTTGCAGCCTCCGCCGCCGCCCGGTGCAGAAGACGTACGCCTCTGCGCCGAGTGCGGCCACAACCCCGGCCGACCACACCACCGCCGCAGCGGCGAGGGTAAAGGTCGCGGCGTCCTCGAGCCAAACGTCGTCGTTCTGCTTCATGTACATGCCGGATGCAACCAGGAACATCCCGCAGGTCTCGAGGAAGGAAGACAGGACGTCGATCCCGAAGCCCAGGCCCCTCACGTGCGGCCGGACGTACAGCAAACACAGCAGCCGCAGCAGGCTCAGGATCCCAGAGGTCAGCTTGACGTGCCCGCACGCCGCGAAACTGTCCGTCTCCATCGCCGCAACGACGGCCAGCATGAAGTCGAACACCAACTCGAAGCTCACCCACCACGCCGCCGCTCTTTCGTACTCGATGAACATCGCCCCATACCGTGCGACCCAATGCGTCTCGGTAGACGCGTTCACCCACTCCCCAAGGCCGATCGCGAGCCAGACCCCACGATCCGATAGACACCCGCGGGGAGCTTCGTCCACCACGAAGCGGGTCTCCACCGGGATGCTGACCCGTAGCGTTCGGGCCAGCCCCAGCGGAGCGAGCGCGCCGATGATGCAGACCATCACCGCGATCAGCACGAGGCTGACGTGCGGAGGGTGGAAGAAGAGGCGGACGGCAGCGAGCACCGACGACGCGAACAGCATCCGGCCGACGAGCAGCACCAGCGCCGGGAGCCGCAGG
Organism: Diplonema papillatum; assembly: GCA_030068145.1. NCBI lineage: Eukaryota > Euglenozoa > Diplonemea > Diplonemida > Diplonemidae > Diplonema > Diplonema papillatum. The sequence continues at coordinate 243,573 of JAPJBO010000038.1, read as the reverse complement.
GTGCCGTGAAGGTCGTATCCGGAGGTGTGCAGGACGCGGCCTGCGCCGGCGCGGCACCGCTGGCCGACCGTCAGCACCAGCAGCGCGGCGATCGCGGAGGAAACCATCAGGATGCAGTTTCCGACCAGCGCCGCGGCAGGCAGCCCGTGCTCGTAGCTGAGCCCCACGGGGTCGAGGGCGAACGGCATCGGCCGCCGGCGCAGCGCGCCGGTGTAGCAGCCCGTGGTCAGCAGCAGAAATCGGACGGCCCGCTCTCCGGATGCCGCGCTGCCGAAGACACTCGCTACCGCCGCCGCCGCAACCGATTTGTCGACCACGCGCGAGACGTCCGCCGCCCCCGTGCCTTCCATCAGCTCTCCGCTCTCCGCACGCGGCTTCGGAGCAACCGGGGAACCCGACGCGGGGGGCGGCGGCGCGAGAGACGGCGGCGCCGCCGTTTCGGGCGGCCGCGAAAACACCGTGGCGTTCCGCTCGCGCACTTCGCCGGCTTCCGACCCCGCGGCGCCCGTGACGTAGGGCGTGTACTCCAGCCCGGACCCCCCCGCGTGGACAGACACTGTCCGAAACCCGGCAGCACTGCCGGCCAAGCACCCGTGCACTCGGACGCTCCGCACGGCCGTCGCCGCCTGCGGCGCTGCGCGAGCCCGCACGTGCCGGAACACGCCGGCTCCGGCGGGCGAAAACAGAGCGCCGAGCGTGAACGACGCCCCGTCGTCGAAGACCGCGGCGGCGCAGAACGCCGTGCCCGGCGCCGGCTCAGCGACTTCGAACCGCACGGACACCTCGTTCCGGGAGACTTCCGCCGCGCGAAACGCGGCCGCTGACGGGCCGGCCACCCGGGCGGGGTCCAGCACCGCCCGCGGGACCTCCGGAAACGGCGGTGCGCCGCCGCCGCCGCCGCCGCCGGCGTCGAACGACAGCAGCTGCGTCAGCCGCCCCTCGAAGTAGTCGAGCTGGCTCGCAGCGTGGAACACCGACGCCACCGTCACCGCATCGGGGCCTCCGGCCACCTCGACCCCCGCCTCCTCGAACCCTACTCCCTTCGCCGCCGCTTCGTAGGTGGCACCCGGCGTCGCAGGCCGCAGGGCCCTTGTCACCCCGCTGTCGGATACCACCTCGAAGCCGTCGATCTCTCCCTGGAACCGGGCGTACACCTGCAGCGCCGCCTGTGGCGCGGCGTCGGCGGGGCCGGGGCCGATCGTGATGACGATGGTGTGGTACGCAGCCCAGCCCGCCGTCGGCCAGCGGTCGAAGCCTCCGGACGAGCCGAACTTCAGAGAAGCGTTGTGCACGCGCGAGTCTCCGTCGCGGTAGAGGTGGCACCAAGCGGCCGACCGGAAGCGGTAGATCCGCAGGTCCTCGACGAACCAGAAGTCCCCTCGCGGGGATACCCCCACGCCGGCCTCGAAAACGACCGATTCGACTTGGTCACCGCCGAGCCAGTCCGCGCACCACGTGAACCCGAGCGTTCTGTCACCCGCGGTTAGCTCAACGACTTCCTCGTTCAGAGTGAACTGGCACCGGTCGCCGTACACATCGGTCAGCTTGACCGCTGAGCGCGCGTTGCTGTTGCCGTGGTAGACATCCCCCGTGAGCACCGACAGCACGACCGGAGGACGCGCCGGGTTGAAAAACAGCGGCAGCCCGCCTCCAGGGGACACGACGCCCGAAGCCCCGACGTCGCCGGCGAAAAGGGCCTGCCACGGCTCGAACCCGGCCGTTCCCTCGACTTCGAGGCCGCGGATGTCCCAGTTCGACGAGGAGTTGAACGATATAGACCGCACGTCGGCCGCTTGGTAGGGCAGGTCGACGCTGAAGGAGCTGGTAGTGTTGGACCCCGGGGTGAAGGGGGCTGCCGCTGCGGTCTCGTTTCCGTCCTTGTCGGTGACGAAGGCCCACGCCGCGTCCGCACCCGTCTGCGTGTCGACGCGGAACCGGAACGCGAACGCCGCGGCGGCGGCGCTGGCGACGAGCACGACCGCCATTTCCCCCGGCGCCGAGACGGCAGCTGTCGGGTTGCGCTATGTGTTTCTCTCACGGTCCTCCCCCCCCCACACCGGCCACCCGGCAGCAAAAGATGCCACGGTTAGCGCCCGTCCCACCCGGAGGTGGTTGATTCCTGTTTAGCAGCGAGTATAGGTTCGCATGAGATTCCGGGATTTCTTAGGGTCTCCGGGTCACTTTTGTTACAATACATGGGGGTTCTCTTAGAGCAAGTCAGTTGTTTTTAAAGTGAGTTCGCTTTGAGACTCCAATTTTTAGAGTCAAAGTAGAGTGAAATATTCGCTTTGAGACTCCAATTTTTAGAGTAAAAGTAGAGTGAAATGTTCGCTTTGAGAGACTCCAATTTTTAGAGTAAAAGTAGAGTGAAATGTTCGCTTTGAGACTCCGAATTTTAGAGTAAAAGTAGAGTGAAATGTTCGCTTTGAGAGACTCCAATTTTTAGAGTAAAAGTAGAGTGAAATGTTCGCTTTGAGAGACTCCAATTTTTAGAGTAAAAGTAGAGTGAAATGTTCGCTTTGAGAGACTCCAATTTTTAGAGTAAAAGTAGAGTGAAATGTTCGCTTTGAGACTCCAATTTTTAGAGTAAAAGTAGAGTGAAATGTTCGCTTTGAGAGACTCCAATTTTTAGAGTAAAAGTAGAGTGAAATGTTCGCTTTGAGACTCCGAATTTTAGAGTAAAAGTAGAGTGAAATGTTCGCTTTGAGAGACTCCAATTTTTAGAGTAAAAGTAGAGTGAAATGTTCGCTTTGAGACTCCGAATTTTAGAGTAAAAGTAGAGTGAAATGTTCGCTTTGAGACTCCGAATTTTAGAGTAAAAGTAGAGTGAAATGTTCGCTTTGAGAGACTCCAATTTTTAGAGTAAAAGTAGAGTGAAATGTTCGCTTTGAGAGACTCCAATTTTTAGAGTAAAAGTAGAGTGAAATGTTCGCTTTGAGACTCCGAATTTTAGAGTAAAAGTAGAGTGAAATGTTCGCTTTGAGAGACTCCAATTTTTAGAGTAAAAGTAGAGTGAAATGTTCGCTTTGAGAGACTCCAATTTTTAGAGTAAAAGTAGAGTGAAATGTTCGCTTTGAGACTCCGAATTTTAGAGTAAAAGTAGAGTGAAATGTTCGCTTTGAGACTCCAATTTTTAGAGTAAAAGTAGAGTGAAATGTTCGCTTTGAGACTCCGAATTTTTAGAGTAAAAGTAGAGTGAAATATTCGCTTTGAGACTCCGAATTTTAGAGTAAAAGTAGAGTGAAATATTCGCTTTGAGACTCCGAATTTTTAGAGTAAAAGTAGAGTGAAATGTTCGCTTTGAGACTCCAATTTTTAGAGTAAAAGTAGAGTGAAATGTTCGCTTTGAGACTCCAATTTTTAGAGTAAAAGTAGAGTGAAATGTTCGCTTTGAGACTCCGAATTTTGTTTGAGTCTTTTGGTCGCCGTCGTAGCGCCGACAGCACGACCGAAGGACGCGCCGGGTTGAAGAACAGCGGCAGCCCGCCTCCAGGGGACACACGACGCCCGAAGCCCCGACGTCGCCGGCGAAAAGGGCCTGCCACGGCTCGAACCCGGCCGTTCCCTCGACTTCGAGGCCGCGGATGTCCCAGTTCGACGAGGAGTTGAACGATATAGACCGCACGTCGGCCGCTTGGTAGGGCAGGTCGACACTGAAGGTGCTGGTAGTGTTGGACCCCGGGGCGAACGGGGCTGCCGCTGCGGTCTCGTTTCCGTCCTTGTCGGTGACGAAGGCCCACGCCGCGTCCGCACCCGTCTGCGTGTCGACGCGGAACCGGAACGCGAACGCCGCGGCGGCGGCGCTGGCGACGAGCACGACCGCCATTTTTCCCGGCGCCGAAACGCCAGCAGCTGTCGGGTTGCGCTATGTGTTTCTCTCACGGTCCTCCCCCCCCCACACCGGCCACCCGGCAGCAAAAGATGCCACGGTTAGCGCCCGTCCCACCCGGAGGTGGTTGATTCCTGTTTAGCAGTGAGTATAGGTTCGCTTGAGATTCCGGGATGTTAGGGTCTACGGGTCAGTTTTGTTCGAGACTGGAGGTCCTATGAACAACTATGTAATTTTCACCGCCAAGTTCCTGGCTGCTTTGACTGAGATATAAAAAGGCTTTAAAAAAGCCGGAGATTTCCTCTATCTCGCCACAGTGTTACAATCGTCATTACTGAACGTGTGTGAGGTTCGAATGGAGAATATCTGTAGCGATGGCTTGCATTAGCCAATTGGTGACTACCGTACCGTGTCGTGCTTCGGGCTTGGCCGCGATTCTGCAATGACATGCTGCGCACTGCACCAAGCATCTCGGACTGTTGGTCGCGCCGCTCTTTTGCGAGGATTCCCGCGGTAAGCTGCAAATAGGCGAAAAGGGGAGCGCGAGGAAGAGAAGCTGCAAAAATAACGAAATCCTCCCTCCTCTGGTTGTGCCCGTCGCTCTTGTCCACCGCTCCATGTCTGGTTGAAAGCAAAGCCGCTACTTGTTTTTGGTGTAATTCCCTTATATCCCAACACTTGAAATTTTGTTCCCTTATATCCCAATGGGATTGCCTTGCCCAAGGTAATCCCATTGGGATATAAGGGAACAAAATTTGTTGTCCCAATGGGATATAAGGGAACAAAATTTGAAGTGGTGGGATATAAGGGAAATTCACCTTTGTTTTTTCTCTGGACGGTTCGTGCGGCAAACCTGTCGTTCGGGTTGTTATCAGTCTTCGAAGAAACAATTTTCTTTTCCAACAAAAAATACTCGAGGGGCTGCCTTGTGCTTACTTCGAAGGAGGCTAGAGGGGGAGAAAACAATACAACTACAAAGTGGGTCTTTTTTGTTGAACGCTTACGCCCGCCACTGAACCCAGATTCACCTGTGTTTCGTGTGGGCTACAGCACATTTACCTCCTTTGATCTTTTGCAGCTGGCAGCCTCCTCAAGCATTTCTTTACAAAAGCAGGTGCTTAGGGCTGACTATTTTTTTATTTTTGGCTCGCGCTCGCGCGCGCCCGAATTTTTGCGAAACTCGAAAAAAAAATAGTTGGGGAACATTTCCGGAGTTGGGGCTTGCACTGATAAACGAAGCAACGGACGATCAGCATCAACTGACCAAAGGTGATGGAAATGATAAGGCAAAAGTTTCTTGTTCTTCGCGTGTACAGGGTATAAACCTCTCTGGGGGGGGGGGGTTCCTGTATTAGCACTTTTTTCGTTGGCTTCGTTTTCTCTTTCATGTGCAACCGTTGTTCCGGAAATGTTCCCGTCAGTACAGATGTACTATTAAATAATACTCTCCTCCTCGCCCGTCTCGCTGCTCCGTACTCGCTGCTCTCGTCCTTGCTGCTGTGTGATGTCAGATTGATGGTGCGTAACAAACGTAGAAAGGTCATGCAGAGATTCTCGTGTGTATGCCACGAACAAGCGAGGGGTAAAATTACGGTGTTCTTCTCGAGAGCGACGGGGTAATAACCTTTGTACAAGTGTTAGTTCTCGTCGGAATAGTAATAATCTTCTAAGATCTTCGATCTTATACGACAAAAAAATAGTTTGGGTCGACATGACAACTCGGACGACTCCGGTCACCTGGACCACTTCGGGCACTCGGAAGTTTTCAGAGTTAAAGTTCGCTTGAAATTCCGGGGTTTTAGGGTCTCCGTGTGACCGTTCATGAATGGGTTCTCTTAGAGCAAGAAAGGGCTTTATGGTTACGGTTTGTATATTTAGTGCATGCTTTCGTTATGGGTTATGGCTAGCCATATCCGGGACTGTTTGTGACCGACACCAAGTACATTCCTTCGTGGAGTGTAATCTTGGGCCCCCCACGTTCTACAAGGTGAGCATTTTTTTGAGTTATCTCGGACGCAAAAGTCCCCGCCTGGGAATACCTGCAAATTGCAGACACGGCTCCAATGGCGGCCAATACCAGGTGCCCAGCCAAAGGGGATCTCAACAATTGTTGTCGGGGCAGCCCCAGGGCTGGCTGTTTTTAGAGTTAAAATTTTTGGCATGGCAAGAAACTATGCCTTGAACGAAGCCCGGTCGTGCAAGAAAATGAGAACCCTTCAAGAAAAGTCACAAGACTTTCAATTCTGTGGTGCAGACGATGCCCATTGGAGCACCTGTGCAGCACTACGGCTGCAGGCGCAACACTGCTACATAGGAAGGAAGGTAGGGAAACGAGAACTGCTTGCAAGCGAGTCGGATGAGCCTGTGCTCTGTTTGTGTGGAAAGCCATCTAACTGCGATTGACTGAGGCTGCGGGGCGAAGAAGAACCCCTTGTGTTGTGAGACTGTACCTGGCCCGGAATCTGGGGTCATGGGACGATGGGCCCTACTACTGCTGGCACTGGGCTCGTGAGCTTGCCCATCCTTTTGGACGCATCTGCCACACTGTGGGCACCTTCTAGGCTGTGGAACTGCTTATTCGCATTGCTTCCTTCCAGTTTCCTGGCATCTGCAATGAACTTCACGAAGCCGGGAGCGTCGACAGTCGTTGCACAGATTCATGCTCAGTGGAGTACTCTTCTACCAATTGCGAAAGCAGGATCCCTACCGACAACGTAGGAGAGGAATAACCACCGACAGCCACTAGGATGGCAACCACCGGTGGCCACCCCTGGTGGTCGACCCTTCTGCAAATCCGAGCACTTCCCCTGGGGATGCATCTGTGCGAGGTCCTTCAGCAATCGAGAGGTTCAAAGCAAGCAGCCAATCTCGAGCATGTGCCAAACACAAACTGGATCCATCGACGCCAACTTCACATCTATGATCTCCCTCCACGTCCGCTTCTACGCATCTCGTTGGCTTCATGGGAACCACGGGAAGTCCATGTGGACTCGCTGTTCATCAGCAAATCCCCAGCAACGGTGTACCATGTGCCTGCTGGTCTTGTCTTTTAGATACTTTGTGAACTCGTGTTGGCGTTGTCGGTATGTTTTCGGATTATTTTGAGGGGTTGAACTTAAAATGCATCCGAGAAGGGTGAATGCCAACCCAAGATCGGACTCAGGGCTCGAATGACACTGCGGCCAGGTGTCCGTCAAACTATTTTTTTTTTTGTAATTTTCTGCCCTATTATTTTTTTTAGCGCGCGCGCCCAGATTTTTTTTTTTTGAGGTGCCCGAGCGCGAGCCAAAAATAAAAAATAGTCAGCCCTTATACAAAAAAAAAGAAAAAGAACCCCGCAAAGAGGCTTGGGCAGGCGGGAGCACGAGATGTGGAGCCGAAGAACGAGTTCGCCCTGGGTGTTCGCCCCAACAGCAGCATGTGGCGCCTAGCGGCAGATGGATTTCCTACCGTACAGAGCAGTGCCAAGTGTGTATGCTTCCCGCCGCCCCAAGAAGGTTGAAGTATGGCTAAAGATAAAGTGGTGTCGCCTGAGGGGGGTAAGCTCAGGGCCGCCCACCTGATAAAGCCGTTAAGCACTGGGAACGTTTAAGTACACGGACCACACGGATCTGCATGCACTCACACCGTTAAGCAGCGGCTGCCGGCTTATCCCGTGACACCTTTTATATGTAGTTGGTTATCATGAATACACTACTACATTATTGACAGAGTAGCGTTGGCGCTCTTACAGGTTCGTTCCCTCGTAGCTCGCCGGGAACGGGCACTCCAGGGAAACTGGGTATAAGTAATGCCATGAATGCATGCAATTTTCCTACAATACAGAGTAGTGTAAGTAATGCCATGAATGCATGCCTTTTTCCTACAATACAGAGTAGTGTAAGTAATGCCATGAATGCATGGTTTCCCACTGCGCAAAGCAGCGTTCGTGCCAAGCACGCAGTTTTCCTACCACACGGAGTAGTGCCACTGTGGTTTTCCCATCAAGCAGGAGTACTAAGTAGTAAGTGGGTCGACCAGAACCAAACACGCAAAAGCCGTGGAGGCCGTGTGTGCAGGCTTTCTTTCCCCCCAGCACACGCAGAGCAACAACAAAATCACTGCGGCTGCCGCACGGACGAACTCTAGCCTTCGGAAGAAATGCGTAGTTTCGGCTTCTTAGCGTTCATTCTTTTGCTTTTTCGTTGTCGACAACATTATTTACTTTCGAAACGAAAAAGAGGAAAGAAACCCGTATATTTAGAGTTATGAAAACCATCCTCCCCCTTTCTAGAGGGGAGCCCCCATGGGCCGGGGCTCGCTGGGAGGGGCCGCATTAGGAACGGTCTTCCTGATCCCCCACTTCGGCAGCGGCAAGCGTTGAGATCCTCGTTTTGTTGGCGTGCGTCACCCCTGGAGAGCACAGTGTCAATTACACAAGCCAACTATCCACGCGTGCAAAATGTATACAGCAGTACCACCGTACAGTACTGCATATAGGTATGTACGTCGTACTCCTACGCATACGTGCTGTATACCCGTACATGTTATGTGTGTATGCACACTACTATACCCATGGTACATGTTATGTGTGTATGCACACTACTATACCCATGGTACATGCTACGTGTGTATGCACACTACTATACCCATGGTACATGTTATGTGTGTATGCACACTACTATACCCATGGTACATGCTACGTGTGTATGCACACTACTATACCCATGGTACATGCTACGTGTGTATGCACACTACTATACCCATGGTACATGCTACGTGTGTATGCACACTACTATACCCATGGTACATGCTACGCGTGTATGCACACTACTATACCCATGGTACATGCTACGTGTGTATGCACACTACTATACCCGTGGTACATGCTACGTGTGTATGCACACTACTATACCCATGGTACATGCTACGTGTGTATGCACACTACTATACCCATGGTACATGCTACGTGTGTGGATGCACACTACACCGCTAGCAGCACTACGGTATGCAGCACGTAGTGTAGGTGTGTACCATCCCGAATACGATCATAGCTTGCCTCATGGTCGGTGTTCTTCCCCTTCGTTTGTCTGTAAGTATCCGCTTTGGTTTCACCCTTTGTTTTCAGATGGAGATGCACGAGCCGACCATAGGAAGGGGTCAGCACAAGCCCCAGGTAGCCAAGCCAGTGCGAGAGGCCAGAAGACGCCAGCTCCAATTCCACCTCCTAAGTGGCACACTAGGATGGATATGCAGACGGGCCACTGGTGCCCTCAGCATCCTCATAGGTGTGGGTGTATGGCGGTGTCGTATATTCGTCGTAAACCAAGTGCTGTCGGAAAACAACAAGCGCACATAAGTCACGTCGACTGGTACATCTCTTCCTCTGCATCCAACACAATTGTCTTTTGCACTTGTCTGCCGCATGCGCACCTCTCCTCTTTCCCATACCCCCCTCCCCCTTATTTGTTTTTTTCCTTTTGCTACGAGACGAACAATTCGTGTCAAATGCGATGCGTTGAAGTGTGTTGTGCGTTACTAAACGGATCTGGAACCTGACGTTCGGTTGTTGTGGAAACAGTACGTTTACCCTGAATGGAGCAACTCGGAACAACGAATGCACATGAAAACTCAAACGTGGCCAACAGGAAAAGCGCTATTACACAGGAAACACCCCCCGAGAGAGGTTCATACCCGCACGCGCGAAGAACAAGAATGTTGCTTCGTCATTTTCGACCATCATTGATAGGTTGAATGTTTAAGCTTATTTTCAACCATCGTGGATCAGTCGATGCCGATCGCCCGTTATTTCGTTCATGAGTGCAAGACCGTAACTCCGGCAGTGCTCACCCTCTCTCCATCAACAGCGAGTGGCAGACTCGTCCATCCGAGATTATTTTTTTTTTCCCCCAACGAACTGTGTGCGCGCTATCTGCCGGCTTGCCGGCCGATTAATTTCGAAGCGGCTTTTTTTTTCGGGCCCCAGGGGGGTTTCAGTAGACATATTTAGTTAGGTAGGGCTGCCCTACCTGGCTGTCCTGGCATGACAACAGCGGTCCCGGAGGAATGGATTGGTCTGATCGGCAGACTTTCTCAAAATCAGTACAGTAGCAGGATCAAGTAGTGGTAGTGTTTTTAGACAACCAGACGTGTGTCAAATAACTGTTATTTGACACACGTCTGGTTCGACCTCCCCCCTTTAGGAAATGCTTGCAGGAGACTGCCAGTTGCGATAGATCAAAGGAGGTAAATGTGCTGTAGCCCACACGAAACACAGGTGAATCTGGGTTTAGTGGCGGGCGTAAGCGTTCAAGAAAAAAGACCCACTTTGTAGTTGTATTGTTTCTCCCCCTCTAGCCTCCTTCGAAGCAAGCACAAGGCAGCCCCTCGAGTATTTTTCCCGGCCAAAATCGGCCGCCTTTTCCTCAGCGCGAACACTGCCAGCGAACAGTAAATGTCAGACTAGCCCACCAGTAGGTGGATGGTTCCGCTTGTAGGTTCGCTCTACCGGCGGAAGTTGCTTGAGTTGGCTTTTATTTCTAACCCCTTACAGGACGGGGGGAGGGTGGCTGTCCAGCACTCAGAAAGCCTTCTGGGGAAATCTGTGGGGTCAGACTCGAGAGTGTTACGACTCCAAAAACGGGAAACTTGGCACCTCCTCTGAAAGGTTTCGTGTTATCTCTTCACAGCAGCAAACCTTGAATCATTTTTTGACGAGCCGTCGGTCTGGAGGCCCGGTGTCCGAAAACCAGCTCGGGTTCTAGCGTTTTCGACACAACTCATGTCCCCTGCCCGTTTAGGGCTAAGACATTGCAAACAGGGATTCCGTCCAAAATTTTGACTCGACCCCTGGAAAAAGAATAGGCGTGTGTTTGTTTGTACGTGCCGGGGGGAGGATGAGCTGGCTAGTGGATGATAGTGGGTGAACATGCTCGGTAGGCTAATCTTCTCCCAAACACGCTGCCAGCGTTCTCTTTCGTGTTTACAATGCATTGTTACTACGAAAAAACTTGGCGGGCACCGACACGGTGTACAGGACTCATCGTGTCTGGGTCGCTTTGGCTTTTTCGGGCCACAGATGCGTATCATGCAGGGTCAAAACCTTGTGTGTTTTTGGTAAACGCTGCCGCGGGGCCGACGGCCCCAAGAAATCTTTTTGGAAAAAAAGAAATTTGCTCAACTTCATCAAGAATCACCGCAGTATATATGTTCCAAATTTATTTTTCGAAACTGGAGGTCCTATGAACATGCAATGTGAATAGCCTCTATTCGAGCCAACCCGGCTTTTCTTGCAACAATTATGAAACCGCATTGTTTTTGGACTGGATAATAGTTCAGAGTAAGCTTTTTTCCCTTCTGGGAAAATGCACAGAGGTGGCAGAGTGAGCGGGCACCGGCCTTAAGGCCGGTCGGCCCGCCGCCCCTCACACTTTTCCGGTCGAAGATTGTTTTTGAGGTTTGTTGGGTTTCGGGGTCTAATGCAAGACTAATGCGCCCGAAAATTGCGCTTTTTGCGGAGGTTCTCATTATCTCGCGGTATTTGGGCACCACGGGAAACGGAGTCGGGGGTCTCCCCCCCCGGGTACTGGCGCTAAACTTGCTACCACACGCCGAACTCAGTGTCACCAGAACCCGAATTGCTTCGCCCGCACTTTGCTTTGCTTCACCAGAACTTAGCTTCACCAGATCTTAGCTTCACCAGATCTTAGCTTCACCAGATCTTAGTTTCACCAGATCTTAGCTTCACCAGATCTTAGCTTCACCAGATCTTAGCTTCACCAGATCTTAGCTTCACCAGATCTTAGCTTCACCAGATCTTAGCTTCACCAGATCTTAGCTTCACCAGATCTTAGCTTCACCAGATCTTAGCTTCACCAGATCTTAGCTTCACCAGATCTTAGCTTCACCAGATCTTAGCTTCACCAGATCTTAGCTTCACCAGATCTTAGTTTCACCAGATCTTAGCTTCACCAGATCTTAGCTTCACCAGATCTTAGCTTCACCCGGTTTGGTTCACTGAAACTTTGCTTCGCCCGAACTCAGCTGCGCCCGAACGTTGCTTCGCCTGTACTTTGGTTCACAAGAAATTTGCATCACCCAAAGCAAACTTAGCATCACCCGAACTTAGCTTCGCCCGAACTTTACTGTTTCTCGAACTTTAACTGCTGCCTCCAGTCTCGCCCCGCGCCGGCCCTTAGCCGAGCGCACGTACTTTTCAAACCCCCGATTTTTTTCCAGAAAAAAATGAGTGGCCATTTTTTTTTGGGTCTAACCCCCTGGTACCAAAAAGACACAAGGTTTTGACCCTGCATGATATACCTGCCTTGCGACTTCCCTGTACACCAGCCACAGGAGTAAGAGGGCGAGGATCTTGTAGCTTATAATTTGTAGCGTAATTTGTGTTTGTTACAAGGCACACTCGAATGTTCTTGAAATGACGTGCGCCGAAGGCCGCCTTCTGTCTCCAGGGATTGGAACCGAATTCGAACGCATTCTTCCCTCTTTTTTTTTTTTTACATAAGCGCCAGCTTGAAAGGAAATGCTCGACGATGCTGCCCGACAAAGAACAGAAGGGATCCAAAGTGCTGTAACTACCGAACCACGTGTTGAACGGACGTGAGGTCATGCGGGTCTACCCCTACACGACAAATCACACAAATACAACAGGTCAAAAGTCCTGAGTGAGAAAACAACCCACGGTGGTGTAAGCGAAGAACAAATCAGATTGTGTTTGTATTGTATTTGCCCCTTACCTCTATATTTCCCCCCTTCCATTCGGAGTCGAAGCAGCTACGTCGAGTATTTTTTTACATAAGCGCCAAAGGTACTAGGGAAAGCCTGCTACACGGGAGCCAAGCTTTACGTGTTCGGCGGTAGGACCCGGAGCGGCCTTTTCCTTTTTCTCTCTTCTTCTTCTTCTTCACTTAAGCGCCAGCTTGCACGACAAAGCTACCAGACAAAGAACCGAAGGAATCCCAAGTGTTGTAACTACCGAACCACGTGTTGAACGGACGTGAGGCCATGCGGGCCCTACACGACAAGACACACAAACACATTTCAAAGTCCTGAGTGAGGAAACAACACACGGTGGTGTAGGCGAAGAACAAATCAGATTGTGTTTGTATTGTATTTGCCCCTTACCTCTATATTTCCCCCCTTCCATTCGGAGTCAAAGCAGCTACGTCGAGTATTCGACTACAAGCTACGGCTGCTTACAAGGGGATGCGGAATCCAAGCGTGAAGGTCTCTTGTCATTCAGCTGCACCTGAAGGACCCTTAGGCGGTCAACGTCAGCGCGCCTAGGGTGGTGAATGGTCGTTCTTTATGGTCGTTCCACTTCGGCGTGAAAAGTCAGGAATGTTCGCCGCCAAGCATTTTTGTTTGTGCGATGTAACCTACGTAAGTTCTGGTCCCGCTGCCATCGTTCTAGCTGTACTCTCCAGGGAAGCAGGAATTAGTTGTCGCAAAAAATACTCGAGGGACTGCCTTGTGCTTACTTCGAAGGAGGCTAGAGGGGGAGAAAACAATACAACTACAAAGTGGGTCTTTTTTGTTGAACGCTTACGCCCGCCACTAAACCCAGGGTTACCTGTGTTTCGTGTGGGCTACAGCACATTTACCTCCTTTGATCTATCGCAACTGGCAGTCTCCTCAAGCATTTCCTACAAAGCAGGTGCTTATACAAAAATACTCGAGGGACTGCCTTGTGCTTACTTCGAAGGAGGCTAGAGGGGGAGAAAACAATACAACTACAAAGTGGGTCTTTTTTGTTGAACGCTTACGCATCAGGACCCCCAGGGACCACGCAGTGGCACACCAAATCTGAGGGCGGAGCTAGATCCTCTGCATGAGGCGACCAGACACTCTCTGGCGTGTCGCTCACCAGGGCCAGCACCCCGCGGGTGTAGGGGTCGGCCCTTTGCGCATCGGTCGGAACCCACTCGGCACTGATGACAAGGCCGGCAGCCCGTGCGGCGTCGAATATCCTCGTCAAAAGGACATTGGCCGCAAAATTCTTTGAGTGTCCCTTGTTGAGACAATGGACCGCCGGGAGGTTGTCTACCATGAGCCTTACGCGGACGTTCGAATGGAAACTGGCGGTCATCTCGATGCCCCGAAGGACTGCAAAGAGTTCCTTCAAAAAGATGTGGGTGTGACTCAACTCCACAAAGGGGCCCTGTGACACGCGCTCAGATTCCCCTTCGAGGACCGCAGCCCACCATTTGGACGAGGCGTCTGTCCAGAGAGTGACCGATGAGGGAAAGGATTCTGACCGACTGACCCAGCGATTCTCTTCCACAAGGGAAACAAGATGCTCGACCTCACGCACCGTCGAGGGCGGCACAGCCCTCGTCACATCCCAGGCAGCTGGATCCGATGCCAGAGTCGAGGCCAGCCTCTGCAGGAACGACAAGGAACATCGGGCGTAGGCCAGTCGGAAACGTGTCGTGTACGCGAACCAGACCAAAGATCCGAACACCCGGTAGAACTGGCGAGGGGATACTCCTCCAAGCCGAACCATGGCGAGCTCGGGGGAACCAAGCAATTTCGACACCCACGATTCTGCCATCCTATACCGGGCGGGGCGGTCGAACCGGGAGAGTTCGAAATGGAGTCCTAGGAGGTCGAACTCCCTGAGGGGGGCTCCAAACTGCTCGTCGTCTTCGTTGAGCTCGCAGTTAACGTCCCTGCAGCGTTGCACGAAAGAGTCGAACCGCGAAGTTGCCTCCCGCAACGAGCTTCCCACGACGACAAAGTTGTCCACCCAGGGTAGACCGTCAGCCTCCGGTAGGAGCACCCGGGAGGCCCTCTGAGCTATCGCCGGAGCCCAGCTCCACCCCATGCACATTGCGGCGAGTTGTGCCTGTACAAAACGGCCCCGCGGCCCTGCCAGGTGCATGCCAAAATACGGTCGGATGTCTGCGTCGAGCCGGAACTGATAAAAATAGCTCCGGGCGTCCGCGAGAAACACCACCGATGAGGCCAACACGCGGTCGATCACCTCGTGAACCGAAGGGAGCAGCATTGGAGGCGGGCGCGCCATGATCGCGTTGAGCTTGCGACCGTCACACACGAACCTCTGCCCACCGCTCTTCTTGTCGACAGTGAAGGCGGGGAGGACGACCCTCAACCCGCCCGATGCGACCTCTGCCACGCCATATCTCACCAGATCCGGGAAGTGGCGTAGCATGCGCCTCGACGTCGTTCGTGTGATCGCCGATGCCATCAGCGCTTCCTCCGCCCCCGGGAGCAGGGCGGACCGGAAGGATTCCCACGAACGGACCACGTCCAGCACACCGCGCAGCAGCCCCCGGCTGTCCAGCGCCGTCAACCTCTCAAGGTTCATGAACGATGACGAGATGGGCGCGAGAGCCTCGCCGATTCTGCGTTGCGTAGGGACGGCCGTGAGGTTGTTGATGAGGAGTTCACCCCCGTAAGCAACACCAACAAAGGGAGTGAACATCGAGGGGGGCAAGTCTTCTTCGGGACCCTCTCCCGGCCCCTGGTAGAACGTAGCCAACGGGTCGGGGAACTTCTTGGGCGGCTTAAACGGGAAAGGGGGTTCAAGACGAAGGGTTAGAGAAGGGACGCCGACGCCCTCGCGGTGTTCCGGACGAGCGGAACCTCGGCCTCCGGAAGGTATCGCATTAGCGCACTCAGCGTCGTATGGCGCGACACACTTTGGATCACCTTCAGGTCGATCCCGCTTCTCAGGAGATGAAACAGGGCGCCCCGCCGGAGAGAATGGCCGGAGAGTGAAATGTTCGCGCGCTTCAGCGCGGTCACAACTCGTCGGAAAGGGAGGTCCGGGAACAGGAGGCGTCCCGGAGGTGTTTGCGACAACAGCGTCCGGAGCTCCTGGTCCTGGGCTGGAGGAAGAATCACTCCTGTCACCTGGCCGAGACGGAAAGGATCCGACTTCGAGCCCACCCAGTTCACCGCCCAGAAACCAGCACTTTCGGTGACGTGCTCTGCCTTTCTCGTCAGCACGTCGTCCACGCGGGCGGCACCCTGCCAGGCCAAAGCCAGCGCAACACGCACCCTGGGGTCCGCTTCCAGGGCAACGGCAAGATGCAGCTCGTCCTTCGTCACCGGTACAGCCTGCTTCGACGGCTTCATCGCGCCGGCCCGTTTCAGAGACCTGACAAAGTCCCTGACGAGCTGGCTGTCGACAGGCCGCCCCAACCGCTTCTCGGCCGACTGTACGTTGACGACGTACTGTACTGCCGAGGCCGCGCAGATGTCTCCACGAGAGAGCAAACGGGTCACGAACAAGACCAGCGCCGTCGGGACATCGAGCTGCGAATCTGCCTCTGCATCCCAGTGACGTCGGAACTCCAGAAAGCGCCGGTACACGGAGTGGATCCCGCGTCGTGTGGACAGCGCCAGTGCATCCGCCACGTACGCGTTCGCAGTCCGGACAAGACGGTTCCGTTCGCCGGGTGAGAGAGGGGGCTCCGAGAGGAGGGGACGTCCGCATCGCCCCGAGACCGGAGGAGGGAAGCGGTTCACGGCGTCTACTGCTTGGCCTTGCTCCTGGTTGCGTTCGTCCGCTGAGGGGCCTGGGGAGCGTCGGGGGGAAGAGCTTCGCCCGAGTGTCGGGTGCGGGGCCTCGGGCTGCGCTTCCTGGGCGGCTTCGAGGCGGGCTGCTCCTCGGCTTTCTGTAGAGCCTGGAAGACGCTCCGTAGAAACGGAGGAAACCCGGCCTCGTGCTGATGCCGGTGCTGGAGGCTGCCTGCAAGAGACCACCCGGCTTTCAGAGCCGTCTTCAGGACCATCATCCGGTGGATGGTGTCCCTTCCCAGCTGGACGAGGGCGTCTGGGTCGGTGGTGTCGTCCATCAGTCGCATGATGGTGGTGACGTGGTTGGTGAGATGTTGGGCGTCGTTGGCGACGCTCGGGATGGCATCGAGGATGTCGGCGAAAAAGTCGCGGATGTGCACCAGGGCCAGCGACTTCTCGATGGGGCTGAGGCCGACCCAGAGCTGGGGGTCGAGGAGCTCTGGCCCGGGGGAGAGGAGCGTGGGGGAGCCTTGGACCGACCCGCCCTCCCCCAGCGAAGGCGGGCCCTCCGGAAAATCCGGAAGGGGTTGTGAAGACCCAGCGTAGGGCTGGGGGGGCTCGGCGCGGGGCTGGTAGAGCTCAGCGTACGGATGGTGTCGGTACACTGGCGGCGCGGCGTCCTCGATGGCCCGCAAGAGGCCGCAGGAGGAGCCCGGCAGCAGGACAGCCTGGGGTAACCGAGAGACGTCGATAAGAGGCGGAGGTGGCGGGAGCTGGCCTGCGAGCGGCCCCTGACGGGGCGCTGGGCAGGGACAGGAGTCCAGCGGCGTGGCCGCGGCGGCGGGGAAGGACCCAACGGGCATCGCTACCGGCGGAGGCGCGGGGCAACCAGGAGGCGCGTCGCGTGCGGGGTGAGTCGTCGCCGCGGGGACAGGCTCAGGCCGCGGCGAGTCGCGCGTCGGGAGAGCCGCCATCACCAATTCGGTGAGGCGCTCGACCTGCCGCTGCAGGCGGTCCATGCGGTCTGAGTCGCCGCCCCGGCTGCCCTCGGTGGAGCCGCAGTCCCTGAGGTCGCCATCACCCGGGTCGTCGCTCTCAGCGAACGAAACGCGGCGCGCCGCCGGCGGAGATAGGGCCGCGGTAGAGTCGGTGGGGGTGGCGGGGAGCGGCATGTGCCCCGGCGTCTGTGGCGGGGGCGCGGCCTTCGGGGACGAGCGCAACAGGTCTGCGAACTCGCCCTCGGTGGCGGAAGGCGCCGACGCGACTGCGAGCCACGCCAGTACCCACTGGGCGACGCCCTCCGGGGGGGCCTCCTCGTCGGTGTAGCCCAAGGCGCCCAGGAGGCGCCTCAGCCCGGCTTCCGCGGTGCCCTCGACCTCGCGGGCGACCTTCAACACCGTCGAGAGACGGCGGTTGTTCGCGGTGAAGGAAAAAAGGGACGGGACATCAGTCCCGACCACCCTCTTCACCCAACTCACCGCGCCCGACCTGTCGAGTTGCTTCGGCATTTTTGTTGAACGCTTACGCCCGCCACTAAACCCAGGGTTACCTGTGTTTCGTGTGGGCTACAGCACATTTACCTCCTTTGATCTATCGCAACTGGCAGTCTCCTCAAGCATTTCCTACAAAGCAGGTGCTTATACAAAAAAAAAAAAAAAAAAAAAAAAAAAGGTGTGTCCGGGCGCTGAACATGTTGCCGAGAACGAGCCTCCTCCCAAGCTCTATCCACAGCATCCTTTTAAGCAAGGCGGGCCATCATCAACGCGGAACCAGCGTGTCCGCAGTACCTCTCGATGAGCCATCCGTTTGCAGGGACGATAACCCGTCCGTGGACACGACGGGATCGTACAAAAGGAGCCTTTACGCATGTGCTCGGCAACCCTTTACGGACGGCATATAAATATTTGTTAAAGTTCGCTTGCGAATACGGGATTGTAAGCTTGGCTATCTACCGTCCAGCTGCCTGCTAGAACCCTATCCTCACCCACACACACGGCAGAGGGCCCGAAAGACTGAGCAGAGAGACGACAGGCCTAAAACGGCGCAGTGTTGCTGTTCTCAGGCGGAGTGGTTCGATCGGACGCCTGTCCTTCCGGGTGTCCATCCATCGTTCTGCATCGTCGGCCGCTGGCTCCGACGGGCTGCGGCCCAGTCGTCTATTTCCGCCTTCAGCGCCACGTTCGCGCGCAGCTCCTCCTTTTTCATGAAGCGCCTCGAGATCGGGCAGCACTCGTTGCCCAGGTCCATGAATCGCTCGATGTGTCCCCTTTGTCGTGCATGACTTCCTGCGTGATGGGGCAGTAGAAGTGATCAGTCTCTCTACGTGCACCGTTTCGAAGTAGTGCACACTGCACACGACGATCGTACAAGCCATTCACCCACGCATGCCGCTCAGTAAGCTACCTGACCAGTAATCTACGGTCCAGCTGCCTGCTAGAACCCTATCCTCACGCACACGCAAGGCAGAGAGCCCGGAAAGACTGAGCAGAGACGACAGGCCTAAAACGGCGCGGTGCTGTAGTTCTCAGGTGGAGTGGATCGATCGGACGCCTGTCCTTCCGAGATCGCGATTTCTGCATCGTCGGCCGCTGGCTCCGACGGGCTGTCTTTCTGCTGCGCAGCGACCCATTCGTCTATTTCCGCCTTCAGCGCCACGTTCGCGCGCAGCTCCTCCTTTTTCATGAAGCGCCTCGAGATCGGGCAGCACTCGTTGCCCAGGTCCATGAATCGCTCGATGTGTCCCCTTTCGAAGTGGTGGTACCCGTCAGTGCACACGACGGGGTCATGCATGACTTCCTGCGTGATGGGACAGTAGAAGTGATCCGGGGCGCCGGTGATGTCCTCGTACGGCAGGCGGGGGAGAGGCGGCAGCGGCTTGTTCCTCTCCGCCAGCCGCTGGGCTGCGAGCTGCCGCTCCTCCTGCACCTGGGCCGCCATCCGCTTCATGCGGACCGCCCGCCGGCGGACGACGCAGACGCAGACGCCGCCCAGCGCGAGCAGGCACAGGGACACGATCAGCAGCACTTTCATCGAGCGCGGTCCGTTCTTCCGCCGGTTGCAGCTGCGCCCCGTGCACGGCGGCGGCGGCGCCGCCGTCGACGCCCTCCAATCCAACGGAACAGGCGTCTTCAGCACCGCAGGTGCCTCCGTCGTCGTCGGCAGCTGTGCAGGCGCCAAGGTGACATCTGTCTTGCTGTCGTCGCTGCTGTCGGCGTTGCTCCCGCCAGCGCAGACAACGACGACCAGCAAGAACCCTAGGACTGAGGCCGGGGGCGCTCTGCCGTACATTTCGGTTCGGCTTCCTCTCGCCTCTTTCTTTTTGACGATCCCGTATGGACGTTCGGATCGGTGTCTCTCGACCTTCGGTTTGTGTTGGCGTTAAGATAAGCTCCTCGCGTTTTGTCTTGCCGTACTTTTAGACTCTTTCGAGTTTTAAGGATCCGTGTTTTTATGCCGCGACGGTCTTTTTTTTTAGAGTGAAAGGTTTTACTCATGGAGGGGGAAGTCTTAGCTTAGTTTGATGTTTGGACAGAACACTGTATCTCTACATTTTGATGCTAGCAACAACAGTCCTCTTCGAAGGGGTGGTTAGGAGGGCGTTGAAGTGATCAGGGGTGCCGGTGATGTCCTCGTACGGCAGGCAGGGGAGAAAACTTAGTTTAACGTTTAGGCAGAACACTGCCTCTCATGCATGTTTGATGCTAGCATCAAGTCTTCGTCGAAGAAAGTAGGAGAGGGGGCAGGGGCTTGTTCCTGTCCGCCAGCCGCTGGGTTGCGAGCTGCCGCTCCTCCTGCACCTGGGCCGCCATCCGCTTCATGCGGACCGTCCGCCGGCGGACGACGCAGGAGCAGACGCCGCCCAGCGCGAGCAGGCACAGGGAGCTTACATAGTTTCCCGTGCACTTTATTGCGGTTCTTGCCTGAACTGGCGACAGGGTCGTCTCTGAAAACGAAGACGGCTTTCGCGTGTGTTGATTGCTTTAGCTCGCACCAAATTCTGTGACCCCAGTACAGGCAGTTGGGGCCGCGGCTTCAACTCTTACCGGGGGGGAATAACCAACCGCCACGGGGAGGGACACGATCAGCAGCACTTTCATCGAGCGCGGCCCGTCCTTCCGCCGGTTGCAGCTGCGCCCCGTGCACGGCGGCGGCGGCGCCGCCGTCGACGCCTTCCAATCCAACGGAACAGGCGTCCTCAGCACCGCAGGTTCCTCCGTCGGCAGCTGCGCAGGCACCAAGATAACATCTGCCTTGCTGTTGTCGCTGCTGTCGGCGTTGCTCCCGCCAGCGCAGACAACGACAACCAGCAGGAACCCTAGGACTGAGGCCGGGGGCGCTCTGCCGTACATTTCGGTTCGGCTTCCTCTCGCCTCTTTCTTTTTGACGATCCCGTATGGACGTTCGGATTGGTGTCTCTCGACCTTTTGTTTGTTGGCGTTAAGGATCCGTGTTTTTTATGTCGACGGTCTTTTTTAAGAGTGAAAGCTCTACCATGGAAAGGGCGGTCTTAATTTGATGTTTGGACAGAATACTGTCTCTCTACACGTCTTCAGCACCGCAGGTTCCTCCGTCGGCGTTGGCAGCTGCGCAGGCGCCAAGATGACATCTGCCGTCTTGCTGTCGTCGCTGCTGTTGTTGTTGTTGTTGCTGCTGCTGTCGCCGTCGGCGTTGCTCCCGCCAGCGCAGACAACGACGACCAGCAAGAACCCTGGGACTGAGGCCGGGGGCGCTCTGCCGTACATTTCGGTTCGGCTTCCTCTCGCCTCTTTCTTTTTGACGATCCCGTGTGGACGTTCGGATTGGTGTCTTTCGAACTTTTATTTGTCGCGTTTTTTCGTGTTGCCGTGTTTTGCACAGTGAAAAGATCGGCGTTGGCAGCTGCGTAGGCGCCAAGATGACATCTGCCTTGCTGTCGTCGCTGGTGTTGGTGTGGTCGCCGACGGCGTTGCTCCCGCCAGCGCTGACAACAACAACCAACAGGAACCCCAGGACGGAGACCCGGGGTCTTAGAGCTGGGTTCTTAGCTCGGCGCCATGGGTTCTTGCACACGTTGACGACCTGGCTGCCTAGTTGAGTCGGTGGGCAGCAGGTGCTTATGATATGCGAAGGCGCTACTACTGGCAGAAGCGTTGCAAACCGTGATAGCTGCAGGACTGTACTCAGAACTGGGTCGTTGGAGCTTGTAGGTTCTTGCACACGTTGACGACCTGGCTGCCTAGTTGAGTCGGAAGGCAGCAGGTGCTTATGATATGCGAAGGCGCCACTTGTGATCTCAGAACTAGGTCGTTGGAGCTTGTAGGTTCTTGCACACGTTGACGACCTGGCTGCCTAGTTGAGTCGGAAGGCAGCAGGTGCTTATGATATGCGAAGGCGCCACTTGTGATCTCAGAACTAGGTCGTTGGAGCTTGTAGGTTCTTGCACACGTTGACGACCTGGCTGCCTAGTTGAGTCGGTAGGCAGCTGGTGCTTATGATATGCGAAGGCGCTACTACTGGCAGAAGCGTTGCAATCCTTGGTAGCTGCAGGACTGTACAGTGATCTCAGAACTGGGTCGTTGGAGCTTGTGGGTTCTTGCACACGTTGACGACCTGGCTGCCTAGTTGAGTCGGTAGGCAGCAGGTGCTTATGATATGCGAAGGCGCCACTTGTGATCTCAGAACTAGGTCGTTGGAGCTTGTAGGTTCTTGCACACGTTGACGACCTGGCTGCCTAGTTGAGTCGGTAGGCAGCTGGTGCTTATGATATGCGAAGGCGCTACTACTGGCAGAAGCGTTGCAATCCTTGGTAGCTGCAGGACTGTACAGTGATCTCAGAACTGGGTCGTTGGAGCTTGTGGGTTCTTGCACACGTTGACGACCTGGCTGCCTAGTTGAGTCGGTAGGCAGCAGGTGCTTATGATATGCGAAGGCGCTACTACTGGCAGAAGCGTTGCAATCCGTGATAGCTGCAGGACTGTACAGTGATCTCAGAACTGGGTCGTTGGAATTTGTGGGTTCTTGCAAACGTTGACGACCTGGCTGCCTAGTTGAGTCGGTAGGCAGCAGGTGCTTATGATATGCGAAGGCGCAACTACTGGCAGAAGCGTTGCAATCCTTGGTAGCTGCAGGACTGTACAGTGATCTCAGAACTGGGTCGTTGGAATTTGTGGGTTCTTGCACACGTTGACGACCTGGCTGCCTAGTTGAGTCGGTAGGCAGCAGGTGCTTATGATATGCGAAGGCGCTACTACTGGCAGAAGCGTTGCAATCCGTGATAGCTGCAGGACTGTACAGTGATCTCAGAACTGGGTCGTTGGAATTTGTGGGTTCCTTGCACACGTTGACGACCTGGCAGCCTAGTTGAGTCGGTAGGCAGCAGGTGCTTATGATATGCGAAGACGCTACTACCAGATGCATTGCATTACTTAACAGCTTCAGGACTGTATAGCAGTCTCAAACCTGGGTCTTCGGAGGTTGGAGGTCTTGCACACGTTGACGACCTGGCTGCCCAGTTGAGTCGGAAGTGCAGCAGGTGCTTATGATGTGCGAGGGCGCTGCTACTGTCGGAAGTGCTGCCATCCGTGATGGCTGCAGGACTGTACAGCAGTTTAGAAGCTGGGCCTTTGGAGCTGCCTTACGAGCTAGGCACCTTGTGTTCGCGTCGATAACCTGGCTGCCTAGGCTGCGAAGAGAACCAGCCTCGACACGTACAGAAGCAATGGATGATACCTGAACCTGTCAAAGAACACCACTGGGGGACCAATCCAGCGCGGTGTCCAGCACCAAATTGCGTTCATTGGTGCTGCTGCTGCCAAAAAGCTCGGATCCAGAGCTCAGGTCACAAGGTGGCCCAGTTCGCGTGGCGGCAGCGGAATGCAGGCATTCAAAGCCGCATACTCCACGCCACGGTGGTGTCATTCCGTCTATTCCTTTCAGTTTCAGCCTTGCGAATGTACTCCCCCCTGAACCCATGATCTTCGATTTCTCGTTCGGGGAGTGCCGTGGAAGCCAAACGACTTCCCTCGATCCTGAGACGGCATCGTTTACAGCAGTGGACTACGACGGTATCTGATCATCTTGGATCCCCACGCTCTCGTTCTTGATTGATGAAGACATTCTCGTCGAATGCTTTCGCAGAAGCTCGTCTTCCTACGATCTAAGAATTTCACCTCTGACGCAAGGTTGGGGCGAAACCTCGTTGGATAGGTAGTGCAGCAGGTGCTTATCACAGGCAAGGCGCGGCTATTGCCAGAGCGTTGCCTCGAACCCCGGCAGGCAGGGGTGCTCCCTCCCCGGCATGTCCCTATTGAGCCCACGCAACGAAGACCAGGACTGGGCAGAAGTCACATTCCACTCGCCACCGCTGCGATGAAGTGAAAATGCTGTGGTTTAGCTAACCAGTTGGATTCCTCTTGTTCGTAACAGTTCTAAGCCGACACTTCATCGCGGGCACAACATGCAAGAAGGCCTTGAAGAAATCAGGAGCCGCGGGTAGCACCCGAGAGCGCCACTCACAGCACCTTCAATCTGAGCCCAGACCTAAACCCGCACTGACAAATCCCGCAATACCTCGGAAGAGAAACGCTAAGAACTTCTTTTTGATACTTCTTTCTCGTGTTGAGAGAGACCAACAAAAAGGCTCGAGGGTACTTTACGTTAAGCGGTGGGTTGGTTGTCGCCATCTTCCCCTCATGCCCTCGTTCGATTCGGGAAGACATTCTTGCCGAGTCTCCAAACGATCTAAGCGTTTCCACCCGGGTGGAAACGCTTAGATTACCTGTGGGTCCACACGTGGAAGCACATGTGCTGAGAGAGAAGGCCGCTCCGGGTCCAGGAACGTGACGATCAACCACAGCTTGCAAAGCTTGAGTCGGAGGCAGCACGGGGCTACAACCCCGTCCGCTCTACCCTGTGGCTGACCGTCTCGACGAGCTTGTGCTCAGCGCAACGCGCCAAGCCCACGCCTTGATGCTTTAGTTTGGGAAATCGGTAGCCGAAGGGCAAGAAGTCTGAGCGGTAGAGTGGGTTGCGCTTCGATCGCAAAAACCCTCGAACGACTGCCTTTTGAATTTTCGAGAGGAGGAGGAGGTGAAGCAATCCTACAGATGCTTCGTGCACATTGCCTCCTTTGAGAATTGGAATATTGTTGCGATAGTGGGGAGTCAGCGGCATGCCGAAGAGTACTACACTATGTGCCACAGCACATTGCCTCCTTTGAGAATTGGAATATTGTTGCGATAGTGGGGAGTCAGCGGCATGCCGAAGAGTACTCCACAGCACATTGCCTCGTTGCGATAGTGGGGAGTCACCGGCATGCCGAAGAGCACCCCCTCAATGGGAGTGCCGCTCCCTCTATGCGGGGGTCCCACTCCCGCATTGAGTTAGTATGCTGCTGAAGTCCGAGGTGTACGTAAGAAAAGAGCACACAGAGAAAGACAGTGAGGGTTTGGAGGAGGACGCTGGCGTGCGTCGGGGCCGGTGAGAAGCACCGGCCACCTTGCTAGATAAATCCTGCCGCGGAAGAGGGAACCTTTTACTCGCTGGGGTTGGCACCCCTGCGGAGACCCTTTTCCGTGTGCCTCCACGCGGAAGGAAACAGTAGATAACTTTTTTAACCCGGCGGAGGTCAACTGACCGGAGCTACCGGAGAGAGTGTACTTGGGCTCCGCATGGGCGCTTGGTTCCGTGTGCGCGCCGCCCGATGCACACGGGGTTTCGTTTGCGACAATGAAACCTGAGGGAAAAAGTTTGCGTGTTTATCCCACTTGAGTGACATGACAGTGAGGCCCAGCCTCAGAAGCTGGAGGCAGTAGTAGTAGTAGTAGTAGTAGTAGTAGTAGTAGTAGTAGTAGTAGTAGTAGTAGTAGTAGTAGTAGTAGTAGTAGTAGTAGTAGTAGTAGTAGTAGTAGTAGTAGTAGTAGTAGTAGTAGTAGTAGTAGTAGTAGTAGTAGTAGTAGTAGTAGTAGTAGTAGTAGTAGTAGTAGTAGTAGTAGTAGTAGTAGTAGTAGTAGTAGTAGTAGTAGTAGTAGTAGTAGTAGTTAGTAGTAGTAGTAGTAGTAGTAGTAGTAGTAGTAGTAGTAGTAGTAGTAGTAGTAGTAGTAGTAGTAGTAGTAGTAGTAGTAGTAGTAGTAGTAGTAGTAGTAGTAGTAGTAGTAGTAGTAGTAGTAGTAGTAGTAGTAGTAGTAGTAGTAGTAGTAGTAGTAGTAGTAGTAGTAGTAGTAGTAGTAGTAGTAGTAGTAGTAGTAGTAGTAGTAGTAGTAGTAGTAGTAGTAGTAGTAGTAGTAGTAGTAGTAGTAGTAGTAGTAGTAGTAGTAGTAGTAGTAGTAGTAGTAGTAGTAGTAGTAGTAGTAGTAGTAGTAGTAGTAGTAGTAGTAGTAGTAGTAGTAGTAGTAGTAGTAGTAGTAGTAGTAGTAGTAGTAGTAGTAGTAGTAGTAGTAGTAGTAGTAGTAGTAGTAGTAGTAGTAGTAGTAGTAGTAGTAGTAGTAGTAGTAGTAGTAGTAGTAGTAGTAGTAGTAGTAGTAGTAGTAGTAGTAGTAGTAGTAGTAGTAGGAATTGGTACCGGCTCTTCTTGTCTTCTGCTTGATCGGGCAAAGGATGCACAACACTTCGTATCATCGAAAGCTCCTCACTCGGCAAAGTGTTGAGGATTGCTGATGCAGAGCATGCAAAACATGAAAGGGAACTAAAGGAACCGATGTAACCTAACAACTGACAAACTTGCGAACGGGATAGATGGAATATGGTTTGGGCGTATCAACGCCTACCATGACGATCACCTTCCATCCACCCCGCCGCCAGTAAAAAAGTCCATAACCGCCTGTGTGACAGAAGCAACAGAGCCTGGTGTCAACGATGACAATGGAACACGCGAAGGGAGATCCGCTGGATTCCCCTCACTCCGCACCCAGCGCACTGAGAGTGCGCAGTTGAGGGCCCGCACTCTTGCAAGCCCAGAAACCACAGAATTGTTTAAATTGGAGTCACGTAGAGAAAACCCCTTCCGGGCTACCCCTTGCACAGTGGTATTGTCAACCACCACGTCAATGCGTCCTCCTGCGAAGGTGTCGGGTATCGACTTTACTACGCGCTCGAAAGCCATAGCCTCGAGTACGTTGATGTGCAGCCTGGAATCCTCAACAGACCACAGGGCACCCAAAATAGTGACCTCCGCTGTGCGAGAGTCGACCAGGACACCTCCCCAACCCTTCTTGCTCGCATCCACAAACGCGGTAATCGAAGGGGTAGGGATCTTCTTCGGCACCACCCGCGGTTTCATGACAGCGTCGATCCATGTCTGCAACGACGACCGGATACAGGGGGACAGGGAAACACGCTCTGCTGGCATTCGCGTTCCCCGATTCAGAGAATTGGTTATCCTCCGCATAAATTTCAGCGCAAACCAAAATGAACCGGGGAAAACGCCCGCGATTGCCGACGCGTGAAGGAGCCTGCCTCCCAACGTTTCGATTTCGCCCGCCGAGAGCGAAGAAGAACTGAGCTCGTGCCGCGTTGATACAAGTTTCTTACGGAGCTTGCTGCTCGGCGAGACCTGTGAAACGCCGTGTCTCCAATCGACGCCTATGAACTCGTAGCGCCGAGATGCCGTCCGTGAATCGGCTTCCTTCCACGTGAGCGAGCAGTCCGCGGCTGTCTGATCCAGCCGCCTCGTCGCCGCCAGTACGTCCTGCTTCGCGCCTGCGTACCGGATGTTGTCGATCCAGACATGAACGACAACACTGTCTTCCACGAGTTCTGGCAGCACAAAATCCGGATGCCCAGCCGAAACCGCCGCCAGCGTGTGCATCAGCTCAGGTGCACAGGCATGACCCATCGGGAGGCGGTTCAACTCCCACCAGCTGCCGTCATCCGCAGTGAACCGGAACAAGTGCCGCACGGCCTTCGGGATCTCTATCGCGTAGAACCCGGTTCGAAAATCGCGCGTCGTCCCGCACTCTTCATGGATCGCCCCGAAGTAGCGGGATACGTGAGCCAACGGTACTGACGCCTCGTACCCAGCTGCTTCAGCCGCGCGGTTGCCATCAAGTGTCCAGAGAATAAACCGCTGCCGAAGAGAACCGTCTTTTTCTTCAAGAACGGTGAACGGCACCGACGTCCACGTTCCAGGGCCCGATGCCTTCGCAGCTACGCCGCACTTCTCCAGCTGCCTCGCATGACCCGCCTCGAACCTTGACGGGGATCCGAGCGACGGCAGGACACTCTCCACGTCTGGATAAAACGCCCTCCGCCATGTCTCGTCGAAGCGCGCGCGAACACTAGAAGTCATGCGGGCGCGCAGTCCATTCACGTCCATCGGTTTCACAGAGGCCACATGCAGAGGAGACTGCCTTTCTGCCGACGTTCGAGGCAGCCGGGTCGAGCCGCCGCGACGTGTCACGGAGTGCGCCCTCAGTGTGACAAACACCGGATCCGATCGAAGTCGGCGATTCAAAGAAGCATCGTTGCATCCGCAGTTCTGAGGACCCGGGCGAGGGCTAGCGGATTGCCTCCGTATCGGAGCGTCGTCTTGGAGATTGCTCCCGGCCCCCCCGGCTCTTCGTGCTTGGCCAGCCGGTTGACCAGGTACAACGGGAGTGGCATCCCCCTCGCAATGCAGTCGTACAAATGCGTCACTGCGCCCCTCTTGATCGAGTGCGCCGAGTACTTGCGCATCTGCGGAGTCCGCGCCCACATCGCGTCTATGCCCGTCGTCGTCAGGGAACACAACTTGGGGAACGGCGCACTTTTTCGGTACATCTCGGAGAGCTCGGACGTCAGAGCACCGACGATCACCGCGTACCTGGATGGCTTGAAGGGATCCCGCCGCCGGCCCTTCGGTGTCTGCTGCCAGTCGACGATGATCTCCTCTGGTGCGACTGACAGAAACTGGGCCGACGACAGATCCGCCACCTCGGCCCATCTGGACGCCGTCTTCCAGGCGAGCAAAGCACACATCTTCACATCTAGGGCTTGCGTTTCCGCCCACTGCACCAAAACAGCCTTGCGGCGATCTTGCAGAGTAGTCTCCGCCCACATCCGCTGGACCAGAGCCACAAGCCTCGTCTCGGCCTCCGAACGCGATACCCGCGTTTCCGCCGTACGGATTGTGCGACCAGAAGCGCCCACCGATAGCAACGCCCGGACTGCACGGCCCATATTCGTCGGTAGACGTGGTTGCATCGCAACGATCTGGGAGTCGGTGGACTGCCTGAGGAGGTGAAACGTTGGTTGCGGCGATGGCCCCGCCGCGCTGAGATCCTGGGATGGAACGGCCTTTGGACGAAGAACTCTGGGGGGCATCGGGAGAGAACGAAGAACGTACTTGGTCGATCGAGGGGGTACCGTTGTAACTGGCAAGTGTGGGAGGCTTGGCCGGGGAGCCGCCAGTCATTTTTCCCCGGCCTTGACGTTTCCCTGCTTCCAACCGGCCTTGCTTCTCGGTTTGAAACCGAACCTCTTCCTTTCGGTTCGGTGTGCGTCTTTCTTCCAACCTGCCGTTGCGCGCTCGAGCTCATCATCGTCGCGCTGCCTCATCCGCTCCAGCAATTCCCGACGAGGCGCGCCTTCCTCCACGAACTTCAGCTGAACTCGAAGTTGCATCAGCAATTCCTGTCCTAAGCGTACTTGTTCCACGCACTCGAACCAGCTCTCGAACTGAGCAGACGCCAGGAGCCAACATTTCAGCGCCGAGAACGCAGCGTCAAGCTGCTCCCCACCCGGCAGGTGCTTGCGCCCAGCCACATACCGCACCTCTAAAGCGAGAGCAAGTCCCTCGGGGTCCCGCTCCAATGCGTCACGCCACTTCGTAACGTCAGTCTCCTCAACTGGAAATCTTGTCGGCTGCGCGGTACTCGCCTGGGGGGATGCACGGCCCGCCATTGCCATAACTACCTCTCTCAATGCCCTCAGCTCCGCCTTTAGGTCGCTGACCTCATCCGGAACGAGCTTCCCGCCTTCGACCGCGCCTGGAGGTGTCAATGGATCCGGGGGCGCCTCAACGCCCTCCTTTCCAATACGAGGCAGAGGAACGTAAGATTCTTCGGGCTCCGACGGCTCTACCACTGTAACTCGCCGCCCCGCCCCAGCCACCGACGGCACTTCCGGGGCGTCTTCCTTCCAGGAGCCCGCCGCTTTCATTACACGGCGGAAGAGTGGCTGGTTGACCAATGAGGCCTCTGCCAGAGTAGCCGCCAGCTTCCAACCCTCCCAGGTTCCGACGACACTGGCTCCAGGAGAACCAGCTCCATACTCCAGGAGGTCGCACATCACCTTGTGCGCTAGCGCCCTGTCGTCCCCGAAGAAAAAGACCGCCCACTCCTCCACCTCTGAAAGGCGGACGTTCCGCCGGGCGAGGGTCGGCCCGACCGACTCTTCAAACGCGTCACGCACATCAGCCGGAACCGCAAAATTGGCGTATCCGGTCTGCGACTGTTTCGAAAACGGAGGCATGAAAAACTTTTTCTTTGGAACTAGCTGCAACGTACCTGTCTATTTCAGGTTGAGTCCGAATAGGAATCAAGCTAACTGGACAATCCGATTTACCAATTCCCTCAGTAAACTAAAATAGTAGTAGTAGTAGTAGTAGTAGTAGTAGTAGTAGTAGGAATTGTTGCTGGCTTCTTCTGGCATCATCGCACTCGTTCTGAGGCGGGATCTGCAGTCGTTGTCTGGCGTTTCTCTGGCCGCACACACACTCTCTCTCTCGGCCTGGGCTCTTTTTTCCGCTTGCTCGGATCTGTTTCGTTGTGGGTCTCTCCCACTTGACGGGATCGTCCCGTTTCGCCCTGGCCACTCCAATCGAAAGAGAACGGTGAAAAACCAGTCAGGATGGAACTCACATAAAGAACAAACGAAGGGGAAGAACACCGACCATGAGGCAAGCTATGATCGCCGCTGGGACGACGTCACGCGGGGGATGGAGGGTGGGAAAAAGAAAGAGGAAGGTGTGACTGACATTCTTTGATCCTGCTGGGTCTTTTAGTTTTGCCAGAGTGACTGTCTACTTGAAACCCCGCCTCCTCCCAAAACTCTTCTGGTGTTGGTTTGGGTGGGTGCTCATCCTGCCATGCGCTTTGCTCCAATTCCCACGGTAAACCACAGGAATTGTTGCTGGCTTCTTCTGGCATCATCGCACTCGTTCTGAGGCGGGATCTGCAGTCGTTGTCTGGCGTTTCTCTGGCCGCACACACACTCTCTCTCTCGGCCTGGGCTCTTTTTTCCGCTTGCTCGGATCTGTTTCGTAGTGGGTCTCTCCCACTTGACGGGATCGTCCCGTTTCGCCCTGGCCACTCCAATCGAAAGAGAACGGTGAAAAACCAGTCAGGATGGAACTCACATAAAGAACAAACGAAGGGGAAGAACACCGACCATGAGGCAAGCTATGATCGCCGCTGGGACGACGTCACGCCACCTGCCCCCCCGCGAGTAAAGAATGCCCTCACCGCAAGTAAAAGTCGCTGTCGATCCTCTTCCGAGGCGTCAGCAGCAAGGGCGACTCTTGAAGGGACATCGGCCGGGTTCTCCTTCGTGCTGATCCACGAGATGGACCAGGAACATTTCAAATCCCGTAGTCGAGTCAACGCGTGCACAACTGCGTCATTCAATGATTTGTTCAGCATGCAGTTCTTCTTTCGTGCCACCCCGACTACGGTAGTGTTGTCGACATGAACGTCGACTGCGCTACCTAATACTGACGGGGGTAGCGCATCCACGGCTCTCTTCAGAGCCAGTGCTTCTAGCGTGTTGATGTGGTGCCGAGCTTCCTGCTCGGTCCATGTGCCACCCAACACGGTCAGCTCTGCTGTCTGCCGGTCAACCAGGACAGCGCCCCACCCCAGCAAGGAAGCGTCCACGTAGACCGCGTACGGACGGTTCGTGGACGGACGCGTGAACCTTCTGTTCACATCGACAGAATCAACCCACGATCGCAAATCTCTCCGTACGGAGGCCGGCACAAGCACAGTCTCTGATTGGGTGCGGGTCCCCTTGTTGAGGCCGTTCGTTATCCGTCGCAAGAACTTGACGGCGAACCAGAACGAGCCGGGGAACGCGTTCACGACTGCGCTCGCATGGAGCAGGCGACCGCCGAGCGATTCTAAATCGCCGGCGGTGGGGCTAGACAAATCCACGGCCCGGATCTTTTCGATCAGACGAGCCGCAGGAGAGACGGTCTTCCGACCGTGGTCAAAAGTGACCCCTATAAAATCGTAGCCCGAGGAAGCGTCGTTGCTATCCTCGGGCTTCCAAGAAGCATGGACCCGTGCGGCCAGCCGATCAAGTTCCTCGGTCTGGCAGAGCACTGCGGCACGGGACCCACTTATACGAATGTTGTCCACCCAGGCATGGACTGTTACCCCGTCGGCCGTGAATTCAGGCCCAACGAAGTCTGGGTGACTTGCTAACGTTGCTGTTAGCGTGTGCATCAGCTCTGGTGCACACGAGTGTCCCATCGGCAGCCTATTTAGGACGTAGGCATTGCCTTGTTCATCGAGGAAACCGAAGTTCTTTCGAGCCTCCTCCGGGACTTCGACTTGATAAAAGCCACAACGCAAATCACGCGTTGTGGCGCACTCGGACTCGACTACGTCGAGATACCCGGAGACGTGGCCCAATGGTACCTGAGCCACGTAGCCTTGGCGGCTCAGCAAGTCGTTAGCCTCCTGCGTCCACAGAATGAACCGTTGGCGCAGGCGGCCCGCCTTGTCTTCCACAACCGTAAAAGGCACGTTGCGGAAAGTACCCGGCGTGTCGGAAGGCGACGCGATGCCAAGCCTGACGAGCTCAGACGCGTGGGAGTGCATGAGGTGACTCCTCCTCTGCTGGCCCTCGGAAGAGTTTCCTTCTTTCGCGCCACGAACGGGGGAAAACGTGGCGTTCCAGACCGAGTCAAATCTGACGCGTACGTCAGGTTTCATCCTGAGCCGGAGCGCCTCCGTGTCCATGGCCGGCACCGCCGCCACGTGGAGAGGTGCCTCCTTTTCCGCCTGCGACTGTGGAAGACGCGTGTTATGCGCACGTCGGGTAAAGCCGTGGACCCGACGGCCCACAACGTCGCTCAGCGGAGCCAGATCATCCCCTACGTGCGGCGGCAATGCTGCAAACCCAGAGGCGGGCACGGCTGGCGGAGCGGGTAACTCTTCGGCGGGCAGCAGATCTGCCACCCTGTACTCCGGAACGCTCTGAAGCGCGGAAGTCATGGGGAAAAACCCCCCTGGAGAAGGCGCTCCTCCTGCAAAGGCCGGCACATTCAAAGCATTCAGGGAAGAATTAAAAGGAGCGCCGGCCTCCCACATACCAAAAATAGAAGGGGCGAACCCCGTGACACCTAGCGGTGCCATCCCTGGTTGCACAGGGGTTGGCAGCGAAAAAGGGCCTAGCCCATCTACCACCCTGGGTGCCATCCCGAGGGCAGGACTCCACTCACCCACCGCGAAACTTCTCGCCCCCAAAAGGTCCTCTTCCGGGCCGGGTCGCAGCGTACCGTCTGAGCACGCTACGTGTTCCCCTGACGGGAAATCGCCAACCGGACCGGGTCGCTGCGCATCGGGGCATGAGTTGTCACACCCAACACCACCGCTGTGGCCGATGTCATGCGCCGCGTAACCGCAGGTCGTTGCGCCTGCGGGGCCTCGCGCTGCGTCGCTCTGCGAACCTGAATCCGCGCTGAGTCGCTGCGCTAAGGGTCCCCCTGCATTCGGGGAAGTGCGGGCTGTGGCACGGGTGTCAGACGAAGAGGCAGTGCCTCGCTGGTGTTCGTCAATGACCATTCCCGTGGGGTTGGTTGACTGGTTGTCGGTTGGTCGGGGAGGGAGGAGGGGAGCGTTCGTAAGGTCGGGCTGCCGCGGAGGCGTCACCGCTTCGCCCTGGTCGCGCTTGCGACGGCGCCGAACCGCGGGAGGGATACGCCTCCTCCGCCTGCGCGGCCTCTCCTCGGAAGGCGGTGCCCCGCTGACCGACTGGCGGCGCTCCCACCAGAGCCCAGCCGCCGCCCTGTCCAGCGCGTCCTCGCTCTCCAGCTGCAATTGCATCTGGAACTCCTTCCGCGAGAACCCCTCGCGGGCGCACACGAACTCGATGCGCAGTTCCCGCAGCAACAGCTCTCCCAACGACACGAACTGACGGCGACCACGCCACCCCTCGAGCGACTCTGCGACGTAGAGCCACTCCCGCAAGGGCTCGAACCGACTCTCCAACGCGCACACGCAGTCGGACCCGAACGCGTGCCCCGGAACAACATACTCGAGCTGGAGCTCGAGGATCACGTCCTCGGCGCGCTGACCGCACCCGAGGTCCCGCCACACATCGCTCGTCCTCCGGTCTCTCATCCCGACATCAGCGAAAAAAGAGAAAAGGGAAGCGTGTCGCGTGTTTTCTCGTGTCGTGGGTGTTCGTGTGCTTTACCGAAAAAGGAGGTAGAGAAAAAAGAAAGAGGAAGGTGTGACTGACATTCTTTGATCCTGCTGGGTCTTTTAGTTTTGCCAGAGTGACTGTCTACTTGAAACCCCGCCTCCTCCCAAAACTCTTCTGGTGTTGGTTTGGGTGGGTGCTCATCCTGCCATGCGCTTTGCTCCAATTCCCACGGTAAACCACAGTAGTAGTAGTAGTAGTAGTAGTAGTAGTAGTAGTAGTAGTAGTAGTAGTAGTAGTAGTAGTAGTAGTAGTAGTAGTAGTAGTAGTAGTAGTAGTAGTAGTAGTAGTAGTAGTAGTAGTAGTAGTAGTAGTAGTAGTAGTAGTAGTAGTAGTAGTAGTAGTAGTAGTAGTAGTAGTAGTAGTAGTAGTAGTAGTAGTAGTAGTAGTAGTAGTAGTAGTAGTAGTAGTAGTAGTAGTAGTAGTAGTAGTAGTAGTAGTAGTAGTAGTAGTAGTAGTAGTAGTAGTAGTAGTAGTAGTAGTAGTAGTAGTAGTAGTAGTAGTAGTAGTAGTAGTAGTAGTAGTAGTAGTAGTAGTAGTAGTAGTAGTAGTAGTAGTAGTAGTAGTAGTAGTAGTAGTAGTAGTAGTAGTAGTAGTAGTAGTAGTAGTAGTAGTAGTAGTAGTAGTAGTAGTAGTAGTAGTAGTAGTAGTAGTAGTAGTAGTAGTAGTAGTAGTAGTAGTAGTAGTAGTAGTAGTAGTAGTAGTAGTAGTAGTAGTAGTAGTAGTATAGTAGTAGGTAGTAGTAGTAGTAGTAGTAGTAGTAGTAGTAGTAGTAGTAGTAGTAGTAGTAGTAGTAGTAGTAGTAGTAGTAGTATAGTAGTAGTAGTAGTAGTAGTAGTAGTAGTAGTAGTAGTAGTAGTAGTAGTAGTAGTAGTAGTAGTAGTAGTAGTAGTAGTAGTAGTAGTAGTAGTAGTAGTAGTAGTAGTAGTAGTAGTAGTAGTAGTAGTAGTAGTAGTAGTAGTAGTAGTAGTAGTAGTAGTAGTAGTAGTAGTAGTAGTAGTAGTAGTAGTAGTAGTAGTAGTAGTAGTAGTAGTAGTAGTAGTAGTAGTAGTAGTAGTAGTAGTAGTAGTAGTATGTATCGTGCCGAAGCAGCCGGAGACAGCAGGCGCAGGGGGCAGGTCTTGCTTTACGTTTCTCTTCTTCATGCCTATTGTGATGAGGTGGTTGACCAGGCCCCCACGAAGCCGCCGTATACACAACACGGCTACAACGTGAGGATGCAGCCCTGCTCAGGCTTTCGCTCAAAAAAAGGGAGGGTGGGTTTTTGGCGTTTATTGTGAATTAGAGGTAGTTGGAGTGAAAGTTCGCTTGAAAGTCCGGGGTTTTAGGGTCTCCGCGTGACCGTTGATGAATAGGTTCTCTTAGAGCAAGAAAGGGCTGTATATTTGGTGCACGCTTTCGTCATGGGTAAGTGGTCGTTTATGGGTTATGGCTAACCATGTCCGGGACTGTTTGTAACCGACACCAAGTACATTCCTTCGTGGAGTGTAGTCTTGGGGGTTCTTTGGTTGGAGACAGGTGCGAGATGCGCGTGGCATCGACACAAGCCAAAGTGAGCGGCAGATCGTAGATCTGCCAGCAGGGTGATGGACCGGATTACGTCTGGTCGCGCCTTGGCGGTACGAACGCCGTCGATCTCGTGCCGTTTGAGGCCCATCGTGCTGACGACGCTATTCCACGGGCTCCTGTGGCGGGCGACCCAACCCGCGATTTCGCTCTGGAGGGAGACGTTCCGGGACAGGTCGACCAAGGTCATGCCTTGCCGGGAGAGCGGGCAGAGTTGCCAGCCTCAGGTACCGTTCGATGTGGCTCCGCTCGAAGTTGTGGTTCCCGTCCGAGCACGTCACTGGTCGTGCATCACCTCCATACTGATCGGGCAGTAGAACCGGTGCGGCGCCCCCCGGATGCCGTGGTTCACGCTGCACGGCGACTCTGAAGTCTCACTCCGCAGTGACCTCCGGCAACGCCACCTAACGATGGAGCACAGATAGAAGTGCAAGAGCCATGCAGCCAGAGTCACCGGCGACGATGCTTAGGATGACGATGACCATTGACTCAAGTGCTGTCCAAGGCTGACTTCTCTTCTGCTGCTGCTTTGGCTTACGCTCGTTGCTCGAACAAGGCCAGGTACGTTTTCTACCGCCTCCAGCTCCACGTCACCGCCAGCCGCCACTTCCGACGGCACAGTTGGAACTGCAAGGAAATGAAAGGACGCAAAGCGATTGCTTGACGACGATGATAACGCAGACCACCGCCACAGAGATACTCTGCATTCCGATCCTCAAGCTCTAACACACGGTGTATCGCAGGAGATCATAGGTCTCGCGGGCAGTAGAACGGGTGAGGCGCCCCCCGGATGCCGTGGTTCACGCTGCACAGCGACTCTGAAGTCTCACTCCGCAGTGACCTCCGGCAACGCCACCTAACGATGGAGCACAAATAGAAGTGCAGACGACGATGCTTACGATGACGATTGACCATGGCTCAAGTGCTGTCCAAGGCTGACTTCTCTTCTGCTGCTGCTTTGGCCTACGCTCGTTGCTCAAACATTGAGTCATGGTCAATCGTCATCGTAAGCATCGTCGTCTGCACTTCTATCTGTGCTCCATCGTTAGGTGGCGTTGCCGGAGGTCACTGCGGAGTGAGACTTCAGAGTCGCTGTGCAGCGTGAACCACAGCATCCGGGGGGCGCCTCACCCGTTCTACTGCCCGCGAGACCTATGATCTCCTGCGATACACCGTGTGTTAGAGCTTGAGGATCGGAATGCAGAGTATCTCTGTGGCGGTGGTCTGCGTTATCATCGTCGTCGAGCGGTCGCTTTGCGTCCTTTCATTTCCTTGCAGTACCAACTGTGCCGTCGGAAGTGGCGGCTGGCGGTGACGTGGAGCTGGAGGCGGTAGGAAACGGACTGTACCTGGCCTTCAAGTGCTGTCCAAGGCTGACTTCTCTTCTGCTGCTGCTTTGGCCTGCGCTCGTTGCTCAAACAAGGCCAGGTACAGTCCGTTTCCTACCGCCTCCAGCTCCACGTCACCGCCAGCCGCCACTTCCGACGGCACAGTTGGTACTGCAAGGAAATGAAAGGACGCAAAGCGACCGCTCGACGACGATGATAACGCAGACCACCGCCACAGAGATACTCTGCATTCCGATCCTCAAGCTCTAACACACGGTGTATCGCAGGAGATCATAGGTCTCGCGGGCAGTAGAACGGGTGAGGCACCCCCCGGATGTCATACGGTGCAGAGCGACTCTAAAGTCTCACTCGACAGCAGGTGCTCGGGAGGCGCGGCCCCCCTCAAGCGGCACCGTCTGCAGCTCCACCCCCGTCGCCACCCACGGGTTCCGACGGCATGGTCTGAACAGGCGGCGTCGGCACGGCGATCTTCGGCTCCGTGAAAACGATCCAGAGATAGTACACAGCGACCGCAATGAAGCAAGTCACCGAAATCATTGGGACGGTCCTCATCATGGTGAATTGGGCGGTCCACATCTTTGGAAAAAGAATAGGCGTGTGTTTGTTTGTACGTGCCGGGGGGGGAAGCCTGTTAGTGATTGATAGTGAGTGAATACGACCGTCAGGCTAATCTTCTCCCATGATTGATAGTGAGTGAATACGACCGTCAGGCTAATCTTCTCCCAAACACGCTGCCAGCGTTCTCTTTCGTGTTACTACGAAAAAAGACCCGGTCTGCGTGTTCAATAAGAAAGAGCTTTACGAGTTGGGTGTTCTTTTTCCTTCTGGACTGTTTCTGGGGGGTTTCTAGACTGTTTCTTGTAGTAAGCGGCCGGTTTTTTGAAGTCTCTTATACAACACGGCTACAACACGAGGATGCAGCCGTGCTTAGGTGTGCACTCAGCCATCACAAAACACAGGCCATGGGCTGCTTAGCAGCACTTTCGTTCCGCGTCGCGTCAAGTACATGATTGGGGGATTGGCGACCACAACTCGATTGAGATGTGGCCAACAGTGTCGCCTCGTGAAGGCCCCCATGATCAAGTCTTCGTCGAAGAAAGTGTAAAATAAAATAGGGGAAAGGGAAAAAGGGTCGCAGAGAGTGTAAGACTCCGCAGGTAGGGTCTGGAACTACTTGAGGGACTATTCCTCTTTATTCTTTTTTTCACCGCGGTGTTGTGTGCACCTCGTTCTTTGTCTCTGGTTTCGCTCTTGAACGCATACCAATCCAAAGTTAGAGCTCCAGTGCGTCTTTTGGACGGGGACTTTCGGTCCTGTTCCGGTGCTATCACAACTTTCTGGTTCCAATGTATATCGCATCCGGGGGGGGAAATCTTAGTTAGTGGGGGGAAAATGTTTCTTGGGTTTGAAGAGCGCGTGGTGCTTGCACCACTGAGGCCAGGCTATTTAACCGCGGATTTAAGGGGGGGGGGGGAAGAATTGGTTGTGCATGGCATGCTGGCTGAGAGTTTTCCTACTCGTTTTTACCCTATTTCATTTTTCCAGGGGGAAGGAAAATTGACCAGGGGTTTTGGTGTAGGGTCCAGTGTGCGTTATCAGCCTAAAACTGGCAGCTCGGCGAAAAAGAATTCGGCCTTAAAGGGCCAGAAACTGCTTTGAGGGTCATTTTTCGTTCCTGTTCGGTTCCTCGCTGCTGCCTCTATTCTGGTGCGTAGGCGGGGGAACCTTTTGTACGTGAGTGCAAGTCTTCTTTCCGAAAGGTGTTCCTGAGCGCTAGAGCTTGTGACGAATCGATAATTGTCACTCCCTCGCCAATTTTTGCAATCTGGGGGGTGACAATTACACGTCACTCTAGTACATTACAACCGCAAACTGATCCGTGGCTGTGCCTGGTGGCTCGGTCAGTCTGATCGGGTATGACCACACTGGAAGAAGAAGAAGAAGAAGAAAAAGACCGTTCCTGGTCCAGGAACGTGACGGTCAACCACAGCTTGCAAAGCTTGAGTCGGAGGCAGCACAGTGTCACAACCCCGTCCGCTTTGCCCTGTGGCTGACCGTCTCGACGAGCTTGTGTTCAGCGCAAGCGCCAAGCCCCAAGGTGCGCCACGCCTTGATGCTTTAGTTTGGGAAATCGGTAGCCACTTGACCCGTAGGCCCGTGGCTCTGCAGTACCGCCGAACACGTGAAGCTTGGCTTTCCCTGGTACCGAACCTGACCACACTGGAAAAAACTCAAACAGATGGGGGGCGGGGGCAAGGGTGGACGGGACTTTTTCGACAGAACGTTCGCTTTTTTTTTTTTTTAGAGTTAAAGTTCGCTTGAAATTCCGGGGTTTTAGGGTCTCCGTGTGACGGTTCATGAATGGGTTCTCTTAGAGCAAGAAAGGGCTTTGTGGTTACGGGTTGTATATTTAGTGCACGCTTTCGTTTTGGGTTATGGCTAGCCATGTCCGGGACTGTTTGTGACCGACACCATGTACATTCCTTCGTGGAGTGTAGTCTTGGGCCCCCCACGTTCTACAAGTTGAGCAGGGGTTGCCTTGTAGCCCGTACCGGTCTGTTGTCCGCGTTTTTTTGTATTTTCTCGCAGTGTGGTGTTTGGGTTTCTCGGCACTTGCGGTGCTTCAGGTTGTTTCCGCCCTAAAATAAGGTTTTTTCTGGGTAGATATATTTTTAGCGTTTATTTTTGTGTTAACAATGCATTGTTGGTGCTAAAAATTAGTAGTTGGCAGCGTACTAAAAGCATCTCACCAAATCAGGTGAAAAGCCGCTAGTGCGCACAAACAAAAAGAACACAAAATGGCTATTCCCACCAGAGACGACCTCGACTTGTCCGTGGTGAAGTGGAAAGACGTGCCCGTTCCGAAAGCGGATGAGACGGACGGGGTGAAGAAGGCCATGCCGACCGCTAGTGCGCACAAACAAACGGAAGCGCCATACTAATTTTTTGAAGTATACATTTCATAATATGCTTGAATTCTTTTTTTGACGGATTCTTTTGGACTTTTTGCTGATGGGTTTTCTTGGATTTTTCCATATTTCCACAAGAGGCCTACACAACACGCAGCAGCAGGATGCAGTGCATGCAGCACGCAGTAGCAGTACAGCATACCACATACCACATACCACATACCACATACCGTAGAGGTGTACTGTGTAGTAGATGCATAGCACCACGTAGCAGAGGAGTACCTACATACATACACCAGGATACCACACAGCATGCGTAGATGCATAGCACCACGTAGCAGTACAGTATACCACCTGTAGAGGATACCACACAGCATGCGTAGATGCATAGCACCACGTAGCAGTACAGTATACCACCTGTAGAGGATACCACACAGCATGCGTAGATGCATAGCACCACGTAGCAGTACAGTATACCACCTGTAGAGGATACCACACAGCATGCGTAGATGCATATATAGCCCACGTAGCAGAGGAGTACCTACATACCACGTAGTACTACACGTAGAGGATACCTTCGCCAGTGTGCTCCCGTGGCACGGTAATTGTTCACCGCCATGTTCACAACCACGGGACTTCCCATAGTAATACATGCTCCTTGCCCTCTGAAAGGAAAGCCAAAATTTGGCTGGAAACGGACACCCGACGGACACATCAATTTGTAAACACTGGAATCAGCGATGTTCGGTTCGTTGCAAACTGAGAACACCACCTTTTAGAGCTGTTCTTTCGTCTCAAAGTGCATCGTGTGGTGTGCGTTCATGGATAACTCTGAATGGGATCACCTTCTTCTTTTGATCTACCAGCAGGCACTTCTCTTCCTCCGTCTCGGTCCCTTCTTGTGTGTCGTCGCGGTCTCACTTGTGCAGAGCAGTCGCTGATGCTCCCCGCTTTCTTTCGTCGGCGATCTAACACGAGCAAATAGGTAACCACAAGCTAATGATGCAGAATGTCGTCTTATGCGGATGTTGAGGTTTTCTGACACCACATTCCACTCTTCCTTCGTCCTCTGCTGCTTCCAACCCGCGTTCTCATGTTTACTTGTATCGGCGGCCGTGCCGAGTGGGGCTTTTTGAATCTGCCTTCCTCTTCTGCATTGTCGGTGGGGTTCTTCCTGCCGTCGATGTCTATGCTCCGACAACACCCGATGGCGCCCCTTCCGGTGACGGTTGCCACCCGTCGTTGTATGCAAGGTGCACTGTGGCAAGCGATGTTTAATGCACACGTTACTGCGTAGCCATCGCTTTTCTGGCGGGTTCAACATTGCCCGGAATACGTGTGCCCTTCTCACCTCCTGATGCTTTAGTGCATGGCCTTCTACTAAGAGAGATCGCTCTTGGTAGAACGGAAGAGAGCTAGAGAGAAGTATAGTATTGTACCGGAATTGGCAGCTTCGTCACGAGCTAGGATCACCCATGCCAACAGACACAGGCAAATACGTTGGGGAGAAGTTGGTTGTTGACGCGGGGAAAATACTCGATGTAGCTGCTTCGACTCCGAATGGAAGGGAGCAAGTACGTGCGCTCGGCTAAGGCCGGCGCGTGGCGAGACTGGAGGCAGCAGTTAAAGTTCGGGGAACAGCAAAGTTCGGGCGAAGCTAAGTTCGGGCAATGCTAAGTTCTGGTGAAGCAAAGTTCGGGTGAAGCTAAGTTCGGGTGAAGCAAAGTTCGGGCGAAGCAAAGTTCGGGCGAAGCTAAGTTCGGGTGAAGCAAAGTTCTGGTAAAGCAAAGTTCGGGCGAAGCAAAGTTCGGGCGAAGTTCGGGTGAAGCAAAGTTCTGGTGAACATTGCATGTTCATAGGACCTCCAGTCTCGAAAAATTCTCAAAAACTTCAAACCGAAAAAAACACTTCGCGCGGGGATCGAACCGCGGACCTGTGGGTCCGGAGACCGTCGCACTGTTGAAGTGGACCATACAGGCATGAAATCCGAAAAACGGAAAAAGCCAGCTCCGCGCTATTATCTAGTACAAAACAGTACAGTAGAGAAAAGTGGGGTTGGCTCGAATAGAGGCTATTCACATTGCATGTTCATAGGACCTCCAGTCTCGAAATATAGAGGTAGGGGGGCAAATACAATGCAAACACAATCTGATTAGTTCTTCGCTTACACCACCGTGTGTTGTTCTCTCACTCAGGACTGACCTGTTGTGTTTGTGTGATTTGTCGTGTTGGGGTAGGCATGACCACACGCCCGCACAACACGTGACGGTAGTTACAGCACCTGAGATCCCTTCGGTTCTTTGTTTGGCAGCATCGTCGAGCATTGCCTTCCAAGCTGGCTCTTATGTAAAAACCTTAGTTTCGTGCTCCGGCGCTACTTGCCTTGGGGGGGTGGGGACGTTGCTTGTGTTGGGACCCCGGCGCTTAGCCCCTCTATTTCTACAGTGGACTCGAAGTCCGCGTAGTAATAGGCAGGCATTCCCAGTTTCGAGTTCGTAGTAGGGTGGTAACATGATTGCGCCGATTTCGACGGGCATGTATTTCCAACCTACGCTTATGCGCAGGTGGCTCCCCCGGTACCCGAGTACATGGGGAAAAAAACGCTGGAACCCCGATCTACGAGAGTCACGTTCGTCGGCAACGGCGGACAGCATCTGTTGTGTGAGAAAAGGACGTGAGATGGAAAAATACTAAAGGGGCTGCCTTGTGCTTGCTTGCTTGCTTGCTTGCTTCGAAGGAGACTATAGAGGGAGAAATGTGAAAACGGGGTTTTGCCTAGAGGCTTTTCGTGTTATTCTGCAGATGCTTTGAGCTATCTTTGTGTCTATGCTTTCAGTCGTCTTCTTAACCACTTGCGGACGAACTACCACTATAGTGGTAGTTAAGTCACGAAAGTTCGCGGGTGTCTGTGAGAGGCCAAAGAATCGTCGAAAGTGGTCGTCGTTTGCTTTATTTGAGAGATATGGTTGTGGAGAAGCCCAAACCCTGCACCCCAGTCTCGTGGTCGGAGGGATGCCTCTCCATT
Source organism: Diplonema papillatum (assembly GCA_030068145.1). NCBI lineage: Eukaryota > Euglenozoa > Diplonemea > Diplonemida > Diplonemidae > Diplonema > Diplonema papillatum. Next base: position 201,030 of record JAPJBO010000038.1, on the reverse strand, counting down.
CCCGAGATCCCATTCGACACCACAAATGCTGGTCCCCAGGGCGATCTCGACCATGCAACCCCCTTATCAATCTTTCGCCAGTTTTTCACCGATGAGGTGCTGGCAAAGGTTCTTGGCCAGAGTGGTGTGTATGCAGAACAAAAGGCATCTGCAAAGGGGAGGGAGAGCTCCTTCAAGGTGCCAGACATTCCAGAGACATTGAGATGGCTCGGACTTACTCTCACCATGGGGCTCAGTGTAAAAAGGTGACCTCAAAAACTACTGGTCCACCCATCCTGTTGATCACATGCCCATTTTCGGCCAGATGATGACCATCGTCTAAAGAAATGCGTAGTTTTGGTTCATTCTTTTGCTTTTGGTTGTCGACAACATTATTTACTTTCAGCGTCTTTTCATGCCTTTAAATGACGGTATTTTTGGTTTTCTTTCTTCACCATGGTTTTTCTGGACTTTATGGTGCCATAGAGTTGTCGTACTCTCTCTATGCCGCCCACGTCATGTTCGTTTAGCATTGAGTTCTTTTAAGTACATGAACCACGTGGATTAGCATGCACGTTTAGCAGCGGTTGCCGAATCATGCCGTAGCACCGTCCTTTCGCGTTTTTTTGGGCTTTTTCTGATAGAAAATACGTGGTAACACCCTCGTAGCTCGCCGGGTGAAGCACTCCAACCGAGGTTGGGTTATTGTTATGCCTATTCTAGAGCCTTCCCGCATTCGTCGTCTTTCTGGAAAATCAAGAACTGCTTTGACATGGTGGCTGAAGATGCTTACGTACCACATAAGCACTTGTCTTTCGACGAATCGGTGATTCGATACAACGGCCGCCTCAGTTTCAAGCAATACATACCCCAGAAACGCCATCGATACGGCATCAAGGCCTTTGTCCTGGCGGAGGCGTCGACAGGGTATGTCCTGGGTGTATCCATCTGCACAGGAAGGCTGTCAAACAAAGAGACTGAACCATCAGCGGCAGACATTAGTGTCAGCTCACGTGAGATCTACGGACTTGTACGTGCGTACGAGCAGCGGGGGCACTGGCTATTTTTTGATAATTACTACACGCCTGCGCGGGCTCTACGCCATGGGCTTTCATGCGTGTGGTACTGTCTGCTCAAACCGCAAAGGTCTTCCCGCCATTCATCCGAAAAAGGAGAAAAAAAGAGGCCGCCCTAGGGCAGCAGAACTGGCGAAGCGCCCCCAAAAAGGTGAGTGGGTTTCTTTTCGCCAGTCAGGTGACATCACGTATGTCGAGTGGTGCGACAAGCGCGTAGTCAAAATGCTATCAACGCTTCCCGTCGGTACAACCAGGACCTCTGTCCAGCGGAACGTCCAGGCTGGGAAGACCATTACTGTCGACATACCCGACATAATCGCAACGTACAATTTGTACATGAGGGGTGTCGATTTGGGCGACCAGCTCTTGGCTAATTGTTCGCGCTTGATGAAGGGCCGTCGGTTGTATATGAAACTGTTTTTTTGGAGTTTTGGAGTTAAATCGGGAGGTCCGAAAAGGGCATGTGCCACACCCGCAAAGGGCATGTGCCACACCCGCAAAGGGCATGTGCCACACCCAAAAAGCGGGTGTGAAAGTTGGATTTTCGTGTGTAAATACCTGTGTTCTCATCAGTATTCTGGACTGACTTTGCCTTTTCCCCCAATTTCTCAGATACCTGTTCGTTGATACCTCAAAAATTTATTTACTTGAAGTCTCCGTGGTAAACGCGTATGTGATCTGGCTTCAATGTGGTAAAACAGGGAAAAGTGACAAAAAAGCCCTCGCTGGCAGCATTCAAGCGAGAGCTCATCCTCCAGCTGCGCCACCCCGAGCACCGTGAGTCTGAAACCGAACCCCAAACACCTCCGAAGCAAGCACCCGCGAACCCTTGCCCGCCACGAACCCCCGAAGGTCTGAACAGACTGGAAGGGACATTTCACGGTATGGAGAAAGTGGACAGCATTCAGACGTGCAAATGCCACATCCAGAGGAAACGCACGTTGTACAAATGTGCTGTGTGTGATGTGGCCTTGTGCCCGGTACCCTGCTTTAGTAGGTACCACACTCTTCAGGACCACGAATACGACGACCCTGAGATGCAAGATTCGGAGCGCCGGCTAAGGGATCCGAACGGGCGGCCTTTCAAGATCGGACGCTCAGTTGTAGTATGTGTCATCTGCCGAAGCAGCCGGAGACAGCAGGCGCAGGGGGCAGGTCTTGCTTTACGTTTCTCTTCTTCATGGAGACCCGCCCCCGGCATCCCGACTGTCCAATCACTGTCGAGAAAGGTTTGCGCCTATTGTGATGAGGTGGTTGACCAGGCCCCCACGAAGCCTTATACACAACACGGATACAAAACGAGGATGCAGCCCTGCTTAGGTGTGCACTCAGCCATCAGGCCATTGGCTGCTAAGCACCCCCCCGACCGGTTGGTTTGCCACTTTTGTGGCCCTCTATTCGCCGGGCGGTGCTGTCAGCACTTGTTCCGCGTCGCATCAAGTACATGATGCTGGCGGTTGGGGGATCGGCGACTGCGACTCAATTAAGGTGCGGTCAACAGTGTCGTTACGTGAAGGCTCCTCTATGACACCAACCAAATCTCACAAAAAAGAATAAGAAACTCCAAAACTCGGTCCGAGCGGAGGAAAAGTCCAAAATAACTTCGGTCCAATATTTCTTTTGCGAATACGCATCCGGTGTTCGGGCGCTCCTGTTACGAATTGAGTACACGACTGTACACATGCAATGTGTGAGGAAACTGAACCGCGCCTGAAACCACGTCCAGGATTCGGGCTCAGGGTAGTGCGGTCAACGAAAACTCTAGTTTCCCTTTCTCTTTTCGTTGTCGACAACACTTTTACTCGCATGCCTTTTAGTGACGGTATTCTTTGCCATAGACTTGCTGGACTGTATGGTGCCATGGAGTTGGCTTACTCTCTATGCCGCGCCAGAGAGAGGCGGGGAAGATGGGTGCGGTCAGAGAGAGAAAAAGAGAGCCGTCGTTTGATTTTGCCTTATGATGATTCAACCATTCGTTCCATCCCATTCAGAAGACCAACATCGAGAGAACCATTCGATTCATTTTTCCAACGATGCTGTACGAGGATCAGGTTCACCGGCGGACAAGGCAGATGGCAACGACGCACTCTGTTTCGCACGGACTAGAGTCCTCATCTTCGTCTCATAAAAGACGGAAGACAAAAAACGACGAAAAGACAGGCGCTTCGCTTCGTTTGTGCGTGCCGGTTGACCGGTTTTCACCCTGACAAGTGACAGGCTGTGTCACTTTCAGGTCAGGAAATCCGATCAACCACCAAAACACGTTTTTTTAGCCGGCGCAGTTCATTGAAGGGTGGCCCGCAAGATTGTACTAAAATACGGTGGCATTCGTTCAGGTTCGAGAGAAAAGAGAGCCGCCTCTTGATTTTGTCTTATGATAATGCAACCATTCATTCTATTCCCTTCAGAGAAGCCCAACATCGAGAGAATCATTTGTTTCATCGTTTTTCCAACGATGATCAGGTTCACCGGCGGACAAGGCAGATGGCAACGACGCACTCTGTTTCGCGCGGACTAGAGTCCTCATCTTCGTCTCATAAAAGACGGAAGACGAAAAATGACGAAAAGACAGGCGCTTCGCTTCGTTTGTGCGTGCCGGTTGATCGGTTTCCCGCTGGTATTCGCCCTGTGTCACTTTCAGGTCAGGAAATCCGATCAACCACCAAAACACGTTTTTTTAGCCGGCGCAATTCATTGAAGGGTGGTCCGCAAGATTGTACTAAAATACGATGGCATTCGTTCAGGTTCGAGATAATAATGCAACCATTCATTCTATTCCCTTCAGAGAAGCCCAACATTGAGAGAATCATTTGTTTCATCGTTTTTCCAACGATGATCAGGTTCACCGGCGGACAAGGCAGATGGCAACGACGCACTCTGTTTCGCGCGGACTAGAGTCCTCATCTTCGTCTCGTAAAAGACGGAAGACGAAAAATGACGAAATAAAAGGCGCTCCGTTTCGTTTGTGACTTTCACTTGGGAATTCCGATAAACCCATGAAAACACACTGCCTACGTCTTCTTAGCCTGCACAATACATTGAAGGGCCGCCCGCTGTTAGTACTAAAAAACGATGGCACGGCGTTCGAAGAGGAGACGGATGCGACCGGGCTGAAAGGTCTGGGAAGGTGGGAGTGGGCCTTTCTCCCTGGCGCGCATCAGCTCCAATCTCCAAGCTTCTGAAGGGAACACTACGTATGCGGATTCATGCGAGCTCGATGCCGCGTCCCATCAGCTCTATCGTTCGACCTTTTTTGCTACACGGACACAGCAGCCGACCTTTATGATTGTCAGCCTGAGTGTCTGATCACTGTCTTGTGTGCCAGACAGAACAGTGATGTGGGAACATGGATGCCCGAGCGCACTTCTTCTTCAGAGTAGCTGGATCAAAGACCTACAATAGTCTTTAGCCCATCATGTGCTTTTCGTCACTAGGATACAGCACCTAGATTTCTTTGAGTATCGGAAAGGATGCAAGATCCGGCTAACGTTGTACGCTAGCCGCCGTTTCCATGAATTTCATATTCATGGAAAGGGCCTGCCCCAAACCGTTGCTTTCGTTCGAGGATGATGTTGAGACAGACAGTGAGAGAGAAAAGAGAGAGGGGCGATTTAGAGTGCGGGGACCCTTGTCTCCGGGGAGTTTCCGGTGTCCGTTCCACCCCCACCCCGTGCCGCCATGGCGGGTGTAAAAAACAGTCGTTTCGTGGAGAAATTCGTGAGTTTCGACAGGTTGTCGGCAAAACAAAACATCAAGCAGGATGGACCCGATCGCAAATGGTCAGCAAGTCAGTAAGCTATAAACTCATGCCGCAGCGCAACACCATGTACTCAGGAACCGAAGTTTCGGCAGGTTAACCAGCCGAAAGTCTGTCAGTTTAGTTCTCGAGCAAACACCGTGCAACTCCAACCAGAGATGCATGGCACCGTCACATTTCTCACTCAGACCGGATCGACTCGATCGAGAATCGTACAAGCTACGCCTCCTCACAAGCTACGCCTCCTCGGCTGGCGGGGAGGGTCTTTTCGAGAAAAATGCCGAAATTTCGGCAGCCAGGGCTTCATCTTCAACGAGCTGCTCCGGCATGGCGACCAACGACACCGGGCACCGCCTCTGCCCCCCGCAGCTGTCGAAGTAGGTGAGGAGCGCCTCTTTTTCGAAGGAATGAAACCCGTCGCCGCACTTCACGGGCACCCTCATCACGCCGCCTGTGACCGGGCAGTAGAAGTGCTCGGGTGCCCCTACGACGGGGTCGGCGGGAGGGCCCAAGCTACGCGGCGCTGCTGGACTGCTGGGTTGCGGGGGGTGGCCGGCTGCGCCGCCGTCGCCAGGTGTGTGCAAAGCGATGAAATCGGAAGCGGAGCGGAATCGGACGTTCAAGGGCACGCCGTCTGCTTGGTTGCGCAGGAAGGTCAGGACGGCTGATTTTTCGGCCTCCCCAGCAGCGCTGGAACGGGAGAGGTGCGCTGCGGTGGCTCGAAGGACCGGCAGGGGGTCCATGCCTTGTATCAATGCGTACTCAAGGACGAGCTTCGCGCTTGATACAGGGTCTGGATGCAGGCTGTGCGCCAGCGAGGCGGCGTCTATGGCGCGCTCCAAGTCCCGCAGCGCCGAGCAGATGCGGCTCCGTTCTTCGGCGTAAGGGTCGTTCGCCACCGCCCGGTGCCCCTCCTGCTGTCGCCGGTGCCGCGCCGCCAGCAGAGCGACCGCCGCCGCCGCCGCGACGCACAGAGCGCAGCCGACAGACGCTCCTGCAGCAGCGGCGGCAATCTCTCCAGCAGACCAGCCGTCGGTACTCGAACCCGAAGCCGCATTCGCGAAGCGGATGCACAGCAAACTGAGCAGCAACCTTCCTCCTTGTCTTTGCATTTCTGTCTCCCCCCCACCCAATTTAAGCACCTGTCGTGTTTTTTGGTGGTTTAGAAGGTCGGTGCCATAAAGACTTGCGTAGACTGTAGAGGCTTTCCGCCTCGTCGGCGGCGGCGGCGCTGGGACCGGAGAGGTGCGCTGCGGTGGCGGGAAGGACCGGCAGGGGGTCCATGCTTTGTATCAACGCGGACTCGAAGACGAGTTTCGCGTTTGATACAGGGTCTGGATGCATGGCTGTGCGCCGGCGACTGTGGCGCGCTCTAACGCTCTAAGCCCCGCGCCGTAGGGTTTGCGGGTCACGTTCCTAGACCCGGAGCGGCATTTTTCTTCTTCTTCCCTTGGCAACCTACGACTGGTTCCACGTCTTGCTCTTCTCCCGCTCGGTCTCCAAGTGCGGCAGCACGCCCGAACGCTTGATGTGCGCGCCACCCGCATTTTAGAGTTAAATTCGCTTGAAATTCCGGGGTTTTAGGGTCTCCGTTGTGACCGTTCATGAATGGGTTCTCTCAGAGCGAGAAAGGGCTATATGGTTACGGGTTGTATGTTTGGTGCACGCTTTCGTTTATGGGTTATGGCTAGCCATGTCCGGGACTGTTTGTGATCGACACCAAGTACATTCCTTCGTGGAGTGTAGTCTTGGGCCCCCCCAAGGCTTTTTTGTCGTCCACGGGACCGAACAGTCCAAGACAGCACGCTGTAGGCCTCAACAGCCCACGTCGATGCATATTTTGTAAAGCTTGCTTCTCCCGGCACGGGAAGACCTACCGCGTCCGATTAACGAGAAACCACTTGCCAATGAGAAAAGGTGAACGAAGAGAAGAGCCGTCCATCACGAGGTTTTCCTCATTCTTTTTTTTTTTTTTTTCCTGTTTCGCAGGTTGCTCAGGGTTTCCATAGAGGACGAAAATGCAGGTCTTTTGTGTTGCAGTCAATCCTCTATCGAGGGAAAAAGAGAGAGTTAGAGTGCAGGGACCATCTCCCCGGGAGTTTCCGGTCTCCTCACTTATCGACTTGTTTCGCTTCTTTTGCACCATGGGACTGCAAGTGGCGGAGAGCTGTTCGTGCGGGCGGGAAAATCTTGGTTTCATGTATAGGCAGAAAACGCACGACGTAGCTGCTTTGACTCCGAATGGAAGGGAGGTCGATACAACACAATCTGATTTGGTCTTCGCTTACACCACTGTGTGTTGTTTTCTCACTCAGGACTTTTGACCTGTTGTGTTTGTGTGATTTGTCGTGTAGGCGTACCCGCATGACCTCACGTCCGTTGAACACGCGACGTGGTTCGGTAGTTAAAGCACTTAGAATCCCTTCGGTTCTTTGTCTGGTAGCATCAAGCATTTCCTTCCCCCCAAGCTGGCGCTTATGTACACGGTGAACTCCAGCCTCTGAGATGGAGTTAAATCGGGAGGTCCGAAAAGGGCATGTGCCACACCCGCAAAGGGCATGTGCCACACCCGCAAAGGGCATGTGCCACACCCAAAAAGCGGGTGTGAAAGTTGGATTTTCGTGTGTAAATACCTGTGTTCTCATCAGTATTCTGGACTGACTTTGCCTTTTCCCCCAATTTCTCAGATACCTGTTCGTTGATACCTCAAGAAAACATCATCCAGCGACTCACACACTCTTAAACACAACGATGCCACTGTCCTCAAGTATGCCACGAACACCTGAAGACAACAAGCGGAGGCGCACGATCGAGGGCAGCGACAATGGCAGCGACTGCGAAGCCAACAACACGGCGACCTCCGACGTTGTCTCCAACTTTATTGAGGCATACCTCGTAAAGAAGGTCGGAGCAGCGATAAGGTTGAGCAGCCTGCGTCAGCTCGTTTCCGAGGTGACAGGAGTAAGACTCCACAAAAAGTCGCCGTTGTTGATGCAGGTCATCACCGACTTCATAAAGCCGCCGAAATTCACAGCGGGGGAGGTTACAGCAATGACGAAGGCGAGAACCCTTCCGGATCAATACCGCATTGAAAGCAAAGTGCGCAACGTCCAAGATGTGAAGGTTGTTGGTGTCACGCTCAGAAGCAAGCCGATCACGGCGTGGAGACAGCAGACACATGCTAAGCACGCGCTGTACAACAAAGTGGTTCAAGCCACTAAGCCCACGTTCCGCGGAGCGGATCTCCTGGCCGTTCTGTCGTCCATTACGCAGGCCCAGAACACGGATGCGGACGAGCCGTCGAAGCCCATACGCATCGCCTTCCCAATTACGACGCCGGGTGCAAAAGAGCAAGGGTTCCATGTGACCCTCGTCGAAGGCCTGTTTACACAGGTTAATTACAAGGTGGTGGGCACAACAGTCACTCTCGAGTGCGTACGTGTTGTCCCCGCGGGCAGCAGTGTGCCATCGGGTCTGTACCCAACCACCTACGTCCTCGACGAGCCCGCTGACGACCAGAAGCCAGTGCTCTGCAGACAGCTCCACCTTGGCTTGTGGCAAGTGAAGGTCCCCATTGCGCAGGGTGCAGCACTTGCTGGCGAGGGAGTGGCGGCCGTGGACCTGGACGAGCAGTACCGCCAGATCATGGGGCTGGGTCTGACGGGCGACAATGATCCCCAGAAGGAAGAACAGCAGGCACTGCTGATTGAAAAGGACATTGAGGACATGTAGGGTCCTGTGTCCTCAGCATCCTCCAGGCCGCAGTTCGTATTGAGAACTCTTCTGTTCGCCAGTTCTTCGCTTCGGGTTAGCTTCACCCGAACCTTGCTTTGCTTCGCCGAACTTAGCTTCGCCCGAACTTTGCTTTGCATCGCCCGAACTTTGCACTTTGCTTTGACTTAGCTTCGCCCGAACTTTACTTCACCAGAACTTAGCATCGCCCGAACTCTGCCGAGTTTTTTTCACCAGAACTTTGCTTACCAGAACTTCCCCAGAACTAAGCTTCACCCGAACTTTGTGTCGCCCGAACATTGCTTCACTAGAATTCAGCCTTCCCAGAACTGAGCTTCACCCGAACTTTGCTTTGCTCGCCGAACTTAGCTTCACCAGAACTTAGCTTCGCCGGAACTTTGCTAGCCTCCCCAGAACTTAGCTTCACCCGAACTTTGCTTTGACTTAGCTTCGCCCGAACTTTACTACCAGAACTTAGCATCGCCCGAACTTTGCTGCCGAACTTTGCTTCACCAGAACTTCCCCACAACTTAGCTTCACTCGAACTTTGTTTCCCCCGAACTTTGCTTCACCAGAACTTAGCCTCCCCAGAACTTAGCTTCACCCGAACTTGCTGCTGACTTAGCTTCGCCGAACTGAGCTTCACCGGAACTTAGCTTCACCCGAAATTTGCTTTGACTTAGCTTCGCCCGAACTTTGTTTCGCCAGAACTTAGCTTCACCTGAACTTTGCTTTGACTTAGCTTCGCCGAACTTTGCTTCGCCAGAGCTTAGCTTGACCAGAACTTTACTTGACCAGAACTTTGCATCGCCCGAACTTGCTTCGCCAGAACTTCGCTTCGCCCGAACTTAGCTTCGCCCGAACTTTACTGTTTCCCGAATTTTATCTGCTGCCTCTAGTCTCGCTGCGCGCCGGTCTTTACCGGCGCAAATGTACTTTTGCGCATGACCCCCACTTTGCCGACGCACGCTTCATACTCCGGCCACGTGGCGAAGTTCAGCATTCTTGGGCTCGCAATCCACGCATTGAGGTACGCCTCCATAGCGCTCCTCGGGATGCCACTGCCACGTTCATACGGGCCATTGAGCCCGAGCATCAGCACGTCAGTCAGCGTCTGCTCGTGAAGCCTCTTCCTGGCTTTTGTCAACACCCTTTTCATGTTTGAAAAGACAGATCTCGACCGATGCTGTCCCCATTGGCAGGACAACAGCAATGGCAAACAGATTATTTGTCTGACCCGGTGGTTGAACACGGTGGTAGTACACTGTGGTACCCTGTACACACTGTAGTACACAGTGTGTAGTACACTGTGGGTAGCCGGTTCCTCCGGGAAAGTTTCTTTTCCTACAAAAAAAACGGTATGGTACACCAAATTTCCAGGCCCGAAGAAACGGGTTTGTCCATCATGCACAGACATCCAAGCTAGCTTGCTCCCTCCTCCACCACCCTGTCGCAGGGGCAGCGCGAACAGAAGTTGCCTCACACCCGCCAGAAAGACCTGCAGCCCAGGAAATAGGCTCAATACAGCGCGACGCGACGTATCTCCACGTAAAGGCTGGGCCCTGAGAGGCCCTCGGATTGCACATTGGCCACTCTGCCGGGGCTTGGTGGTGGTGTAGTCCCATTTTTTATTTATTTGTTTCTCGGCGGCCTTTCCAAATTTGGACTGACAGTCCAAATGTGGATATAGAAGCTAATCCCCTGGAGATAGCAAAACCCGAGCGCAGCGAGCTTTTTGTGAGAAGGTTTTATTATCCAAACAACCAGGTGTGCTCTCTCATTTTATTTCTCACACAAAAAAGACAATGCTTGCCACTCCAAAATCCCACTTCCCGAACCCTGAACTGTTTTTCCTTCTAATGACGGACAGCCCAACGTTTAATCTTTGCGTTCTTTCTTCTTTGCGTTGTGCTTATAACGTGCGGAAATAAAATGTTTCCGACGATCCCGTGGGACGTACAGATTGGTGCTTTCGTCTTTTTTTTTTTTGTATTTTCAATTTTTGAGTTTTCTTCTCTTCTTCTTTGCAAACCGGTGCATGGGCTGGGTTCTCTGGAAGGACTTCTCAACGTATTGGTCGCCCAAAAGACGGGAGGGAGAAGTGCGATTGTTCGTTCATCTCTTGGATTCGTCTTATCATTGGATAGAAGAACGAAAACAGATGGTGTTCCGCTCCTGAGAGCGGCATCGGGTTCAGTCTGTCAGAAATACTCGACTGGTTGCCGTGCCTACAACGACGGAGCCTAAGAGGTACGAGAAACGATACAGGTCTTGTTCGTTGACCACATACACCCGCCACTAAACCCAGCTTTACCCAGTGTTTCGTGCGGCTGCAGCGCACTACCTCCTTTGAGATTTGGGAGGGAATCGTGTTGCGATGGTGGGGAGTGATCGGCTTTTGAGACTTTCGCCTGGCAGCCTCCTCAAGTATTTCCTACAAAACAGGTGCTTTGTTCGTGCGCACTTCCTTCAACCCTGTTTGGTTCATCTAACGGGTGGTGAGGACAGTACGCTGTCATCGATCGGTTTTTGTTCTGGCAAATTGCATTTGTTGGACAAAAAAAAAAAGAAAAAAGTCAGCGAACGGAAAAAGGACAAGAGAACAGATTGACAGCAAAACCACCACCCAACGGAAAGATGGCAAAAAAGGTCGAAAGACACCAGACTGCGCCAACCTCGGTTGGTTGTCGACAACGTCTGGATGCTGTGCAGCTCCAGGGCAACGCGCGCGGTGTGTCCGTTTGGTCACGTGCACCATGCACCATTACCTTCTGGTCCTAGCACCTATGCGTTGTTCGAGCGTATGACTTCTCGCTTTATTACCTCAGTACTAGCACTGTGCTCGGGATTAGGCCATCTCGGAACATGGCCCAGGACCTCAGGCGAGATGTAGTCATTAGACCATCCAGCCCGTCGTGGTTGCAAATTGACCCCCTGCCCGATCGAAATTTGTAGTTTGGGCATGCAATGAAGGCAATGCAAAGAATCTGTGGCGATAATCTGCATCCTTGTCCAACCTTGTAGAACGTAAGTCGAGTTTCATAGAGCGCAATCAAGCAAATAAAAAAATTGAGCGGAATCGAGTGGAACCGTTTGGGTTAGAATGCAAAGAATCTGTGGCGATAATCTGCATCTGCTCTCTTTCGTGTCTACCTCTTACGCAAGTCGAGTTTCATAGAGCGCGCCGCGTCATGTTTCCGCCGCGGAATCGAGGTCTGGTCGCTTTCAGGGGGGCAGGTGGAATAGCTCGGGGATGTCTGCCGTGATTCTCTTCTGCACGGTAGCGCACACGACCACCGTTCTCGAGAAATTGTCTCTCGAGTACGATGGTTGTTTGTGGCTTGTAAGCATTCAGGTCAAACCGTCCTTTTTAGCGGCAACAAAGTAGTGCTCTCCAACGGAGACAATGACTGGTTTTCCCTTGAAGTTGTCGCAAAACAGAAAAGGAGTGTTGCGACGGTCGAGTGCCCCTGACGATGGGTCAGTACCGCACTCCATTTTGGAGTATCCTGAGGTTTAGATGGATTGGTAATGTAAAGCCCTCGTTAAGGCTGAGGGTCGACTGGTGAGGGGGGGGAGTGCGTAAACGACCCTGCTTGCTAATTGCAAATGGGTTAGCACATGTCATGTCACATGTTATGTCGATAACATGTGACATGACATGTGATCGCATGGGTTCGACTGTATGCACGTGCGGTCGCATGTTACGACTTTTCCACATGTTGTGTCACGTGTTATATCCCATATAAAACCTGGGTCGTAAAGAGGTATTTCTTTTTTTGCTATTTTTGGTCGTTCGAAGCTCGTGTGTCGGGCGATTTCTCCCAGGATCGCTCTCCAGTTTGTTTCCCCCCCAGTTTCTGGCACGAGTGTCCCAGCAGCAGCTGAAGGGAAGGGGGATAATATTTAAGGACAAGGGTTGAGAAGCGTTGTTGTTGCAAGAATGGGCGTCGTTCTAGTTTCGGGGGGGAGGAGGGAAGCGGCAGTCTTTTACAAACAACGAGTGACGCGTGAGGCGGGCGCGCTTGGGCGGCACCAATCCGAGTGCAAGCAGGACCGTCTGTGGGACTCGCACTTCAGGATGGGGTGCCACCGTCAGCACCGACAGCCAGCACGCAACGACTCTTTAGGTGCAGCGGTCAGTGCCAGCTTGAATGCGGCAGAACGGTGCAGCACAGATGAGCGAGAGTCGAAGTGTGCGAAAGGGACACTTTGGGTCGATGGAGCTGCCGCTGGTAAACGGAGCAGCATCGGGACGATCAGCAGCAACTGATCAGTGATGGCGAACATGAACAACATTTGACGTATTGTTTCACGAATACAAACTTCCCTGGGCCGGTAACTTTTCAGTCAACTTCTGTTCGTGTGTCCGTTGGCCTGTTCCATCGGATAAAGGGGGGGGTCGAATAATAACACCTGTGTTATTATTCGATTTGCCGAATACTAAAAAAGGTTCCGGGTAGCCGAACAGTAGCAGGATCAAGTCGTAGTAGTGTTTTTAGGCAATCAGACGGGTGTCGAATAACTGTTAGTATTCGACCCCCCCTTTACAACTGTACTACTCCAAAAAAGACAGATGCTTCGCTTTGTTTGTGTGCCGGTTGATAGTTTTCCCACTTGTATTTACCCTGTGTCATTTTCCGGTGAGTGGAATTCTGATCAACCACCAAAACACGCTGCCTACGTCTTTTGAGCCTGCACAATACATTGAAGGGCAGCCCGCAAGATTGTTTGTAGCGCTTCGCTTAGTTTGCGCGTGCCGGTTGATCGGAAGGTTCGGTTGGACGAAGGGACATCAAATGAGTCTTTTGGGCCTGCACAATACATTGAAGGGCAACCCGCAAGATTGTTAGTAGCGCTTCGCTTAGTTTGCGCGTGCCGGTTTATCGGAGGGTTCGGTTGGACGAAGGGACATCAAATGAGTCTTTTGGGCTCTTGGCGGAACGCTTTCCTTTCGGCCTGAACCCGGAACCTGAGTGTCTGCAGACAGAACATGCGGCGACCGCAGCAGCAACCTTTGCACTGAAGGCGCGCGCAGCTGGTGTGTATGTAGGCAACTCCGTACAGCAGCATCAGACGCAACTTGATCCGAGAGCTCGCTCTGGGGAGACTGCGCTGCCCGCCTGCCAGTCGCATAACTGACTGGTGCCCCTGTCGTTTTGTCGAAAAAAAGAGAAAAGAGGAGAGATTACGTAGCTAGTCGGTGGCATGCGGAGTAAGAAATGCCGGTAAGAAAATGCCGGCCCTGGGGATTGCGCATCGCACTGGGCAGAAGCCGATGGGCGGACTCCACTGCGGTGGCAACTAAGCCCGACGCTGGGGCCCCACCGGATTCGACGAGAACAAATGGGCAATCCACAGGGATCTTGTGCTTGGGCAGAAACCTGCCCTCGTTCGTGTATTGGTTGATGCAGGCATCAAGTCTTCTTTTCGCGGGAATGCAGAGTTTTGTCTCGGTTCTTTTTCTTCACTTTTTTTTTTTCGTCGGCAACTTCTTTCTTCACCATGGTGATTTGGACATCCGGGTGTCGATCACTTCGTGAAACAGCCTTCTGAAGAGACACTCCGGTGCTGCACGGTTCAGTGTTGTGTCCAATACTGGGCGACGGTCCTAGAGTCAAACGCGGAGAGATTGCATGTTCAAGCGACTCTCAAGGCCCGCTAATTCGACGACCTGATAGTCGCAAGCTTCTGCAATTGGCATTGACTGACACGGTCGTCGTCGTTCCCAGAGCCAGGACCGTCACCGATAAGTGCAATTGGAGTGCAATTGGTGTCACCCTGGGGGGACCGGACTGCGCTGGTGCTGGAGGATGGCCGTTTGCCTTACTCAGGATGACCTCGTGTTCCTGAAAACGACCTCCGCCAAAACGAGTCTACACGTCAGTGATCAGGCCAGACGGATCTCAGCCAGGCGAGCTTCACACCGTGCACGCGACACGGAGGATCTCAGCCAAAGCGAGCCCACACGCCAGTGATCAGGCCAGACGGATCTCAGTCAGGCGAGCTTCGACACAAAGGGAAGGTGTCAATCACTTGTGAAACAGACTTCAGAGAGAGACACTCCGGTGCTGCACGGTTCGATGCTTGTGTCGACACTGAGCGACAGCCGCATCCTAGAGCCTGAGAGATTAGGCTGCACATGGAGCGATAGCCGCAGTCGCATCCTCAGCGCACAGCAGACGAGGTGAAACAGGTGCGTGACGCCACTCACAATTTGTTTTGTTTGTGCGGTTTAGCCTACGGCGTGTTCTGGTACTGGCATCGTTCTTTTTAGAGTGAAAGTTTTTAAGTTGTCGCAAAAAAACTGTATTGTTCGGGCGGGGTGGATTTCTTTTTGCAGCTTCACGTTCCGCCACGGAGTGGAAGATGTTACCGGGTATTATTGTAGTTCACGGCGCAAGTGTTCTCGCGTTCCCCCAAGTTCTCACAATTTTCGTGGGAAACAAAAAATGAGCCCGTGTCTGTCACGGCTTGGCACAGTGTGAAAACAGCAGAAATTGCACCTGCTGCTAATTGACCAAGGCCGTTTTTCGGGAAGCAGGCCTTTTGAGGTCGATTAGCCACAACCTTGGGGTTGCGGGAGCACGGTGAGGGTGTCTCCTCATCTGCGCCATCCACGTGGGAAACAACCTGCTCGCTGAGACCCTCCAGTGCTGCGAGTTTTCAGTGTTGTGTCCAACACTGAGCGACAATGCGCAGTCGCATCCTCAGGGCACAGAGGAGAGCAGAGACGAGGTGCCACTATCCCCTTTCGACAAAGCTGGATTGTGTTCGGGTACGTTTCTTATCATCAGGTCGCGTCCTGTCTCCTGGAAACACTCGAGGGACTGCCGCTCTGCTCATTTTGTTGAACGCTTACGCCCGCCACCAAACCCAGATTTACCTGTGTTACGTGTGGGCTACAGCACGTTTACCTCCTTAGAGGTTGGAATGTTGTTGCGATAGTGGGGGTCATCGGCGTGCTACGCTCTGTTTATTACCTCCTTTGACGCTTGCAACTGGCAGTCTCCTCCAGTATTTCCTACAAAGCAGGTGCTTGTTCAAAAAAACAAAAAAAAAAAAAGGAGTTCCAATGAGGGAACCGGCGAATATCATCAGGTTTCGATTTTTTTCCCCACTTGGGTTTGCCCTGTTTCAAATACCGGTTGGGGTCTTTTTCGTGATCAGCCACAATAACGCACTGGATACGTCTGTTTAGCCTGCTCAGTACACTTGTAGTGCAACCTCGCGAGATTGTTACTATTGGAAATTTGTTGCTATACATCGGCATGCCGATGAGTACCACACTATTTCTTTAGACTTCGCAACTGGCAGTCTCCTCAAGGATTTCCTACAAGCAGGTGCTTACACACAAAATGTACAGCCAACAGCTGGCTCGCGCTTTTTTTAGCGTTTATTTTTGCTTTTTTCCCCAAGGCAGCGAGTGTCCGACGAACCCACGCGAAGGCAGTTGATGTATTTAGGCAGGGGTTTCTCTGCCGGCGGAAGTTGCTTGCGGGTTGAGGCCACCCAGGGGCGGTTGATTCCTTCCGTGGTAGGGTCTCTACCGTTCGGGGGTTGCATGGTTCGAAAAATGATGATGAGCGAGAGAGAGAGAGAGAGCGAGCGAGAGCGAGAGAGAGAGAGAGAGGGATCAAGATCAAGAACTTCGTGAACGAAGTGAGTGAAGTTCTGGACGAACTTATACCGAAGGGTGTACTTGGCGCGCGGGGGGGTGAACCTGTTGGTCAAGTACGTAGGTATGTGTCGTCTGCCGAAGCAGCCGGAGACAGCAGGCGCAGGGGGCACTAAACCCAGATTTACCTGTGTTTCGTGTGGGCTACAGCACATTTGCCTCCTTTGTCTATCGCAACTGGCAGTCTCCTCCATTTCCTACAAAGCAGGTGCGCATACAAAAATACTCGAGGGGCTGCCTTGTGCTTGCTTCGAAGGAGGCTAGAGGGGGAGAAACAATACAACTACAAAGTGGATCTTTTTGTTGAACGCTTACGCCCGCCACCGAATCCAGATTTACCTGTGTTTCGTGTGGGCTACAGCACATTTACCTCCTTTGATCTTTTGCAGCTGGCAGCCTCCTCAAGTATTTCCTACAAAGCAGGTGCTTATACAAAGAAATAATTAGATGAGGGTGTCGGATCCGAAAAGTAAGGAATGAACCCATAGCGGGACTTGGGGCCCATTTTGGGTTCTTCTCTTTTTACCGCGGTGCTGTGCGCACCTCGTTCCTCGGGGGAGACGGGGAGGGGATCTTCGTTGATTTGGGGCAGACATCCTGCCTCGTATACATTGAGCCATTTCACCCCCAGGCGGGTTAATAAGAAAGCTGTCCTCAGCCCGGAGCCCGGAGCAGTCGTCGGGTCCGGGCTTGGCTGGGGCATTTTCACTGCAGCAACCCCGCGGCTCCTCCAAGGTGGTCTCCAGAGGAAGCCAGTGAAAAAAGAATTTTTTTTTTTTTTTTCAAGCGCCGGAATTAGGGCACTAGCTTGGTTTCCGGCACATTTCCCAAATTTGGACCGCTTACGGCTTTTTTGCGTCCTCACTCAGGAATGGGCTCAACACAGCACGACGCGACGTATCTTCACGACAATGCTGGGTCCTGATTGCCTCAGATGCACATTTGGCCACCTCTCCCGACGATGGGGCCCCACCGGATTCGACGAGAACAAATGGGCAATCCACAGGGATCTTGTGCTTGGGCAGAAACCTGCCCTCGTTCGTGTATTGTTTGATGCGGGCATCAAGTCTTCTTTTCGCGGGAATGCAGAGTTTTGTCTCGTTTTTTTTTTTTTTTTTTCTTCACTTTTTTTTTTTTCGTCGGCAACCTCTTTCGTTACCATGGTGATTTGGACATCCGGGTGCCGGGGGCCTGGGTGATGGTGTAGTGTCATTTTCTTTTTCTTCTTTTTTCCCGCCGGCTTTTCCAAATTTGGACTGACAGTCCAAATTGTGGATACAGAAGCTAATCCCCTGGCCGGAACAACTTAGAATCCGCACTTCGTAAAAGTTTTGTCCCACAGTTTTTTCCAGGGGATTCTGGCCATTTCACCTCAGAAAATCCGCCTATCAAGTTCAAACTACTACTACGACGTATTTATATCATGGCGGGTCGCGACGCAGCAAGTGTTGCGGTTGCCGATCGAAGACGTGCAGACTGAGGCGAATGCGCTGACGCAGTACACAACGTATCCAAAAAAAGTGGGGATTGCCCCGATTTGCTTCGTTTCAGAACTGTCGCGCGTTCCTTTTGGTTCTCTTCTTGTGGTTCCGGCGAAATTCATTCGAGGGGCGCAATGTCAGGGTCTGCTGTGCGCTCTTTTTTCCGGGTACCAGGGAAAGCCTGCTACGCGGGAGCCAAGCTTCACGTGTTCGGCGGTACCGCAGAGCCTACGGGTCAAGTACCGATTTCCCGAACAAATGCATAAAGACGTGGCGCACCTTGGGGCTTGGCGCGTTGCGCTGAACACAAGCTCGTCAAGACGGTCAGCCGCAGGGCAGAGCGGACGGGGTTGTAGCACCGTGCTGCCTCCGACTCAAGCTTTGCGATCCCTTCTCTTTCCACTTCTTCCTCTTCCGTTGCCCCCCACACAAGATGCAGTGTTGATTTACTCGATATATCTCAAAACTAGCGAGTTTTTTTTTTTTTTTTTTTTCTTTTTTTCTTCTTTCCGACGACAGCAAGTGTCAGACGAGCCTACCCGAAGGCAGTTGATTTGTTTAGGCAGGTTTTCTCTACGGGCGGAAGTTGTTTGGGTTAGAATCTCTTTTTGTTTGGGGTTTTTTTTTTTTTTTTTTCCCTCATGGTGGGGAGAAGGGAAGCAGACAATTGGCAAGATACTGCTTCGCTGAGGGGTGTGAGTGGGTTTATGTACCTAGATGTCGGCCATAAAGCTCTGCGGGGAAAGAAGACCCTGTTGAGTTTGACTCTGGTCTGACTTTGTGCAGTGACACGAGAGGTGTAGAATAGGTGGGAGGCCGCAACAATGAAATACCGCTACTCTTGTTGTCGCTTTACTTATCCAATGATAGGAAGACGGCAGCTGCTCCCTTGTGGGGTTAGGGTCTTCGGATCCGTAGCTTATCCGTTTCCAGCGACAAACGGGCTTCTGCTCGCGAAGCCTCGTTTGGAGACACCACCACACCAAAATATATAGACTGCGCCGGATGTCTGCCGCTCTGAAAGGCCGCGCACTCAGCTCTTCTCCGTGTTTGTACCGGCGTCTCCGGGCCAGCACTCCCGCCCGGCGAACGCAGCCCCGGCTGCGTCCATCCGGCGTATAAATCGATCTTTCAGTGCGTGAGCCCCTCCGAAGAAAGGCCCATCACGCTTGCGTCCATCCGGCGGCAAAAATGGCCAAAAACTGGAAGAATCGGCAAAGATGGCCAAAAAATGGTCAAAAACTGGGAAAATCGGCAAAAATGGCCGAAGATGGCCAAAAACCTGGAAAAATCGGCGAAATTGGCCAAAAACTGGAAAAATCGGCAAAAATGGCGCGCGAACCGACGCAAACGCGAAGAAACGAGGGGTTATCCAACGGCCGGGAGGCCACAACGTCACCCACTCGTAGGCCGCCCCCGCGGCGGCGCAACAAACGCGTTCCATCTGCTGTGACGTAGACACGGAGAGTGAATAGTGCGTTGCTCAGGGAAGTCGAAGGCCTGACTGGCGTCAGAGCGGGGACATCTTATAGTCCTCTTGTTCTGTAACTGGACAGAATGATGCCTCTCACGCATGATTAATGCTAGCACCAAGTATTCTTCGAAGAAGATGCTGTTTAGAAAAGGAACGCAAGAAATGCAAAGAGGGTGCACAGCTCCCAGAGGAGGGTACGAAACCTTAAGGGACTGGCCCCCTTGGTGGTGGGTGACCCGGCCATTTCAGACGAATTCTTGGGTTAAGCGGGTAGTTTAGAGTTAAAGTTCGCTTGAGAATCCGGGATTTTGTGAAGTCTCCGTTGGGCTGCAGAGGTGGAGGGGTTTCCTTTGCAGGCAGTACTGGGTAGGCAGGGGGTGGGTTATTGTGTTTGCTGTGCCGTTAGGTGCGTATCGGCGGTAAGAACTAACTGACCCCCAACCTCAACCGGAGGGGAGACTCGAAACACCGGTCTTTCACGCACTGTTCCCCCCGGCATTGCCCTATTCGGTCCGATAGGCTCCTCAGGAACGAGGACGTCTTTCCACTTCACCTGATCCTCCTTGGTGGGTGCGGGCATCTTGCGTTTCCTCTTTTGGTTTGTGCGCACTAGCGGAACTCACCTGATTGGTAAGTTTCATGTAGTATGCTGCCAACTACACGCTAGCGCTAAGTAAACTTCGCCTGACATCCTCAGAGGCTTCACGTCTCCGGGGTGATTACCGGCAGTTGGAGGGGGGCGTCTCTTAGCCGCAAACTCTAGAATAGTTGAGTTGCAGCTCTTGACAAAGATAGATGGAAAAAAGAAGGTTTTTATTCTTCGCTTTTTCTCACGAACGGGGGGGTCGGTCCTGCTTTTGGCTTTGTAGGTTCTCCCGACTCCCCTATTCGTGGTCAGCACAAACTCAAGAGGTCTAGTCAACTATTCCCTGCAGTATTGGCATACTTTCAATAAAAAAAAACGGATCCGGCGCGTTCCTTTATTTGTGCACACTTCCTGCGTACAAGTCGAACTTTGAGTGCGGGAGCCCCTCCGAAAGGTCCATCACACTAGTTCCAGGCTACTTAGCCCGGCGTTGGGAAACGTTTGATAGCATCTGTCGGGTCCCCGTAACAAATGCAATTTGTCAAGAACAAAAACCGATTGATGGCAGCTGTCCTCCCTCCTGTTAGTTGAGACAAAACAGGTTTGCAGTGGCAAGATATATAAGCTCTGTCAGGACCGTTTAGACGCTCAGTTAGCCACCAGCTGCACGCGGAGTCTGAACATGTAGCCCTGCCCCGTGTAGCGGAGTTCATGCGTACTTTCGTTAATTCGGTTTTCGAGGGTACCAATGGATGTTGCAAACGCAAACCGTTTGTCAACCGTGTTTAAAAAAAAAACGTTCGACGTTTGCCATGATCAGGCGAAGGGGAAGGTTGCTGGAGGTGTTTGATTGTGGGCCCGTCCCCAAACACGACGGGCACTGCTTTCACTGGTGGGTACGCTTTCTCGGACGAGACGGTGCAACCGTTTGAATCGAACGAAGGGGGGCAGGGAAGTCGAAGCAGACAATTGGCAAGACACTGCTTCGACCAGATTGAGAGCCCCAGTGTTGTCAGCCGGGGTGCTCTAACGCCGCAATACTCTGTATTCTTATCATGCATCCACGCCCATTTTTGGCATCACTCTTGTGACAGCCACAGAACTCAATCAATAACCACCCTCTCCCACGGGAACTGACCAAAATACTCGACGTAGCTGCTTCGACTCCGAATGGAAGGGAGGAAATATAGAGGTAGAGGGGAAACTACCATACAAACACAATCTGATTAGTTCTTCGCTTACACCACCGTGTGTTGCTGTCTCACTCGGGACTTTGAAATGTGTTTGTGTGATTTGACGTGTTGGGGTTGACCCGCATGACCTCACGTCCGTTCAAGACGTGGTTCGGTAGTTACAGCACTTGGGGATCCCTTCGGTTCTTTGTCTGGCAGTTATTGTCGAGCATTCCCTTCCAAGTTGGCGCTTATGTAAAACAATCAACAAACGATGTTGAATGCAGTGCGGCAGGCAAGCATGCACGAGCCAGCTGTAAACAACACAGGTACGTACTTAGCACGTCAGAAGCAAGGGATGATGTCTAAACGTGTCAATGAACACAATTGGCGGGACAAGTCCGGCCAGCACCCGCGGTAATTCCAGCACCAATAGCGTATTTTGTAATGCTGCCATCTAAGGATGGCAGCAGGTACGCAAATTGCCCAATAGCAACACCGCTGAGGACGTGTAGAGCTTTGTGCTGAACTTGGGAACGATAGCAGCCCTTATGCTTTCGTTTGCGGTGGGGATGGTCGGGACTGTGTGTGACCAGCCGAATAGCTACACCGGTATGGCGTTTTAGTAGTCGCTCTACGCTCAGTGAGAGACAATGTTGTCTTGCGGCGACCTGAAGCTGGTGAAGCCGCGGCCAGCCTGATTTTTTTGCCGTGGAAGTTCAGGTAGCGCAGGCTTCACCTGGCTGCTTCACCCGAAACCTTTTTTTAGAGTTAAAGCTCGCTTGAAATTCCGGGGTTTTTAGGGTGAAAAGAAGCTGCACATGTGCGAGTAGCTGTAGAACATGCTGTGACATTTCTTTCTGGATAGACGTCACCTGTGCGTCTCCTAAATAGGTTCAGGTTCAAGCCCCAGGGACAACATTGACGATCACCCTCGCGCGTCATTTTGTCATCGGGCAGAGACTTCGGCCAGCTTCGGCTGCGAGCAAGAATGCTTGGGATTCGGGTCTTCTGACTAACATGTGCAGCCAAGGGGCAAAGTCGAGTTTTCAACTTCGGCCCTCATTGTGTCGCTCTTTTTCGAGACACAGTTCGCTTGTTGAAAATCCGGGTCTTCGAAGTCTCCGGGTGACAATACCCGGGGCTTGCAAATGCAGTAAATTGCAGAGTGAGTAGGCGGTTGAAGAGTGGCAACCGAGCAGACAAACGGGTTGTTGGTTGCGCTTGTGTGGTATGGTCCTTTGACAGAGTGAGCCGATGCCTCTCATCTCACCTTCAAGAAACACGCCTGAGACACGCACGCCCTTGACAGACGCTAGCATCCGACATTTTGCGTGCGCGTCACAGTCGTTGGGCGGTATTGACAAGGGGTTTCATCGGACACTCGGATGAGCTTCGTTACTTCACCGCCGCAGGTTCCCCCCTGCCCTGGGAGGTCTGCCGTTGGTTGCGCTTGTGTGGTTCGATAAAGTGCATGATGTGTGATTACTTACGGTTCGATTGCGGGATAACAAAACCTCGGGATAAAAGACTAACACGTGTTTTTCCCGTTCAAGTAAAATAAGAGCTCGTCACTCGCACAACCGCGGTTGATACAAAATGATGATGATGATGATGATGATGATGATGATGATGATGATGATGATGATGATGATGATGATGATGATGATGATGATGATGATGATGATGATGATGATGATGTGAAGAGAGAGAGTTGTTTTCGTTGAACGCCGTGCCTGATCGTTTTTTACGTAAAGCTGGATTCAGGACGCAAGTGAAAACGCCGCGGTTTGCGGCACGAGGGGGACGAGCTTCTCATTTCCTCCAACATTTCATGTTCGGTAAAAAAAAAGAAAGGGGGGGACGGTTTGCTTGGCAATTGGTGCGGCAGCGAGGGGCGGTAGCTTCAGCTGCCCGCTTGGCAATTGGTGCGGCAGCGAGGGGCGGTAGCTTCAGCTGCCCGCTTGGCAATTGGTGCGGCAGCGAGGGGCGGTAGCTTCAGCTGCCCGCTTGGCAATTGGTGCGGCAGCGAGGGGCGGTAGCTTCAGCTGCCCGCTTGGCAATTGGTGCGGCAGCGAGGGGCGGTAGCTTCAGCTGCCCGCTTGGCAATTGGTGCGGCAGCGAGGGGCGGTAGCTTCAGCTGCCCGCTTGGCAATTGGTGCGGCAGCGAGGGGCGGTAGCTTCAGCTGCCCGCTTATCGTCATCTTTCGCAAAAAAAAAAAAGGAATACTTGAGGGGCTGCCTTGTGCTCATTTCGACGGAGCCTACAGGGGGGGGGGGGGGGGCTAAATACAACGAGCGCCCGTTGTATTCAAAGCGTCAAGCTCAAAATGCAGGTTCGCGGCAGAACGTGGTCTTCGAATACAACTGTCTTGGACGTCTTCACCGTCGCGGATGATGCATAAATCGACAGTAGAAAGGTCAGGCAGTGATTCGGTGTGTTTGTCACAATCGTCGTGACGCCTCAGGACACGCTTCAGAAAAGAGGGGGCAAGGGTGGTGGGCAAGCGAGGGGTGAAGTTACGATGTTTTCGGGATAGCGACGGGGTTACTTAACCTTGTAACGAGTGTTAGGTATTCGTCGGATATATTAATCTTCTAAGATCTGCGATCTTATACGACAAAAAGTAGTAGTAGTAGTAGTAGTAGTAGTAGTAGTAGTAGTAGTAGTATGTGTCGTCTGCCGAAGCAGCCGGAGACAGCAGGCGCAGGGGGCAGGTCTTGCTTTACAATTCTCTTCTTCATGGAGACCCGCCCCCGGCAATCCCGACTGCCCAATCACTGTCGAGAAAGGTTTGTGCCCTCTCGTGATGAGGTGGTTGACCAGGCCCCCACGAAGCCTTATACACAACACGGCATACGACAAAAAAAAAAAAAAAAAAAAAAACGAAATCGAAAAGGGATGGATGGACTCATATTGTGCGGTTCTGTGTGAGTGTGTTTCTTTAATATATTCTGTTTTGCGATAACGTTCGCTTCCGGGGACGTTGTTCGTCGGTATCGGCATTGGCGACGAAGCGTGCCGGGTCAGTCCCCTCCCTTCTCAGGGTGCCCGCGGTTCACCTCTCAGCCGCTTCGTCCTTTAATGTTTCGTAGCAAACGACGGATTGTAGATTCGAAAGGGAACGCTGACAGTGTGTTCGGAAGGATACCACAACAACGTCCGGGTGGGCTCGACGAGCTCAGGGAATACGCAAAAGGTCTTCGCGTGGACAAAGACCGAAACTTAATGTTCGCTGTCAGCGACGGGAACAACGCTGCCGTGCACATGTTGAACATGACGAACAGAGTCGACTTGAAGTCCAGTCTGGCGATAGTGTTCTTTAACCAAAAATAATCGAGGGACTGCCTTGTGCTCATTCCGAAGGAGGCTAGAGGGGGAGGAAACAATACAACCACAGAGTGGGTCTTTTTTGTTGAACGCTTACGCCCGCCACCAAACCCAGATTTACCTGTGTTTCGTGTGGGCTACAGCACATTTACCTCCTTTGATCTATCGCAACTGGCAGTCTCCTCCAAGCATTTCCTACAAAGCAGGTGCCTATACAAAATACTCGAGGGGCTGCCATGTGCTTACTTCGAAGGAGGCTAGAGGGAGAGAAACAATACAACTACAAAGTGGCTCTTTTTTGTTGAACGCTTACGCCCGCCACTAAACCGAGATTTACCTGTGTTTCGTGTGGGCTACAGCACATTTACCTCCTTTGATCTTTTGCAGCTGGCAGCCTCCTCAAGTATTTCCTACAAAGCAGGTGCTAAGCTGAGTGCTTATGCAAAAAAAAAAAACGAATCTGGCGCTTCCGTTGTTTGTGCGCATTTCCTTCAAACCTGTTTGTTCATCTGACGGGAGTGAGGATAGTACGCTGCCATCGATCTGGTTTTGTTCTTGACAAATTGCATTTGTTAGACACAAAAAGCCAGCCGTCAACCCTTCGCACATTTGCAAGCATTGGAGAGCGGTAATTGCAGGTGGAGGCAGGCAAGCCCTGCAGGCTACAAAAGCAGACTTCGAGAACCCGGTATTTTTAGAGTTATAGTTCGCTTGAGAATCCGGGATTTTAGAGTCTCCGGGTGACTTACGTCGAATGGGCTCTTTTAAAGCTATTACGGGTGGGTTTGGGGGGGCATGCATGGCTTCTTTCGTGTACACCTTACTTGGTCGCTTTGGCGAGTCAGGTTCGAAACAATTTGTGACCGACACCAAGTTCTAGCCAGGTTAGGTGAGTGTTCTTGGGCTCCCCACGTCTTACAAGTTGAGCAGGAGTTGCCCTGTAAACCGTATCGGTCCATTGTTCGCACCATGGCTCTAAGTAGAGTAGAGTGTAGAATAGCTCAGAGAGGTTTGCTGGTAGCAGCGAACGTTGCGCTTTTCGAAGTGCGGCGTCGTTGCTCTCGGTAGTAAAAAAGTTTTTGTGTCTCCGGATGACCGTTGGGGGCGGGGTGCGCGGGGCTTCGCAGAGTATGTCTGAGGTGGCAAAGGATCGGCGGTCGGAGTCTCCGTTTGACTGGGAGCCAGAACATTTCCGGAGTTGGGGCTTGCACTGATAAACGAAGCAACGGACGATCAGCATCAACTGACCAAAGGTGATGGAAATGATAAGGCAAAAGTTTCTTGTTCTTCGCGTGTACAGGGTATAAACCTCTCTGGGGGGGGGGTTTTCCTGTATTAGCACTTTTTTCGTTGGCTTCGTTTTCTCTTTCATGTGCAACCGTTGTTCCGGAAATGTTCCCGTCAGTACAGATGTACTATTAAAAAAAAAATACTCGACGTAGCTGCTTTGACTCAGAATGGAAGGGAGCAAATATAGAGGTAGAGGGACAATACAAACACAATCTGATTTGTTCTTCGCATACACCACCGTGTGTTGGTTTCTCACTCAGAACTTTTGACCTGTTGTGTTTGTGTGGTGTGTCGTGTAGGCATGACCTCACGTCCGTTCAACACGTGGTTCGGTAGTAGGGATCCCTTCTGTTCTTTGTCGGGCAGCATCGTCGAGCATTTCCTTTCAAGCTGGCGCTTATGTAAAAAAGAATCAATTGAATGTCGCTTGAAATTCCGGGAGTTGGTCTATTTTTAGAGTTAAAGTTCGCTTGA